>CM074721.1:315455357-316030357 GCA_037306005.1 Rhinophrynus dorsalis
GGCCAGAGGTTAAGCACCAGGGAGATCTGGATATTGCTACTGGGCCAGATACTGACCCAGAACATGTGAGTTGGCATTGGCATACCCTACTGGCCAACCATTCTTTTTGTGAGTATACATCTGAAGGGTGCCTGGGGATGGTCACAGATATTGTTTGTTACGGATACACAGGGGCATCGTCTTTGTCTTTTCCCATTCTTCTATTGCATGAATTAATTATACTCATATCAACTGTCTCTGCAGCAGTCAAAGTCCACAAGAGTTCACATCTGCACATTAAAAGACTTATACAATTTCTATCACAATGAGGAAAAATGTCATTGTTTCAAGAAAAGCCTCTAAGTCTCAGAGGATGCAAATTGATTACTATGCATTGATGTAAATTAATGTTCATGCTGTTTTCACTGAGACATGCTGCATACTCCATCTATGTGTATATTGTATTTTAGTGTTTAGGTAATGCAGTGATTATGGCAATTGCAAATTTAAGCACAAATATATTGATTCTACATTAGCAGCAAATGGTAAATGTGACACAATGTACACCTCTTCCTATAGGTGTGTCTATGATTGCATTGACACAATGTGCTATATATACTTTTTCTTTCTTTCTTTCTTTCTTTCTTTCTTTCTTTCTTTCTTTTTCTTTCTTTCCAACAGGTTTATGATTTTGCACTTAATACATCAACAATCGTTCATTTTCATATGGAAATACATGTTAATGAACTATTTTCATATTCATGTGGGTGTGTTTATATGTTAATGTGGCACATTGCTAAAAGCACTAATCTCTGATAGCAGCCTTTGCTGTCAGAATTCACAGTCCCAACATGGCCAACCTGAGGTCTGCAGTGTTGAGATCTTCCTCTCTAGCTAAAGAGCAGAGACAGCACATGCCTTCCTTTAATCTTTCCATGCTATAGGGTTGTGCACAGCATACCCATTTGGCACTGAAATGGTTAAGAATTGATGACTGGGTAAAAATGTGTTATGATCAAGTTAATCCTAAATGTCTGTTTGTGTTTTTTAAAACTTTACATAGACATTGCCCTAAATAACCAAACAGAGGTCTCTGTGTGTGCTCTGATCAACAACCAACCATTCTGTATTCTGACTGGCCATCAGATGAAGGCACACTCCAGCTAGAATCTACATCAAACCAATGGCACACACAGCAATAGCACATGCTACAGGAATGGAAAATGTACTGGCATTTGCTCACATCCACTTACCTTGCCAGAGTGTCTGATGAGGTGAGTGGATGTGAACGGACATGAGCAAATGCCAGGGGTGCAGCTCAGCTAAATCACATCTGCTGATGCAGTAATAATTTGTTGTTCTACCAGATATGCAACTATTTAATCAAGATTAATATTTTCAAACCATTAAATGTCAACCAAATATTTGAGCGAATTAATGTTATAACATACAGAACATTTAACCCTTTTAATGCCAAAGCAATGCATTGTGCACCCCTCTGACACAATGAACCCACACTGATATTGGTGACAGGATTATCAAAACATCCTCCAGAGGTGTGCACATAGATGTCATCAGGTTTATGAAGGTCTGTTTGTCTAGAATTGTTCCATTGATGCAATAGAAATAAGGGTCCATTGTTTATTATATATATAGGACCTATGCAGTACATTTACCATTCCTGTACCATCCATTAGTGCTGTGTTCATGCCATTGGTTTGGTTAGGGTGCTGACTCGTGAATGTTCTTTTCTGATGGCTATTCAGAATACAGGATGGTGTTGCCTGTTGAACAAAGCACACATGAAGACTTTCGGTTGGTAAAGTAAGGATATGTTTATGTAAAGATTTAAAGAACACTAATAGACATTTAGGATTAACTTCATAAAACATGTTTTACAAAGCCATAAATTATTAACCATTTCAGTTCCACGGGGGTATTCAATTTGCATCCATATGATACTGAAAGGGTTAGGATGTGATGCTAATCGTGGTCTGAGCTGATCCTTTCTGCTCCCTCAGTGGTCAAGTGGGGAGAGGAGAGAGCATGCACTCAGGCTTCAGGGTTGTCAATCTGCTGGTGATGTGTAAGGGAGGTCAACCCTTACACATCACCAGTACCAGTAGTACATCAACCCTGCATGCTAATGATACAATTCTGTTCCCCTTCTCTTGCATATTTAATTCTTAGTGCATGTGGCAAAATGTGTCTACATCTCCAAGGCAATGTGTCCACACCACACACTGCCAGGCACAATCTCTAACAGTGCATCTCCTCCTGCTTTTTCATGGAACACATTATTAAAAAAATATAACAATTTGATTAAAAAAAAACCTGTAATACGGTTTAAATGAAATATCTCCCAGCAATGAGAATGCCTTTGTTTTACTCAGTAGGAAAAGCACTGTAACAGTCAACAAAATGTTTACTCTTCTTTAAAGGGCTAGTAATACTTCATTTTAACTTTATTTTATTTTGTAGGCATTAAAAAAACATGAAGAACGATATAAGTCTTATCTCTCAAACCTTTATGGTTTATGAGATATTCACAAGCAAAGTTTCCCCCTCCCGCCCCTTTTTCCTAGTGTAAGCCATCTCTTCTCAGATGTGAATCTGGTTGTAAGACCAGACAGATAACATCAGGGGACAATTTTCTTTGTATGAAAGCAATGAAAGCCCTTCCCCCCTTGACACGTTTTTCATCTTTTTCCCTTATCTTAATTGAAGATTGTCCCTCTCTGCAGTCTACCTGGGCACCTCCCTTCTGATCTGGCTGAACAGGGGGGGGATACTTTGCTTGTGAATATCTCTTAAACCATAAAGGTTTGAGAGATAAGACTTATATCGTTCTTCATGTTTTTTTAATGCCTACAAAATAAAATAAAGATAAAATGAAGTATTACTATCCCTTTAAGACCAAATTCACCCAAGGATAATGATAAAAACTACAGCACAAAGTCTGTGTGGTCAATTAGCATCCATAACAGAGACTTCTTACATAAAACCATGTACTTCAATTTGATTATAAACATTTAATTGAATTAAAAATTTGGGGTCTAATTTAGGGATTTTTGTTCCTTAATTTTCATCAACTGACAATACAAAAAGTTGGGAATTCCATATATTATTATGCAACAGGTGGTACTCTATGGATTATAAACAAGTAATTCTTCACAAAAGAGATCAATGGCACCACACAAGAGAAATACAAATGCCAATACAAGCTCAAATACCAAAAGGCACTCACCAAGTAAACCTCCAACAGCGGTGCAGGTAAGGAGTCCCAATCCTTTGTTACAATGTTGCAAGAAGAAGAAGAGATACCGCACTTGTTGCCATGAGGTTAAAAAACAACTTTTATTGCGGTAAATCAAAACAGACACCACTTGGAGCTAGACATCTCACGCATTTCGCACATATGTGCTTAATCATCTATGTGCAAAATGCGTGAGACGTCTAACCTCATGGCGACGAGTGCGGTATCGCTTCTTCTTCTTGCAACATTATAAACAAACAAGTCAATTATTGCACTTGTTGCTTGCTTTCAATGCACAATAGATAACTAATTATAGGTTATATGAATTCAATAATTAGATGATTGCGATTTGCAATTCATATTGAATATTCAAACAACCAAGAGGTTTCTCAAATGGAATAATGCCATGCAAATTTTGGCACACATAGCTCCTACTGAAAGCATTCTGTGAATAAATAAAATCAAAATATTTCTAGATGGAAATATAATCGTTTAAATCATCTTTGTATTTGTGACAAATATTTGAGACTCTATCCATTAATATGCTGAATGCACATGAAAATCCTCTGATTTCATTGTACATTAGCTATTAGCCTGTTCACCAATGGCTGGATCATATCTGGCACTCATTTATCACTCAGTGTGTGATTGCCAGATAAACCCAAATTTCCCCTCTGCCAGCTTCACAATGGCAGATCCCATAAAAACCTATGTAAATGGACACTTGCATTAACATACATTGTATGTGTGTGTATCAATGGAATAGCTGTTTTTCTCCTTGTCCTAGATAATAAAAAGCTAGAATGTTTGTCCGATGCAGTCATGTGCAGTAGAGACTGCCCGAACGCACAGAATGATGGGAGCACTCTGTGCATACAGACAGTCTCTACAGTGCATGACTGCATCGAGTGTGCTGGCAGTACGCAGAGCAAGACCGGCCTCTTAACCCTTTGAGTGCCATGGGGGATGCAATGCTTGGCAAAGCAATGCGTTGTGTACCCCTCTGGCACTCAAAGGGTTAACATCACCCGGACCTTGCCCCATGTAGACGGGCTTTTACACTAGTTGTTATTATATTTCACTATTTCATATCCACAAAACAATGTGTTGCATACCCCTCTGGCTCTCAAAGGGTTAACTGTATATGGACCCTATATGTACCTATTTTAACCAGAAGGGTGTGAAACATATGCAGTGTGTTTCATAACCCTTTGATCCTTAAAGGTTTTCTATTTTTTTTTGTTTGTTTGTTTGTTTTGTTTTTTGTTTCTCATGGAAAGTAGAACACATTTGTTATTCCCATACAGAAAATGGGTTTGGAATAGGTTGTTCTGCCACTCCTATGATTAACTTCAAGATAGAGTGAGACAATTATTATCATTATTATGAGTAATAACAATGGCATAACAATTAAATAAGAGATTGGCAGTGAACTTTGAAAGAATAAAAGGAACAATAAAACAATTATTTGCAGCAAAGTTTCCATTTAACCTTCTGAGTGCTAGAGAGCCTCTTTGGTACTCCATGGGTTAAAGGAAATGAAAGCCCAATCCTAAATTAACTTGAAACCTTGGCTATTTCACCCTGACTAAAACTGAAGAAACAGCACAGGATCAGACAAGTAGCTGGGTGACCTCCAAGCTGCCATATGATTTTTAGCAGGAACACGTCATTAAGGTTTTAACCCTTAGAGTGTGAGTATCCAATGCACTGGACACCTATTTGGCACTCAAAGGTTGTTAGTATAGGTTTGGGAATTACTGGTCCTTTAACCCTTTGAGCCCAGAGGGGTGTGCAACGCATTGCAGAGCAATACATTGTGTATCCCCCTGGCATTCAAAGGGTTAACAAGTTACATGGATTTTACATTATAGAAATAAAAATATGCCATGTAAACAGTTAATATAAATCAATGTTAACTAAAATAAAATAAATAAATATGCAGATTATAATGAAGCTACTGATTTCTAATATTTAGCTTTTTCTAATTATAGCCTGGATTACATTCAAGCTGAATCACACTTTGGGAAGAAGTTCCCCTCACAAACTCACTTCTGGAGCTATTTTGATTGGATCCATCTGGCAGTTCAGTGCCTTCAAGACTAGGAGCTCACTTAGGGACTGATTAGCTCCTAATAAAATAGCCACAGGACAGCACTGGAAGCTGCCATGTCAGGGATTACTTTGAGATCAAGATTTTCTGTGTCACTGTGGCTCAGACAATACTGTATCTGCTCTAACAACATGAAGATGTTTAAGTAGTTTGATTTAACTGATGAGAAGCAAAATTTTACCCTTTGCTAGCTTGAAAGCATGTCTCAAATTTATACATGTGGAAGTTTCAATTACAATAATAAACAATGCCCTTAAAAGAACCTGTCTTATTTTTTTAATATTTTGCACCCCCTTCAGTGGAGAATTAATTATGAATCAGTAATGTGACAATTTACTGAACTTGCAGCTATGAAGATCATTAAGGAAATGTGCATTACAGACACCTGCTTTGTTCATGTTTAAGGTGGTCACTAATAATCATATTTTACTTACAGGCATGCAAGGGGTTACAGCACACTGCATTACTGGTTCATCTCAGTCATAGTGACGTTTCCATAGAAACTGCCAAATTTGCAGGTTCAGGCCATTTGGGGATTCTTTCTCTTTGAAGTTCGAGAGTGTTTTCAGCTCTCAGTTATTATCCTTGTAAAGGTTGCTCCATATTACAATATCCATCTATGATTGTCTGTCTGTCTGTCTATCTATCTATCTGTCTATCCATCCATCTATCTAATTCTTTTCCTAGACTTAAAGAGATAGTAATGTCTCAGAATAAATGAAGCTTCAATCATTCCTTCCACTTCGTAATAACGCTTTCCATCATTGCTAATGTTCATATCGGTCTAGTTGATGTGTATTTAGATTATAAAGTTTCCCTCTTCTGCCCCTTTTACACGTCAGTCTTCTTCCCTTTAGATCTGAAATCCAGTCACTTGACCAGACAGATCGCAAAGAGGGATAATCTTATGTCTATAGGAAAACCCTACCCCCCTTAACAAAGGAGGGCAGGTTTTTCCTTATGCTGACATAAGATTGTCCCTCATCTTGATCCACCTGGCCTGGCTTTTTAAGTTATTAATAACTGTAAGGAATAATCCAGGCTTCATTTATAATGAGACATTACTATCTCTTTGAGCCAAGACTGATAGTGATAGTAGCAGATACACAGAGACAACCTTCATACATTATTTTCAAAAAGACAAAACATAATTCCACATGCTAAAAGCTATGTTGCATACTTTGCATTAATAATCAACACTACCATCATTAAATCCAACAAATATTATTGGCCACTATCATCATCATCCTCTTGTTTGTCCAGCTTCCACGCAGTTACACTTACTATTATTTTCTAAGTAGCCACAAAGGTTAATATAAACAATCCCACATATAAGTACTTCTGCTGCTGTTCAAAGTGGAGTGCCTCTGATGCCATCTGTTAATACTATTGCACCATGTAATCACTGAAGGAGTAGTGAAACCCTTATCTATACAATCTCCAGTATGGAGATACTTCACTAACTATATAAAATCTAAACATACTTCTATCTGTGCAAGAGAAAAATTAAAAATATGAGAGGAGAAAAGCAGGATCACAGCTAGGCAAGAAATGACTTAGAGATGAGAGGAATCAGGTTAGAAAATAGAGTAGGAAACCCTTGGGGCAGGGGCTATTTAACTCCAAAGGTAATAATTTAACATCTAAACATAGCTCCACTAGCTCCAGTGATGTGCAGTAGCAGCAGCACCACAACTAGCCCCCACCACTTCAGGTATATCTGGAGAAAAGAAGTTGGCCAATAATGCTTCTCCTCCTGCAATTCCAAACGCATGGGTGTGTTGGAATACTAATTTTTCCATTGAGAGCAGGAAGGAACTATACCTCAACGTGCACAGTGTGTGTAGGAAACAGGGGGAAGGACTGGGGAACAATTGACACATCTGCAGTCAAAGAACTGGCACAACTGAAAGCAAATACCTTGATGCTTAGGTCCACAATGTCCACACCCACGTACTGCTGCTGTCACTTTGCCTCTTGTCCTTTCTGCTATAGACATGTGACAACTTGCAGTCTTAATAATAATGACGAATCCTCCCAACTACCAACTTAGCATATTCTACAGGATGGTATCTCCTTAAATGCTGCTTGATTCCATGCCTGAGATTATACTCCACCAAATTGCCATATGTGGTCAACGCACCACACAATGTGCAATGGGTAGACACTCGCTGCCTCATACTCGGATCTAAAGAATCACTATCAGCAGCTGGGAAGGTAACGATCACAGAGGTGGATCACCAGAACACATTGTTATGTCTTTCCTTACCCTAGAGTCAGAAGCTGATGGCGAGCCAGGTATTTTGCCCATTGATCTTTCAGGCTCAGCCTGGCTTTCTGTATTCTTCTTCCTCTTAGATTTCTGCGTCATCTCTTGGCACCCTTGGAGAGAAACATGGGGTACACAAACAGCGGCTCACAATTTCTTTTGTGGGGGTTTGACATTAACATTTTTCACATAAATGTCATAGTGTCTATATTTCATGTGAGTTATAAGGGCGGTTGTGCCAAGGTGCTTTCCTTCCATTTCCCTTATTTTTTGTATAAAGTGCTGATGACTGCAATGTGCTTGCCCCAAGAGAAAAATAGTCCCACAACTATGACCTTAGGGGTAGGGGAAAGGTGGAGTAAAATGGCCTCTTTCATCTTCTCAATCCCCTGCTGCCTCAGAGTAAACACTACAACTAAGACCATGAGTACTGCTAGCAAGTGAAACCTGTCCTAGTCCCGCATCACAATTATTTCCACGGTGGCCATGTTGGTCTGTGACACACTAGAAAATCCTCATCAGCCTGCTGTCTTTGAAACTCAGCAGCAGCAGGAATTAAAGCAGCAGCAAATTTCACAATCTCACAGCTGGTAGTAGTGGTTATGTCCTTCGCCATTTGCATATATGTCTCCCATTCCTTCTCGCTTTCATCAATAAAGGCCATAATGTCTCTTCTACCCCAGCTGCTCCACCATCACCACCACCGCCACCAATCCCTCCTTGCTGCTGCTCTATGAGGGTCGCACTGGTTGGTGATGATGACAATTGGGACAGAGGGTCCCATACACTTGCCATCTCTTAAGGTGAAAAAACAGACTGGCAAGCTGGCAGCACTAGCAGCAGGCACAGGCAACTGATCTGTACTGATGGTAATACTGCTAGCCAGTTCTGCTTCCTCAGCATCAGACAAATATTTGAAGGGGTTTTTTCTAGGCTGATTTTCCATGAAAACATTGACAACCATGTGGTTTTCATGGATTTGGGGATATGATGCCATCATCAGCTCATTATACATTAGGAAAGAATGAGAAACAGAGTAAAACTGCACCATAGGAGATAAAAATGTTTATTAATTTAAATGGTTCCTTCAGTCCCTTGAATGTTAGAGACCTTGTAAGCATTAGAGTAAGAATACTCATTTAGATCAATGGCAATTTGGAGAATTGTTATTTATCCCCCCCTAGTTTTGTTGATATGAACGAGATTTGCTCCTTTTCCTCCTAGTATATCAGCCTCAACGAGCATATTTGACTTCTGGTCTTAGGCTGCCCTCTGAATGAAATTATATTTACATTTTCCCTAGCTTCAAGTTACTTTAAGCAAAGGACTAGTATATTCAACGAAATAAATATTGCAATATATAGCAAACAAATATCTATGATACCGATAAAATGTGGGTTTACTGTAATTTCTTTGTACTAATAGATTCTATGTAAGAAATTGTATACTTTTTGGGGGATGAACAGCATATTTGTGAAATCTGCATATATAACTCATCTCTAGTAATTGTATACATTAATTTTAAAAATGCATTAGGCATTTTCACTGGCAGAGGGTATTTAATGGACCTCTGTATGGTTGGGAAAAAGTACCGAACAGATATCAAAGGACATTTAGTAAGGAACATAAAAATTGAGCCTGTTACACTCAGATACTTATATATACATGCAAATTGTTGTGTAGCCTGCCACCGAATAAAACAGATTTGTCAATGTCAATCTGGACTTGTTGCATGGAAATAGAACATTTCTTGTCATATTTTTCCTTAATGAAATTACTCATTATCAAAATACATTATTTCCCATTTATACATATGAGAATAGAAGGGGCCATGGTCGACAACGATGTGAGCAGATGTGGGGTGAGCGAGCTCTGTTGTGAAAAAACTTTATATGCCTACCTCTCCTATCATGAAGCCTACAACTGTTTGCACACATGGCTATAGACTGACTCCTGATGTTCTGGGGTGCAGGATATGAGGAAAAATATAATTCGGAGGCTGAAAAGCTTAAACAAACTTTGCTCAAGTCCTGCCTGAAAAGTGACAGAGGAGGCCATTTTGTTTTCTGTTGAGACTACCCACTGAGGAAGGAAGTGGCCAGTATGCAGTATGCTAGGTTATATACCGCTAAACTCCAGGTAGTAGATGGAGATAGAACCCTCATCTTTACAAATGCTCAGGCCACTATATGGTTGGAGAAAAGGGAGTAAAGGCCTAGCCCAAATTGATTTTTACTCTATTCTACTCACCTGGGTGTCCTGATTTGTTCCAGTTTCTCAAACAATATGTGTTTTCTTTACCATACATCTATATACTTCTGCTGTAGGACCTGCAGCAGTTTTTTTATTCTAGCAGGACCAGAAACCATCTTGGTTGTACTACGTTGGTGCTGAACTCATGTCAGCAAGATGTATCTTACTATCTTTCTGGTCTATTGGTACTGTGCTATTCATTACAGTTCACACTATATTACAGTTCTGGGACAGAGATCTCATATGATTCTCTTCTGAGGGCACTTTTATTGGCACAATTGCTCAATTGTGAAGATTTGTTTTTCTATGCTTATATCATGCTGATATGTAATGTTTACATCCCCCTCTTTTTGATTTGGAAGTCCTATACAAACTTATTCAATATAAGGTTTGTAATCCTGATGTTCCTGTGTTTTGGTGGTAGACTGTAACAGTATTATGGATCAGCTTAGGTCCACATGAGTTCTATCCTATAGCATGCAAAAAAGATTTGTAGATATGATCAAGTCAATGGGATTGATAAACTCCTGGCCATGTGTGTATCCGGACAGCAGGGAATACTCTTGTTTATCATCCACCCACTTATATATGCCCCAAAGACCTCTGGCACTCAAGGGGTTAATAGCCATATTTCAATGAATGGGACATTTTGTTTGTCCTAGAATGGCACCACTTTTCTTTTGACCACAAAGCCTTTAAGCCTTTATTGGCTACTCAAATTGTGAGTGTAAATATTTTAAGTGAGTTAGGTGGTGCATTAATTACAGAGATGGGTGCACAATTTTTCTCGAGAGAACAATGTGAAAAATGTTACTTCAAGCCTTCCTCAGAAACTAATGGATTTTATTTCACTGAAATCAATTATAACACCCCCCATAAAGAAATGAGTTTCCCCCTGTATTCCTTCCACAGTAAAGCATAAAAGAGGGGGGGTCAGTTTACTGCATGTTGTTGTTAGTCTATGTATGAGACAGAGAAAGCTAGCTAGTTTAAGCAAATATGCAAAGAGAGGAAGCTGGGTTTTCTTTATAGTAGAATTGGTGGTAACCACCACCAGCTGACCTTTGTGTGAGGGTATGAAGGGAGAAAGGAAAGTTTAAGAATAATAAATACATACATAAATGCACACACACACACACAAAATAAATAAAAACATACATAAATACTTTAAAAATCCCAAAGTGACAGTTAGACAGTCAGGAGATCCTTCCTACCTGACAGAAACTACATAGATATACTATACATCATACATTCAATACAATACAAACAGACATACAAAACTCAACATACTGTTTTTCACACATACTCACACCTATATCCATATGAACGACAGGAACAAGCATTTGCAGAGGTGTGGTGGTGCTGCACCAGCTGCTGTGCACTTTATCCTTCATTTATTACAAGCTTCTGATACTGAAGCTAACAGGTCTATCTGTACTATGCTGTAAAATGAACACCTTTGGCAGAGAAAGAGAAAGATGCTGATATTTTTATTCTAGCTATATTGTAGAGACAGACAGGCAAAGAGGGTGAGCTGGAGCTAATTGTGGTTGCAGGGACTGTGGATATGATTTGCAGACAGTGGCAGTTAAAATAAATAAATAAATAAATGAAAAAAATGACATAGACAGATCTGGGTATGACAGTGGCAGACACTAGAGACAGAGATAGGCACTATTGTCAGATGGACAAAATATCACTCTACTGTGTAATTTACAGTAAAAATGAACATCAATATTATGCCCACAAAGCATGCCTTGGATGAAAGAGGAATAGATGATGGAGTGGTTTACTGAGTATGCGTTGAATTGGTTCCATAGATTAGGGCAAGCATTGAGTTAGGCAAAAAAGGGTTGTTTTCTATTTGGTAGATCCTGACCTCTCCTGATCCTGTAGCTTATAGGATGAGTGTGGAATGTATGGAGTGTATATGGTTATTGAAGATTAGAATTGCAGGTTATGGATACAAAAGCAATTAGGTTTGGGGTAATGCTGGAGTAATGTCTGGGTTTATGTATCTATGAATATGTCTCATATTTTTATTTTTTTAACATGATCTTATGTACTGAACTAGAAAATATTGTTGTTTTTGTAAACTAATTTTAAATAAAAAAATAGAAAAAAAATATTATGCCCACAAAGCATGCTTACGGTAGGGGGAAGTGTAATGGAACAGGAGGAATGCACACACTTATTGATGGAAAAAAAGCTGCACTACAAAAATGTAATGGCCAGTGTTGTTGTAGCTTGTTCAGTTATTGATGATGATCCTCTTCCTGTGGATTCTGTTTGTAAAAAGTGATATGAAAAGTTACTGGTGGTGGTGGTGGTAGTAAACAGTTTACAACATTAAAGGGCTACTAATACTTAATATGTAAAAATATATATATACATGTTGTAGGGTTTATCCCCCTGACAAAAATCATCCCTCTGCTAAAAGGTGTTTTATTCAAAAGTTATTACAGCTCAAATGTTTTTAGGTACAGTGATGCTGTTGCTATACCATCATATGAAGATTTATATTGTACTGAGCAGAGCTAACCATAGTATTGTGTAGCAACAGTGCCACTGTATAATTTCAGGTCATTAAGATATAGCACCTAAAAAAATCAAGTTTGAGCTGTAATAACTTTTGAATAAAACATCTTCCAGCAGTGGGAGTACTCTTGTTTTAATCAAGGGAATAAAGCCTACAATATGTTTTTCTGTATTAAGTGTCACTATCCCTTTAAAGACAATCAGTCACATTCCAGTGTTGTCACCATAGTGAAGCAGAATTTAGCAGTGAGACCAACTGCTTCATCAGAAAGTGACAATAACACCCTACAAAAAGCTAGTGATCATTGTTTTCAACTGATTCCATTAGAAATGCAAATCTCATACGAGCAACCTCCTGCTACTGAAATATGTGGGTGCAGTCACTGTTGTTTGTGTTCAAAAGCAGAGACACAGATTTGCTAAGGAAATCTGGAGTAATCTGGGGCAAACCGATTGCACTACATGATACAGACTGAACACCCAGTTGATTCAAATGGGATTGTTAATGACCTGAATACTAGAGAGGTCGCCAAAACATTAAAAAGGTTTAAGTGAAACTGTCACTTTGTAACAAATATGTAATTTTAAAAGAACTTTCAAAATCTCCTTTGTACATGTTAGTCATTTTTTTCAGTTTATAGTTATTTAGATATTCAGCTTTGTCAGTTTTAGAGAAAGAGGCCCTTCCTGGGCCATCATGATTGCAGGACACAGGCTCATCCCTACTGGCAAATTATTTTACCTTCTGGTTGATGGGATTGATGAGTTTTGGACTGGTGGGCTGGGGGTCCCGATTGTTTATAAATGCCTTGTGAGGGACTGTTTTGGGACTCTTCCCCTCTCCCTGTTATAATGGTTTCACAACACTGTACTTTTGTAGCAAGGGTTGAGTCCTCACTAGGATAGATTTGAATTGTCATTTTCTGCCTGGTAGAGGGAATAATGTTTTTTTGTTATGTTTAAAGTTTAATAAATGCTGTGGCCCTTCCCCTACCCAATTGCTTGTCTTGTGTCTTTTTTTTTTAGGTTGGAATTGGGCCTCTGGTGGGCATTTGTGGAGTAAGGCTGTGTGACTTATAGTAGTCATAAGCTAGTACTGACTAGCAGAGTTTGGCAGGTGGTAGGGAGATCTGATATGCCTGGATGACCATAAACTGACAAATAAATAAGGTTGAATATTTTATTTTTTGAGCGGCTAACAGAAGTCTCCAAGTCTCCTATTTGTAACAAAGTGACTATTTATAATCCCCATTTAAGTCATTTTAAATTTGGGAAATGTTGTGAATGTCTGCTCTGATGCAATTGGTTTACTCCATATTGCTATACTCTTCTTAGTATATCAGTTTCAATGTAGTATTTGCTGTTGTTTGGGCCACATCTGTATGGATCCATCTTACTGTTTCCGTCTCCATGATATGTACTACTGGTTAAGCTAGCATTCACATTTTTTTCAGAAATGTAGCGCCTTTCAAATGCAATAAAGTAAAACAATCATACCCTTTAGCTGTAGGCAAAAATAGATAACAGAACGAAAACATGCCCAACCACAGAAGCAATTTAAAAATAGGAAACACAAGGTGCAATTTAGACACAATCAATTATATTTTATTAATGTTTTTTTAATACAAGGTACGGTCCAGTAATCTGTTCAACACACAGCTGAAATGAACTAATAGCAGAATGTAATTTGCAGCAGCTTCTGCTCACTTACAAAACACTTGCTATGTTAATTGTGATTTCACACTTGACAGAACCTGCTTGCCTCCAGGTAACTTTCACTTCATATAACACTTACTCTTTCGCTGTGATGTTCTACTTAATATTTCTTAATCTTTAAGAAGCCTTCTGGTTATCACCTAAGCAGATATAACAACGTTAACCTGTTGCTTAACTGATAATGAGGCTTAGGTGGCATAAATAGTCATCGGAGTGCCCTGATGCAAACAATTTTTGGGGACCCTGTTACAAAATATATTCGCAGAGGCAGAATTAACCCTTTGAGTGCCAGAGGGGTATGCAACGCATTGCAACACAATGCGTTGTATACCCCTCTGGCACTCAAAAGGTTAAATAAAAATGAAACCCTGGGGAAGATGGAAACCATTTTGGATTTGGAGTACCAGTGCAGCTGCCCCCTCTGCACCCCTTCAAGTTACTCCCCTGAAGCTGTTGTGCTAACAATTAAAGTCATTCTGGAACAGGCCAACTGCCCTGTGAGGGGACAAAAAAAAGAGCTTCTCATTGATTTAAATGGGACTTTTCACCTTTTGAATGGTTGTCAATGCCTTGGACACCTCACTGGCATTCTAATGGTTAACTCCTTGAAGGCTAGAGGAGTATCAAGTGCATTGCAAAGCATTACGTTGAAGATCTAGTATAGTAACATTGTTGATCAGGCTGATAAAAGGCATGCATACATCAAGTCAAGTTCAGCCTTTGCCATATGACCCATGTTGATGCAGAGAAAAGAAAAACAAACAATGTTGAAGTAATTTCCAATGAAAGGCCCAAATGGGTACAAATATTCCTTCCTGATTCTAAAAGGTTTTTGGGTAATTCCCCCTCTATCGTTCAAGGTGTTAAAATCCTTGTTTAAATCAATGCAAATTTCTATTTGCCTATGGCACAGTCAGCTTAACTCAAAATTAACACAGTTCTTCATAATACTTAGGCCTTAATAACTATAATAACTATGTTTAACCATATCAATGAACAAGATTATCCCATACTCACAGCATGTCTGTAACCTCGATGATCAATCAATTTTAAAAAGACATTACAAATTTACATTTTCATTATAGCAGATATTTGCTAGATTTCTTTATAGAAATATGTCCATGTTGAGTAGCGCATACAGCATGTTTGTGCCATACTTTTGAACTATGGCCATATGCCCAACACAAAAGTGGAACAATTATATGATAAAACAACCATGGGCATCTGCAGAAATTTTTCTGGGTAGGGGAGACAAAGCAAAATATGCCCCCTTGGCTAGCACACCCATTTCGTATGTATCTGGCCCTGGGGAGGGGAAAGTGCTCCCTCTTGCCCCCATGAAGATATCCATGAAAACAACTGCAACATAGAGGACAAAAAAAAAATCCCCATTGAGTTAAATGGGGCTTTTATATTCCACTGAATACTAGAGAGGTCTTCACCACATTGCTTTGCAATGTTTAGAGACCTCTAGCATTCAAGAGGTTTACATCACTGGGGATTTGGGAAAGTATTTTTTCCCTATGGAGCTTGACTTTGTGCATATTACTCTATGTATCAATGTAAATTCAGATTTCCCAGTGGCCAGAGTAGGCAACTGCCTCGAGAGCTCCAAAAGCTGAGGGATTCCTTAGCTGTGGTGGCTACACCTTCATTCTGAATTGTGGGTGTGCAATATCCCTGCATCGATTTTATACCCCTGTGCACTGTGTTGATCTCTCTAGCAACTAAGATTTTAAAGGGGAACTATCACCCCAAATAAAGTCTCCCCCACACAATTAGCCATCTAGTTATAAGATTAACAATAGTAGTATTAGACAGCATAATTACAGTGTTACCTAGAAAGCCTGCTTCTGCTGAGAGTGACGGCCAGACAACAGCACAGACATGTTTGCTTACAGACCTCTGCGTGCCTGCACTGTCAGTCCTGGTCTCCACTAGGAGGCTTTGCATGGTACCTTTAGGTACCAGAAGGCACTGTTGAAGCAGGTGCACAGATGCCTCTAAAGCTCTGTTGCCTTGCCGTCAGTCTTGGCAGAAGTAGTATTTCTCAGTAAAGTTGTAATTATGCTGGCTAATACTACTATTGTTAAGCTTATTGCTAGATGTTGGGGAGAGACTTTATTTGGCATGATAGTTTCCCTCTAAAGGGATAGTAATACTTCATTTTATCTTTATTTTATTTTGTAGGCATTAAAAAAACATGAAGAACGATATAAGTCTTATCTCTCAAACCTTTATGGTTTGAGAGATATTCACAAGCAAAGTTTCCCCTCCCACGCCTTTTACCTAGTGTAAGCCATCTCTTCTCAGATGTGGAATGCAGTCCATAGACCAGACAGATAACAGCAGGGGTCAATCTTCTTCCTGTGAGAACAATGAAAGCCCTGCCCCCCTTGACAAGTTTTTCAGGTTTTTCCCTTATCTTAATTGAAGATTGTCCCTCACTGAAATCTACCTGGGCACCTCCCTTCTGATCTGGCTGAACAGTGTGACATCAGTAAAAGGGGCAGGAGGGGGATACTTTGTCATTGAATTACTCTTGAACTACAACTCTGACAGAATTGAAATAACACTCTCCAAAGTCCAAATATTATGATGATTAATTAGAGCTGCTTTTATTATGAAACATTACTATCCCTTTAAAGCTTTTTTTCCTTCTTGCTTGTCATAAACCAAGGGTATTTTCTGCACCAGGAAACAGTGAATATGAAAGGGACAGGGTCATGTGAGGAGTGGGGAGTGTGGCCCTAGGCAAAACTACAGGAGCCTAGAGGTGCCTGGGATGTTCAAAAATTGGAACAAACTAGCGGCACGGTAGGGGAGAAAGACAGAATTTTCTTCATTATCTCCATAGGTAGCCCACACCAGAGGAAATCCCCATTTCCCCATAGTATAGATACCTCCTTCCCTGCCATCCCCACTTTTGGACAGCTGCAAAACAGACATGCTAATGATACTTAGTGAAAACTCTTTAATAGAAAAGAGGTCAATGCACAAAAGGGTGGAAGAAGTCTATGTTACCTATTTCGACTATAAAGGAAAAGGAAGTGACAGGTAAAAACCTTTATCTTTCTTTCAGGTCTTCTGGTAGCACACACCATTCAGTTAATGGCAGAATGTTTCTGCTAAAGGTAGCCTCCCCCAAAGAAAGAAGGTTGTGGTGCCTTATGAAATTATGAATATTCGGCCATGTGGCAACTTTACATTTACCCTCCATGGAAACCTGCTTTTTCTTACAGTAACTGATGTAAAATGAGCTGTAATCCACACAGACAGATTGTTTCTTCTTGGAGGTTCCATGGTGGGTGACAAAAATGGGCTTCAATCACTTGAAGAACTTTGTTTTGTCTATTTAAACCAGGAATCTCACAACATAAAGGTTATGTAGTAGTTTCTCCTTTCCAATTCAGAAAGAGATGAGAGAATTATTTATTTTTCTCTATGGATAGATGCAAATTTTGTTTGAACTCTGGAGAATCCTTTGAGACTGACTGATAATGCATGGTTTTCTGATATAAATGGTTTATCGTTCTCCTAGTTTCTTGCAGATGCAATTGTTATAAGAAACACCATCTTTGCAAACAGATTATTCAGAGAACACTCTGACAGTTGTTCATACTGAGTTTTGATTAGGGCTGACAGCACTAAAATCAGGCTTCATGGGGAACAGAGTAAAGGAATCCTATGAATGATGTTACAAGATACTTCATAATGCTGAGATCTGTACATTCAGTGTGCTTGTTAAGGATGGGAGAAAAGTCAGCTTTTTTCCCATAATACTTTTTGTGGACAACCAGCAATTTCCTGCTTTTTCCTGGACAATTCCAACCCAAATATATAAGTCCTCCCATTTGCCATTACCAATGAATTTCCTGAAAAATGTTATCAGTTTTTCTCCAATGCTTTGTATGGCTACAAGAATTCCTGTTGCAATACTACTGCTGCTGAGGGCTGAAAGTAAATGTTGTTAGGAGGGGGACTCCTACAACAATACGTACTAGTCATGGGACCTTTGATGTACTGCTGTTGTCGGTGTATCTAGTCAGACATGGTTTTGCTTCAAGCAGAATCTTAATGAAGATGCGCCTAGATGGGGTCCCATTTTCTCTTTGATAGCAGCATGTTTATCTTTTGGATTCTAAGTGAAGTACTATTACTGCTACAGGGGTTAGGGGGGATGAGTATCAGAAAGAGAGGATCAGTTGGAGTGAGCCAGCAAGGTAATTGGTGGGTAAAAAGGAGGGGGGATACCAGAAATAGAAGTGGAAAGCAAGAAGGAGGGAGAAGCTTGCTAGGTTATTGTCTGGAGGGATGGAGAGAGGGCAGGAGGGAATGGGACTGGCTGGGTTTGTGATTGATGGAAGAGAGAGGGTAAAATGCCTTATCCTATGATTCATATATGTAAAAATCAAGATGGGCCCATTAGCAGCAATCAGTCACCCACCGGACCAGGTTGCAGTCATATATGAACCCTAGGCACTAACCTAGATTTCCAGATCTGGACTTTTAGAGCTACTATCTATCTGTCTGAACAGCTGAATGTCTCCCTGTCTGTCCATCTGTCTTTTATCTATAAATCTATCTATGTACTTGAATTTACTTATCGCTACTGAAGTCTGCTTTGACAACCTGAATGAGATATAGAGAAAAGCCAAATTCAGTATGATGCAGTGATATTTTTCTTTATTCAATTGTGAACTGATATTTACCAAATTTACCAGCAATATGGGACACCAGAGTCATAATGTAAAAGAAGATGTGTGTGACTGTTGTATGAAGGACACATACCCAGATAAATCCATCTATTAAACAAATGAAAATGCCCTTATTATGATAGAAATATTTCTTCTTGTAACAAACATCTTTTGAGATAAATCATTTAATCCTTGACCTGTTAGGCATTGGCAACAGTAGAATTGTGCTAAAACATTCAAGCACTGCTGCTGAATTACTTTGCTTTTAATTCTCATTTCATCCTATAATAATTGCACTATTCTTCTAAATAGTGTATCTGCCAAATAACAAAGGTATCATATTATTTAACAGGATTTTACTGATTACAGTATTATTAGGTTCAATGTGTTTTTTTTTTTCAGTATTCAAACAGTACAATGAACTTCTGCTCTTTTTTCCTTGAATCTTCATTTTTCAATAGCTATAGACTACCTGTAATTAAATACAGAGAGCATTATTGCATTAGATTTGCAGAAAATTATTCAACACTGAAATCACACTTTCTTATTTAATCCTTTGTCTTCTAGAGAGGACTCAGATGCATTTCTTAGAAATGCATTGGTGACTTCCAGAGCATACAAGGGGTGAAAAGTGTTACTCTGAGAACTATCTCATACATATACAAGCATTAAAAGCCATTTTTCCTAAGCAGTATTTTCCCCAAAAAACATATGCCAGCATCAAATCTTGTGTATGCTGTAAGTTTATAATGGGAGTATGTGTAAATCATTTGGATTTGATATAATATGCTATCTAGCAGAAAAAGTCAAATCGTTTTGGAAATATCAAGCCCAACATCTTGATAAAGGTGACAATCATCATTGAAATTATCCACAGTTTTCTTCTTAAGAAGTTCAGTTTTTCTCCAGCAATATATAAATTCTTCAAATGTGCACACTGACGTTTACTAAATTATTATGAGTCCATCTCCCTCTCTTGTTCTATAGATAGATAGATAGACAGACAGACAGACAGACAGACAGACAGACAGACAGATAGATAGATAGATAGATAGATAGATAGATAGATAGATAGATAGATAGATAGAGAAAGCAACAACAATCTACGTAATATTTCTTAAATTCAATGTTTCAAAAAAGCAGACAGGCAAACTTCCAGTGACCCTAACAAATGGCTCAAATATAACAGTGTACTGAAACTAGCAGTGAGGGACTGATTCAAATGATCCCCTTGTTGCTTATGAGAAAACAGGAGGATAGATCAACTGACAGAAATCTATCACTAAGTTGCCTCTGTAGTGCACTAACTCTAAACTAGGCCGTCATATTTCTGTATCAGCTCTTCAAAGTGAAAAATAATTTCTGCAGCTAGATATTTTATGGTTGATATTTGAGTTTCTTATTGTCCAGGCACCAGTTGTCAGAAGAAATAAAATCTAATAAAATACATTTCTACTTTTGCCTTTTACATAAATCACAATATAAACTATTTAAAATAGAAGTAAAACAAGTGGTTTAAAAAAGTTACATAGAAAAGTGACTTGAACCAATAGCAGAACATGAATAAGAGACTTATGTAGATAATGAGGACACCTACTGGCCTGGGCATTCTGCAGCAGGATCAAGATAGTAAAAAGGAACAAGTCAAGTGTGCGACAGGGGAAAAATAAATGATCCCCAAATTCTCATTAATTTAAAATTAGGCTTTTAATCCCTTGAATTCTAGAGAGATTTCCAACTCCATTTCAAGCTAATGTTTTTGAGACCTCTCTAGCATTCAAGAGGTTCAAAGCAATGCATTGGATACCTCTCTGGCACTCAAAGGGTTACATTAATAAGAAGTTTTATTTGTTCACTGGTCGGTTTTCTCCAAAATGTTATCACTTTACTACATCATAATACATCAGCCTCACTAGTTTTATCTCCTGGATTTCGGTTAAAGTATTGGGGATATTTGGAGTGAAAAGAGATGTAAACTCTTTTTAGGTAAAGGAAAATGTATTTGGTATGGCTTCTCTTAGAAACAAAGAAACATATATTTTGATGGCAGAAAAATGATAATTGACCCATCCAGTCTGCCTATTTTCATTTCTAATTAAAATAAATGGTGTTACTTAGTTCTCAGAATCGACTTATGGTTGTCTCAGGCATTTTTCAATTCTCCTACAGTTAGTCTCTACCGCTGCTACTGCTGTTCCATCAGTCTAGTATTCTTTCCATAAAGTGTTGGTTACACACAACTACTGAATATTCCACCCACTAGCTTTAGATCATAGCCTCTTATTCTAGTATTCTTCTTTTTGTAAAACATGCTTTCCTCCTGAAATATATTAAATCCCTAAATAAATTCAAAGGTTTCTTTCATATCACCCTTGACATTTTTGGATTTATATAACCTATTTCTTTATTCATCTTATGACTTTTAATGTTAACTACAGTATCCCTGTCTATACCACCAGACGAGCACACTCAATAATCTTTGTCAATCTTTGGGAGGCAGCTGGCTATATCCTACATTTGTTAGCCCTTATATAGTTTAAATCACTGATAAAGTAGTTTCTAAATTACTGAGTTAATACCTCCGATCTCCTACTAGGAGAAAAAAAACTGTCTCTCTTACAGAGTCCTTTATCACACCAATAGTTTCCATTACCAGTAATCCTCATTCTCTCTCTTTACATCACCTGTACTCTCCATGCCAGGTAAAACTGTAGAAAAAGACACAGGAAATGCCATCTGGTCTAGAATATTTCACAGCTTACAAAATACTTTCTGCATTGTCCGGCATTGTTCCAAGTTGAATAACTGCTTCACTTATGTGTCCTACTGCTTTAACAATCATTACAATGCAACTTCTATGCCTCTAAGCAGTAGCTCAAGCGATACACCTAACCTCACCATTCCCATCATTCTCTCTCAGACCTAACATCACCATTTCCTTCATTCTCACTCAGACCTAACCTCACCATTTCCATCATTCTCTCTCTCAGGCCTAACCTCACCATTTCCACCATTCTCTCTCAGGCTTGACCTCACAATTTCCATCATTCTCTCTCAGACCTAACATCACCATTTCCATCATTCTCTCTCTCTCAGACCTAACATCACCATTTCCACCATTCTCTCTCTCAGATCTAATCTCCCCATTTCCATCATTCTCTCTCAGTCCTAACCTCACCATTTCCATCATTCTCACTCAGACCTAACCTCACCATTTCCATCATTCTCTCTCAGGCCTAACATCACCATTTCCTTCATTCTCACTCAGACCCAACCTCACCATTTCCATCATTCTCTCTCTCAGACCTAACCTCACCATTTCCATCATTCTCTCTCAGGCCTAACCTCACCATTTCCATCATTATCTCTCAGGCCTGACCTCACCATTTCCATCATTCTCTCTCTCTCAGACCTAACATCACCATTTCCACCATTCTCTCTCTCAGACCTAACCTCCCCATTTCCATCGTTCTCTCTCAGACCTAACCTCACCATTTCCATCATTCTCTCTCAGACCTAACCTCTCCATTTCCATCATTCTCTCTCAGGCCTAACCTCACAATTTCCATCATTCTCTCTCAGGTCTAACCTCACCATTTCCATCATTCTCTCTCTCTCTCTCAGACCTAACATCACTATTTCCACCATTCTCTCTCTCAGAGCTAACCTCACCATTTCCATCATTCTCTCTCTCATACCTAACCTCACCATTTCCATCATTCTCTCTCAGGTCTAACCTTAACGTTTCCATCAATCTCTCTCTTTCTCAGCCAATCAAAGCTAGTCTCATTGCTGGGAGATTTTTCTTTCAACAATGATTACTGCTCAGGGTTTTTTTCTTTTAAATCAGACTTATTAATAGTGTCAAATGGTGTCCAAAAGAACACTCTATGAAAGAGCTTTAGTTATGGGTTATGCCTATCCATAGTAAATGCTAGGAACAGTGGGATGAATGTACAGTGGTAATTCTGCTCAATATCAGGTGTGTAATAACTGTTAAGTTCTTACATCTGCCTAATGCCAGTTTATTAATCAAATGCATTGTGTACCCTTCTGTCACTCAAAGGATTAATAAATTGACATTGGGCAGATATAAGAACTTAACAGCGATTAAACACCTGAGGGAGAATGATGGATGCTCTGCAATGCATTGCGTACCCCTCTGGCACTCAAAGGGTTAAACTATTTATAGCAAAAAGCCTTCCATTAATGTCACTTACACAATGAGGCAGTCTGTGGGCATTTCAGGATGTTCCTTCCTGCATTTCAGGATCCTTCAGTCAATACCAAGATCTATACCATTTAACCATTTAATTTTTCTTCATGTAATAGCATGGCAATTGGTTGTTTTCATTGCCAATTTCCCTGTTCATGCAATAGGACAGGCATTCGGGGCTTCCTAGCATTAAAGTCCTAAATGGTCCAGTGTGTCTGCCTAGACACATGTCTACAGCAATCATATACTTTAGTGCATACCCTTGAGTTCCATCAGTGTTGTTAAGGGATAATGCCATGTGTCTGCACAGGCACATTTATATATTTACCCCAGTTTCACCTGGTAACCACAACAGAAAAATGTAGGGACTGGGAGTACTATTGTTTTACACATGGAGAAAAGCCATATAACACAGTTTTCATTAAAAAAAAGTGTACTGGTCCTTTAAAGTGATAAAGTTAAAACCAACAATGAATTCCAACTCCAAGTCTCTATCTCTCCCTACTGCTTCCCTCGCATCAGTGACACAGTGTGGCTGATGTACTAAAAATAATTCAAGCAATTCTGGAGCAAGTCAACATCCCAAAGGAAACAAATATTTTCAAATATACCTATTAATTTAATCTTCTGGGTGCCAGGGGGAGTCTGCAAAGCATTGTAAAGAAATGCATTACATTAGTGTGTGGCACTTAAAGGGTTAAAAGAAGCTTTCAACCCAATGAATGCTACATAGGTTTAAACTGCATTGCTATGCAATGTGATAGTGACCTATTTAGCATTTAGGGGGTTAGACTCCCCATTGAAATCAATGAGAATTGTATTTGCCTCCTAAGTTATATTTGCTTTGCTCCAGAATTGGTCCAATTTTTCTTAATACATCAGCATTGTTGTGACTGGGTACTAACCATACTCCTTTATTTTATCTCAAACCTCCTCCTCTTCCTCCCATTAAGGTCCTGCTCGCGTTCCGTACCCCTCTGGCACTCAAAGGGTTAGTACATCAGCATCATTGTGACTGGGTACTAACTGTACTCCTTTATTTTATCTCAAACCTTCTCCTCTTCCTCCATTAGGGTCCTTTTTGTGATAATTTAATTCAAGGGACAAAATAAAAACAAGAAATTGAGAGGAAGGGGTTTGAGATAAAATGGAAGAGTTCTTTGTGTACGCTCCCACACAAGGAGAGTAGAAGGAAAGTGAGACATGGATCATTACACTTAATCTTGCTTCTAGGGCAGCAAGTGTCTTGGCTCTCTGTGAAAGGTCCATACATTGGCATATTGCACTATTATTTCTGGGTAACTTGGGACTTAATCAGTATTTTTAGAATCACTTGCTTAAAGGTGAGACTTCCCATTAAAAATTTATAAAAATGTAATAAGTCATTATATATACTGCATGACATATTGATTTTATATCAAGGGAAGAGCAGAAGCAATTAAGGAAATTATACTAGGATTACATTGTGTTAGCATGCTTAATAATACTTATTCATGTAATAAATCCACAGTTCCTTTCTTTGTGCTCTTTGAATTTTTAAATCCTCTTTTCTAAAAAAATTATTGTTCAATGCTATGCTGGAGTGTTTAATTTTCCAAGCAGATAAAAGAGGTAAAGGTATATTTTTTGAATTCAACTATGCATTCAGTCAATTACTAATTAAAATATAGATTTTTGTAAAACTTTGTATCATCAAAACTAAATCACAAAGGTTGATGTACACAGAAGAACTGGAATCATTATGGAGAAACCCAACTGTGCCATTTTGATTTAAATGGGGATTTTAATGCCTTTCGAGCTAGAGAGTTCTACAGCTCTTTGCTTTGCAATGTTTTGAGGACTCCTCTGGCATTCAAGGGGTTAAAATCCCCATTTAAATCAATGGAAATGTTTTCCTTTGTCCTCTGTGGTGCATTTGATTTGTCCTAGAAATTCTCCAGGGGCGAGATGCACTAAAGGGCAATAAGGTCAAGGATAGTGATATGGTGGCAAATTTGTGCCGCTCGTATATTGACAGCATGCGCTAAGTAATATCCCTTTGCCATCATATCCCTGTAAATTTACCACCAATCTGCCACCTAGCTGCCACAGTCTGCCAATGTCACCATTAATCTGCCATACCTTCCACAGGTTTATGATTTTGCATTAATTTAACAATGGCTCATTTGCATATGGAAATGCAGATTAATAAGCCATTGTCGTATTCATGTGGGCGCATGTGTATGTTGATGTGGCACACCGCCACATGCACTAAGCTCCAACAGCAGCCTCTGCTGTCAGAATTCACAGTCCCAACATCGGCAATCTGCGATGTTGGGATCTCCATGTAGCTCTCTCTGGAGCCAAAGGACGGTTTGCTCTGGAGAGCAGAGACAGCAGCTACCCTCCCTTAATCCTTTCAGTGCCATAGGGATGTGGATTTCACACCTCTGTGGTACTGAAAGAGTTCTCAAACTTGAGAATTTCAGACAAGCTATATATAAGGGCTCTCTGCACTTCTGTAATGACTGAAGCAGCAGAGCCAGCTCTCCGCCAATCAGATGACTCAGGTCAACAACACAGGACTCGCAAGACACTCTGCAATGAAATGCCTTGCGAGACCTGTGTTTACAAAATAAAGAAATAACTGTATAGTTGTACTGATATGAAATGTATTATGTTAGGCAAGATAAAAGCATGAAATTAAAACAAATTAACCCTTTTGGTGCCAGAGGGGAATGAAACACATTGTCCTGCAAAGCGTTGCTTACCCCTCTGGCACTCAAAGGGTTATTAACATATAAAACATATATGACATTGTAATGAATTGGATACTTCTCAGGTACTCAAAGGGTTAAAATGTAACCAGTTTAGTAGTTCTTCTTGCTCTTGGGAGAAAAAGAGAAAACACTGGAAACAGTGAGGCTGAGGGTTCATGATCCAGCAGATCCTCACAACTATACATAGCAACATAACTGATGCTGTTAAAAAGAGACAAGCATCAATCAAGTTCAGCTTGTGTGGTAGCTCCCTTGTTTTTGTTGAAGAGGATGTTTTGCAGAAGATGACAAAATAAACAGACAAAAAAACATTAAAGCCACTTCTAATTATGCCCCAAGAGAAACAAAGTTATCCCTGACCCCTACAGCAAATCAAATCTCTGGATCAACATCCTATCTGAATTGTAATCAACCTCCATCTAAAGCACTGCAGGTATGTTAGACACATAGAATTGCATTTAATAATATCTAATTATTAGATAGATGTAATAGGTTTCAAATGACAGTTGTTTTAAAATCTGGGGCCTGTTCTGTTTAATGTTAGCTATATTACTGGTGGCTTTTTTTTACAGGTGACACTAAGATCTATAACAGGATTTACCTACTTGCAGCAGTAAGTCTAATGAGAAACAATTTAAAAAAAAGTTATAGAAATGGACAAAGCTATTTGGTTTAAAACCAAATGGAACAAATGAAAAATAATGCATATAGAAAACAAAAAGCCAAAGGCAGAATATAGACTCAGTTGTTTGAGTACCAGAGAAGTGCACAATGCATTGCAAAGTAATGGCATTAATAGTACTTTGCTGACAACAACAGCAGAGAAAGTGGAGTTTTGATATATGATGATACAAAAGTAGACAAGCAATGCAGCAAAGCTATAGGGAAAGCCAGCGAGGTGATATGTTGTATAGAATGAGATATTAGCAGCAGAAAAAGAGAGGTCTTAATGCACTTTGCAGGTCACTAGTTCAACCTTACCTAGAGTATGGCAAACAATTCTGGAGATGATATTTCCAGACAGACTTCAATAAATTAGATACTTTTCAAACAATGGCCACTAAATGGTGCATGAGCTAAACAGTAAAACATATAAGGAAAGACCCCAGGACCTTAATGTGTATAGCTTGGAGGTTAGAAGGGAAAGGGGTGATATGCCTGATACCTTAATATATATTAAAAAAATAGCCAAAGAAAGAAACGGTGGCACACAAATTAAATTAAACAATAAAAAGACGAAAAGAAGAGAGAAAGAAAGAAATGTATGTGTAAGACAAAGAGGTTAGCTCCATTCCCCTTCTAAATTATCAATAATAAATAAAAATGGATGACTCAGCACCACTCAGTAAATTAGAAAAGTAAAAACATATATTTATTAAATCCATGTGAATGTATCGTAACCAACCACATGTTCCATCCCCTTATATAAAAAAATACACAATCTCTATACATAAACTACTAACAAGAATACAAAGACTTCCTCAAAGTACATCAAGCATGGTCCAAACCCTTTTAAATACTTATAATCCAAATAAGCTTTTTCTGACACATCCATAAGTAGGGAAAAAGTCCCACGTATGAACATCTGTCTTCTTAATTGTAAGTTGTCATCTGTATTCAACACAAGATAGGTAAGATTAGTAAGAAGGTTGAATTAAGTCAGACGTCCATCCTGTAAGACATGTTTCAGGTTAGTCCATCCTTTCTCAGGCTGCTCCAAAAATTGGTATCACTATATAAGAATAAATATATTATTATTATTATTATTATTATTATTATTATTATTATTATTATGTGTTCTTACTTATTCTCCTTAATTTAACAGGCATTTTGTATTTCCTTATCTTAAGGTCTACCAAGGACAGTTGCCTAATTAAATCTTCAACTTGCATCACACAGCAAAAACAAGTGTCAAAATTATTCGAAATAATAATTGAACCAAATTAGCTCATTTAGTACCAGAGGGATGTGAACTGTATTATATAAAACTGCACTGTTGTTGCTTGTAATAGTTGATACTGATGAGGCTGAAGTACAAAGAGAACTTGAGCAGTTGTGGAGCAAGCCGTTTGCGTCAAAGAGGACAAATAAAAGTTCCTCAAATTCCCATTGAATTAAAAGGGTATTTTAACATTGACGAATCAACTCTTTTTCCCAGCTTTGTCACACTTAAGTACAGGGATAGTCAATTGCTGGACTACCAGCTGTTGGGTTTACAACTCCCTCATCCCTATTGGCTGGCTGGAGATTACAGAAATTGTAGACCTCAATGGACGGAGGTGCAACAGCTACCCCTGTCTTTGTTCATCCTCCCTTTTCTACTTACCGTGTCAGTCCCATTGTGCCTGAGATTTATTAGTGGGAAAACTAATTAGATATCTTATTTGCTGTTCACCACCACTTTGTGAATAAGATAATTAAAAAATATCTTCGGATGGTTCTGACTGATAAAATGTACTGTCTGGTTAATATAAACTCATAAGACAAAGTACAGGGAAATCAGTGAAAGCATGCCAAATCAGTGAAAATATAATCCCTCTATGTCGCTTTATATATCTAGTATTCCACACATTAGCATGTTATCCAACCAAGAGAGGCAGTTCTTTATACAGTGGGGTAAATTAAAAACCTATAGCTGTAATCAAAATTATGCAAATCAGGTTTATTGTCAAAATGTACAGACTTTCAGCTGTTTGCAATGAACAGATCAAACAATAGCAATTGAAATAGCTCAACACAATGAATTGGTTTCCCCAAATTCAACTGAAAATGCAACTTGTAATGACTTCTTCAGCTGTAGCTTTTGTCACTTACCACTACGGATTCAATTTTAAAATGGAACTGCCACCTCTCCACACTGTCACCTCAGTGGAAGCATGTATCTTGACAGGATTTACTGCCAGGAGCAGAGAGGCAGGTGGGAATAAGATCAGAATGGAATGTCTGTGTCTAGCTCACATACCTGTCATTACTGTATACTTTGCGTATACCAACAAATAAATAAAGCTAAATATCTCATAAACTATTACTTTACATTAAAAAAAATATAAAAAATATAAATGTAGGTGTTTTTTAATGCTCTTTCACATATGTAAAAAAGTGACAATATCTCTTTAAAATGGTTCATTTTGGACCATTACATGTATCTACAGCTTTAAATGAAACTTATTTCTTAAACATTTATTAAACATTTAAAGAAATATGAAATATAATTGCATGAGAGATTCTAGATATTACGAGTGTAAGCTGTCTAGAGGATCAGGGTTATTAATTCTGATTTCAGTATCTTTGTGTAGGTTGCCCTTTGCTATCTGAATGTGCTGTTTTAAAGGGATAGTAATACTTCGTTTTAACTTTATTTTATTTTGTAGGCATTAAAAAAACATGAAGAATGATATAAGTCTTATCTCTCAAACCTTTATGGTTTAAGAGCTATTCACAAGCAAAGTTTCCCCCTCCCGCCCCTTTTTCCTAGTGTAAGCCATCTCTTCTCAGATGTGGAATGCAGTCCATAGGCCAGACAGATAACAGAAGGGGACACTCTTATTCCTATGAGAACAATGAAAGCCCTGCCCCCCTTGACACGTTTTTCAGGTTTTTCCCTTATCTTAATTGAAGATTGTCCCTCTCTGCAGTCTATCTGGGCACCTCCCTTCTGATCTGACTGAACAGGAGGGGGATACTTTGCTTGTGAATATCTCTTAAACCATAAAGGTTTGAGAGATAATACTTATATCGTTCTTCATGTTTTTTTAATGCCTACAAAATAAAATAAAGATAAAACGAAGTATTACTATCCCTTTAAGTCCTGCTGTGTATACTCCACAGACTGACCCCAACCTAACCAAACTTCTCACAGAGAGCCTGCTTAGACCTAGAGAGGAGTTAACCATTCAGGTTAAATTTATATTTCATTTGAATCAGGCTGCTTCATGATATAATAAATACGTTTTGTGAATATTAGTGATTTCATATATCATTTCAACCAATAGGGTTTTGGGAAAGCATTTACATGGGGTCTTATAATGAAAAATTGGATCCATTCTAGTGCAAACCCGCTGCATCATATGAGGTAAATAAAAATGCCTTCACAATGTATTGGAGAATTTGCTAACATTCTTGTTGTAAAAGAACCATTTAAATTCATGGGTATTTTTATTTGTACGCAATCGGTGTGCCTCAGAATTGCTACACTTTGTTTTCATTCCTACGGTGCATAATGTCAGGAATACCACACAGAAAAGATCCATATATCTATTGTCAGCTGGACAAGGATGGAGGAATTAGGAGCATTGCAACATTCATAGTTGAGGAAGCTGTAAAAAATATTGGTGCATCAAATTCAGCCCTTGTCATATCACCCCATTGACCCAGAGGAAGGCAAACAGAAATCCTTCATGGCTTCAAAAGGGAATCATATATTTCCCTGGATCAGTACCGTATCTGTATTGAAACCAAATAGCAGAATTCTCAATTTTCGCAATATTTTTCTGAGATAGAAAGGTTTCACAACTGCTTAACAGCATCTTCAGCATCTGCAAACACATCTTCCTGAGACAAAGAATTCTGTAACCTTACTGTCTTTGTAGTAAAAAAAGTCTCTGCCATTGTTGTACAGTAGTCAACATAGCTTTTCCACTAGTCCTAATGGATGGCCCCTTGTTTTTTGCTCAGTTCTGAGTAAATCATTTCCTAGAAAGTTCTTTGTATTGTCTTGAATATAAATGTAATCATATTACACCTTAGAAGTCTCTTTGCTAATGTAAACAAGCCCAGTCTGGCTAGTTTCTCTGTTTATAAATGAAATCATTCAGTTCCTTCAACAGTTTTGTTTCACATCCCTGAACCTTTTCTGGTTCAATAATGTCTATTTTATGAACTGGGGCTCAAAATTGTATTCCACATTCTAGATGTGACATACAAAGGATTTATAAAGAGGTATAATTATATTCCCAGTCCATGCATCTATACTTTTTATACGTGATTACTGGTTCTTATAGCAGCTAAATGACACTGCATACTGTTGTCTAGTCTATTGTCTCTCAGTACACCTAAATCTTTCTCTATTATTTCCCAAATAGTTTCTAGTTTAATTTAACTGTAGCATGCTTGCTTATGTAACCCAAATGCATAACCTTACATTTTTATTTATCAAACCTCGTCTGCCAGTTTTTCCTCCCTTTTATGTAGTACATTCAAATATTACTGCAGATAAAAAAAAACATCCTGCTCTGTATGCATTTCTTTACAAATGCAGTGTCATCAGGAAATATTGAGACACTAGTTACAAAGCCCGTATACACCGGCTGATCCGAGCGGGGAGCTCCGGATGGCTCACAGCCTGTCTGTGCTCCCGGTTCCAGGGCAGCAGAGGAGGTGCTGGGTGACAGTTTGTTACCGGAGCCAGGAGCACAGACAGGCTGTCAGCCTTCCAGAGCTCTCCGCTCCAGATCAGCCTATTCTGCGAGTCCCCACTGCGCATGTGCGGTTACGCACACAGTGAGCGACGCATTCTCTGACTTTATGTTATAGGATTACTTTTAATACCAACTTGAAGATCATTAATAAACAAAAGAAAAAAAATTGGAACCAGGACTGAACCCTGATGCACCCCGCTTTCAAATTTAGACCAACTCTGTGCATTCTGTCTATTAACCTGTTCTCTATCCAGGCTGAAACCTTTTAACATATGCAGTAGCCCATTGTGGAGCACAGTATCAAAGGCTTTATACTATATTTACAGCTCGTGATAACACTTACCTTTTCATAGAATGCAAGTAAATGACTTTAACCTGATATATTCTTCATAAAACTATGCTGATTTCTTACAGTAATGTTGTTGGTCATCACTTAGTCCTGAATACTTCTAATATATTATCCATTATGGAAGTCAAACTTACTGGTCTTGCCACCTTTTTGAACTAGAAACTAGTCTAGCTATCTATCTTCACTATGTCACAAACCTTTAGGATACTTGGAAAAAAAAAAACAGGAAATGGAGGAATGGTCACTCATTTCTTGTTAAATGATCAGTAAACTGTTTTTATGAAAAAAATAACTCACAGGGTTTTTCCTGCTGAGTAAAGCAAGAGTACACCCACTGCTGGGAGATTTGAATTCAAATATTATTATACTAGTGTAAAAGCCCGTGTAAACAGGCCAAGGTCCTGGTGATGTTAACCCTTTGAGTGCCAGAGGGGTACGCAATGCATTGCTTAGCAATGCGCTGCGTACCCCTCTGGCACTCAAAGGGTTAAGAGGCCGGTCCTGCTCTGAGTCCTGCCGCCGACGCAGTCATGCACTGTAGAGACTGCCCTGATGCACAGAATGCTCCCAGCACAGTAATTCCAGCATTCTGTACTCCCAGCATTCCGTACTCCCAGCACATAACTCCCAGCATTCCGTGCTCCCAGCATTCTGTGCATTCGGGCAGCCTCTACTGCGCATGACGACTTCTGACAAACATCTTAGTGAATTATTATATAGGATGTAATTTTGTAACATTAAACTGCATTTTTTATTCTGGTTAGAAGGTGGTGATGTTCCTTTTATATACTACGGGATCTGTAGGCAATGACTTAAGAGGGGTTTATGCACTAAGATATGATAAAGAATTGATAAAGTGGAGATGACTTCTCCAGTGATATCACTTCTCCAGTTCTTATGTTATTCTAAGGAGCCTATGCACTAGGAGTGTTTTGCTTAATAGTATTAGATAGGATTTAGAGAAGTAATATCACTGGAGAAGTTACTGCCACTTTATCACCTCTTTATCACACCTTAGTGCATCTCTCTCAAGTTCTCTTTGAGAGCGCATAAAAAATTTGCCTTGTTGGTGCTGTTGATTAAAAAAATACTTTTGAACTGTTTTATCATTTGAATGAAAACTCTCCCTACAGTGAGAGTACCCTTGTTTTACTCATCAGAAAAGCTGCATAGCATGCTTTTTAAATAATAAATTTTTACTGCTTCTTTAACACCCGTACCTCCATGGTTTCATAAACCAGGCACCGAGAAATAGAAATGAATACAAATATCAGATATTATTATGCACATCGGTGGCAAAGGAATCTTGCCGTAAGATCAGTGCATAACAAGGCAATGATCCTATAACTGACTATCTTTAGCATTAATGTTTCATGCAAACAATCTGTTTTAAATTATGCTACAATTTGTTTTAATTATGCTCAGTTTGGCAACCAATAACTAAGTATTATACTTTAAGTAAAAGACTTGCTCTCAATTATTAAAGCAGCCTTTTGAACTGTTACCGTATTTGACATGAAAGAAAGCAGCAGGCGGTAATAAGAACTCATGAGATAAAATCTTACTGTTGTGGTAAAAATATATAATATTTCATAATTATTTCCCTCTGGTTTTTTCCTTTATATCCTTATAGGAATGTGATGCAACTATACCAAAATACAGCAAATGATTTTGCTAAGGACGAATAATACATTGTACTTCTCTCTGTTATATCAAGCAACAAAAAAGCATGAAGACTTTAACCAGCCTTCAGGTATTTGCATTAGTCTTATTTTCCAAGGGAGTTTTACTTTCTTCAAGCAATCACAACTTTGTGAGGAAAGAAATAAAGTTTGAAGGTGACCTTGTGCTCGGTGGCTTATTCCCAATAAATGAGAAGGGCGGGGGAATGGAGGAATGTGGCAGGATCAATGAAGACAGAGGCATCCAGCGACTTGAAGCTATGCTCTTTGCAATTGATCAGATTAACAAAGACAGTTCCCTTCTTCCTGGAGTAAAATTAGGAGTTCACATTTTGGATACATGTTCAAGAGACACATATGCATTGGAACAATCTCTAGAATTTGTTAGAGCATCTTTAACTAAAGTAGATGAAGCCGAGTATATGTGCCCAGATGGGTCTTATGCCATCCAAGAAAACAGCCCGCTACTAATTGCAGGAGTAATTGGTGGCTCTTACAGCAGCGTATCTATACAGGTAAGTCCAATTAAGCTGCAATAAGTATAGTTAATTTTAACATCCAATATGTTTTGTTTGTTGGTTATATAGCTAATTCCTGAGGAATGTACCTTTATTTGTTGGTGGCACTGCGTGCTAATTAATGTATGTGCAAGGCCCATTATACCACATATTGTGTATTTAATAATAATATCAAAGTATTTTACCAGGAAGGATACATTGAGACTGTCTCTTGTTTTCAATTATGTCCTGAGGGGTATAGATATTATTACCCAATTTAATGGTACTCATTTTATCGACCTCGGAAGGATGAATTGACCCTGCTGGGAACAGAACCTGTGTCCTTGAGGTTTGAATAGATTCTATGCTGGTACATTAAGTAACTGAGCCATCTCACCAGCTATGAATGAATCTAGGCAGAGCTCCCTCACTGTGAACATTTTTAATACCACAGTGAGCTGTAAGATTGCTCTTGAACAAAACTAGTTGGCATATTGTGCATGGAATTAACATAACATGCCAAACTGTGCCACCAAAAAAATATTATAGAATAATTTAAAATTACCTTTATGTGACAGATCCACTTTAACTACTTGACAACTAGAGTGGCATGTAATATATTGAACAAGCCTCTGTCTTCAAGGTATTAATGTACAAAAAGAACACATAAAATGATGAATAAAGTAAATTATGTTTTACTCCAAGGCATTGCAAATAAGTGCTTTGGAGATGTGACTAGCATTCAAGTGATTATATATTATATATATTGGTGAATAATATATGTGTCTGTCCATCCATGTGTGTATGTGTGTCCTATAAACACTCATATGAAGCTTCCTCATGTTGCTTATTAATTGACTAGTGTAAAAGCCCTTGTACACAGGCCATAGTCCGTGTGATGTTAAAAGGCTGGTCATGCTCTGTGTCCTGCCGCTGACGCAGTCATGCACTGTAGAGACTGCCACGAAAGCACAGAATGCTCCCAGCACAGAACTCCCAGCATTCTGTACGTTCGGACAGTCTCTACTGCACATGACAGTTTCAGACAAACATCCTAGCGAATTATTATATAGGATTATAATGCCAGTTAAACACGCCCTATGAAAATCTGACTCCAATTTTTCATATTATTACCTTATCTGGAGTAACTGTACCTTAACATTCATAAGTAGCTTAATTTCAAAACATCTTCCTATCTACTGATGATGAGACACTGATGTACTAAGAAGAACTGGTGCAATACTGGAGCAAACCAACTACACTTCAGGGGAAAAAAAATTATCATTCCCAAAATTTAAACTGATCTCAATGGGGCATTTATCCTCTTGAACACTAGTAAAGTATCCAGTACATTGGTTAGCAATGTTTCAAGACCTTTCTAGCAATCCATTTAACCCTTTGAGTGCCAGAGAGGTACGCAATGTATTGCTTTGCAATGCGTTGCGTACCTCTCTGGCACTCAAAGGGTTAAATCAATGGACATTTTGGGGAGTTTTATTTGTCCCTTGTATTGTAGTTGATTTGCTCCATAACCGCACCTCTTTGCATATTGAATTGCACCTGAAATACATTAGATTACAACAGCAAATTATGAAAGGTGTGACTGATAAAATGACGATTCTCAAAGCAAAGCTTGAAGAATTTTCCATTGAAAGGTAGATAGAGCTTTATTATTATTAAAATAGATCCTGGGTGCAGGTGTATTCAAGGGGCTAAAGTCCCATTAATATCAAGAGAAAATGTTATTTGTTCCCTGTCTCGCAGTTCTGTTTTACCTTAGTACATCAGCAGCAGCCTCAAACTTACCAGCCAAACTGGTGCAATTCTGGAGCAAATCAACTGCACCAAAGATGACATAAACACCCAGTGACTATTTTAATGTAGATTAGGAGCATTAAGATGTCATCAGCACAGCAATGAGTTTGCACCTTCACATTTATAGATTATGACCTTACAGGCCAAATAATACTTATATATTTTTTACTTATAAAATATTTTCTACATAAAACATATTTAATAAATACACTTTGCCAGCTAATAACAGCCTTTTTTCTCATCAAACATTTACAGAAATAGTATTCCAGAGCCAGGCAAGGTGACTGTTATATGACATCTTCTGAGCAAACCACAATGTGATGTTTCCCTATTTGTTATTCCCACACAACTAACCAACACATGGAAACATGTATTTATGTCGTAATTAACAATTCTCATATACCGTGTACAGATAGAAAGAGGCATTCACCGGAATGCAGGTATTCTCCAACGTTTATTGCAAGCTATTTTCCATGTATAACAGAATGTTTAGCAAGTCGAAATGTAATCAGGATTACATGTGAACGTTTTGGGGGTATTGCCCCTTCCTCAGCTCAACTTGTGAAAGTAAAAGTAAAAATAAATTGTTTGACACCTCTAAAATCTTAAAGGAACATAAAGGTAGTGGGCAAGAAGAAGCAGGCGATGCTGAGGAGGACCGAATGATGACTGATGAGGATGATGATTCAGATCTAGAATATATCCCTCCAGCATCCTCCTCTTCTTCAGATACTGATGAAGTTGAGGGTAAGAGAGATGACGACATGGCCAGAAAGTTAGCTGAAAGGCAAAGGCTCAATCCTCCACCACTGAAAAGGTGCATTATGTCTGTCTATAAACTGTGTAAGAAAACCATTTGAAATACTGACCCGGAACGAGAAAAGATGCTTAAAAATACACATTCATCCTGTCAGTCATCATCAACATCATCACAGCTTCCAAGTCCAAGCCACACTCAGCCACATACATGTGTGTTGAGTAACAAGCAGCAACAACAACAACACAGGTTATTAACATTCACAAACTTAGCTATGATGAGTGCCCCTGCTGCTGCTGGAAGTTTTGCACCTTTGATGCCTAGTAGTAGCAACAGTAGAATTGCATCAACATCTAGTCCTAGTAGTAGTAGCAGCCCCTCAGGAAGGAGAAGGCTCATCCTTGTTTATTACACATGCTACAGCAACCAGGCTGCAGTCAGTTGCGGAACTACCACTTTACTAACACATCCCTGCACTGTTACTGCTCTTTTCACCCTACCCTGCCACAGGTATATTTGCTGGAAAGTATTTAATAATTATGTATGCAACAGAACTGATTGTGTGTGTGATGTCTTGCTCTTTACAAAGTACTACAACCCTTCTAGTATCATTCTGCTTCAGTCACAGCTCACATCAGTCACCTATCGGCTGAACTTTTTTTTTTAATCACTGTCAGCAAAAAAACAAAAGCCACATTTCCTGTTAAACCGATTCTTTCTCTAGATTGGTTCACTTTCATCAGGCATAGCTCCCTGTGATTAGAGGAAAGCTGATGTAGTTCCATTATTCATAAAGGGGGCAAGATCAAAGCCAGGAAATTATAGACCTGTGAGCTTGACTTCCATGGTGGGTAAGATTTTAGAAGTGTTACTAACCAACTGTATTCAGATCTATGTGAAGACAAACAATATTATTAGTAGGAGTCAGCATGGTTTTATGAAGATTAGATCACGTCAGACTAATTTACTTGCATTTTATGAAAGAATAAGCAGTCATTTGGACAAGAGAATTGCTGTTGATGTAGTATACTTAGATTTTGCAAAAGCCTTTGATACAGTGCCTCACAACAGCTTACTGCATACATTAACCATATGAGTGCCAGAGGGGTACAGAATGCATTGCAAAGCAATGCACTCCATACCCCTCTGGCACTCAAGGGGTTAAAAGGCTTCAGTTTGGGCTGCGTTATCTGTACAAGGATTGAGAACTGGTTATATTATGGATGGCAGAGAGTTGTTGTAAATGGAACCTTTTCAACTTGGTATAAAGTTATAAGTGGGGTGCCACATGGTTCAGTCCTGGGTCCAATGCTTTTAAACTTGTTTATTAATGATGGAATGGTAAGTAGCATCTCAATCTTTGCAGATGACACGAAGCTGTGCAAGGAAATACATACAGGGCTGGATGCTTTTTTCTCTGAGTGAATGGGTAGAAAAGTGGAAGATGACATTTAACGTAGATAAATGTAAGGTTATACATTTGGGTTGTAGAAACATTCATGCTACATATACTCTAAATGGGAAACAACTTGGGGAATCCTCATTAGATAAATATTTAGGAGTACTAATAGATGACAGACTTCAGTCACTAAGCTGCTACAAGAGCAAATAGGGTACTATCCTGCATAAAAAGAGGTGTAGATACAAGGGATGCTAATATTATCCTACCTCTGTATAAATCCTTGGTTAGGTCTCATCTAGAATATGGAGTACAATTTTGGGCGCCAGTTCTTAAAAAAGACATTGTTGACCTGGAAAAATTGCAGAGACATGCAGCAAAACTGATAAAGGGATTGGAGTATCTGAGTTATAAAGAGAGACTAACCAAACTGGGTCTGTTTACATTAGAGAAGAGACATCTAAGGGGTGATATGATGCAAAGCAATGTTTTGCACTCCCATCCTGTCCTTAAAGCAATATATCCATGTCTGTCCTAATTTTCTAGATATGTATGTGTGTTTCTTAACTCTTCTAGAAACTTGGAGAAATAGCATAGAAGGTACTCATCTACAGAGATTAAATGTATTAATTCAATATCACTGTTGTGCAGGGAAAGTGTATAGTACTTTTGTAGGCTGCTTCTTATCCTGCAGTAAAGTCTGATTTATTTAGGTTTCATTCTGAATTAAAAAGTATTAATTTCAAAACTTCACCCAAAGCCCACATTTGCAATACACCCTGAATGGAGTACATGTACAAATGCAGTGCAGAGTATTTTCAGGTTCAAAGGGCATTTTCCAGATACCAAGTGGGTCTTCTCCTGTTTTGCTCCTTGCTCAGATGACCACTTTGCCCCATGTGTGAGAGTGTGTGGGTGTATGAAGGAATGCTGTAAATCTGTGACCAAGTGTAGGTGTGACGGTACCAGGATTTACCGGACCCTTTTGGGGTCGTCGGTTCCTGAACCGCCACTGCTGCTGCCCCTCTTCCCCGGCCAGCTGGAGCCCTGCTGCTTCCTGGAGATCCTGGATACTCAGGCAGGAACAACTGGATGCTGCACCCTGGCAGACTGGCAGAGCTAGTGAATTTAGCTGCAGAATCCTAGGTGGGGTTTCCAGAGGCCCTACACCAGTAGACCGGCGAGGCAAGTGAATTCGCTCCTGCAGTGACTAAGGTGAGAATCCCCAGCCCAACCCCCTCCAGAAATATAGCCGAGAGTTGTATTAAGGAGGGTAGAATAGAACAGCCTTTATTGATAAAACACACTTCCAGACACTCTTATCAAGATAAGAATACAAATTAGTGCTTGAAAAAAGGACATTTTAACTGGTCCATAATAACCTCCCCTGACTGGTCAATGAAGTACAGCAGAAGTCAATTCACATTCCTTAGCACATGGAGTATTCTTTAAACAAGCCAGAGTGCTGGACTTAACAGCCCACTCTGCAATCTGGTTCCCCAGATTTACCAAATGTCACACAATGTACAAAACAGTGATCAATATTTCAAATGTTATAGTCCTAAATTATTCCATCTGGTCACAGTAGGCTTTTTATAACCATGACACATAAGTAGTTCTTTTTCTTTTCACCTGCTCCTGAGGTGGCTCAGTTGATGCACCCATAGAGCCTGTGCTGGAAATCTCCAGTTTGTAATAATGCCTGCACTCATGCTCATAAGAGAAGATATTACTATTGCATGGCACAATTTACAGTTGTATACAAAAGTAAGAGCACCCCTGTCCAAACTGCATGTTTAATTGATTTTCTAAGTGAAATGAAGTTAACTCAGAGTTTGAAGTGAACTAACTTAAACTTGACATAGTCCTACAAATGTTAATACACAGTTGCTCTGGCAGAATTCACAGCCTCCAAATGTTTCTTGTAGCCACCTAACAGTCTCTCTATCCTTACTTTTTGGATTTTTTCACACTCTGTCTTGCAAAATGTTTCTACTTCATGAATATTCTTAGGCAATCTTGCATGCACTGCATGTTTGAAATCTATACACAGTATATTCAAGTTTGTTGATTGTCAGGGCCAGATTTATAAATAGGCAGACTAGGCACTTCCCAATGATACCAGATTTTCAAGTGCTCCTGGCAATTCCCATTCACTAGTAGACATGGGCCCCAGCCCCAGAAACGTAATGGCAATATGGAATGCTGTGCCTGCAAGGGCATTTGAATTTTGCATGGCTGTGCTGCCTGGGCTGCCTCCATCTTGTGAGACTCTGATCCTACTTGTCACTGTGACCTTGCTCCTGTCACCTGCTTAAAAGTTTGCAGCAGTAGGTGAGGTCACAAAGTGCTCAGACTCAGCCACACACTATGACCTTCACTAAGACCTTCATCATGGCATAGCTTGCACGGCTGCTTATATTCAGCAGACACCAGCTATGCACGTGGATTTGCAGTGTGTAGCTGGTGAGCAGTATACTATGCTCATTATTTGCTCAGGCTGAGTGACTGACTGTGACTTGCATTTGCATTCCTGACCAGCCTACAAGTAGTTCAATAGGAGATTTTTCTTGGTCTTCCAGATCTTGTCTCAACTTGTAAAGTTACCCTTAACTTAATGACATTTAAGACAGTGGAAATTGCAAGAAGGAAGTGTTCAGATAACATTTTATAGCCTCCCCTTTATAAGAGTCAGTTATCTTTAATTTCTGATCCTCAGTCGGCTGCTTAGATGAGCCTGTGTTTGTTGAGTGTAAGAACAAAACCCTGAGAGGTTTGAACAGTCAGAGAATTTATTAAGCTTTGCAACTGTCATCACCTAACTTAGATTAAGGTCTAATGAGTGAATTAAGTTCTAAGATCAGCTGGAAAGGTTCCCAAACTTTGCATATGCCACATTTTATGTTTTATTTTTTCAATTTGTTAAGTTCAGCATAGTTACTGTGAATTATGTTTGTGTACACCAGAGGTTAATGTCTATTTCACTTAGAAAATAGAAAAAAAAATTATTTTGCCAGGGTGCCCAAACCTTTAAATATAACTATAGGTAATATGCCACAGTTTTATACTTATACACCAATATACTGCAAATTTCCAGACATAAATGTGTGGGAATTAGAGATGAATTAAACTTTGGTTCAATTTGGTAAACTTTTACAAAATTGCAATTCCATCAAATTAATTCAGAATAAATCATAAAAAGAGAGAGAGATATGGGAAAAAGGGAGATAACTGTAAAGCAAAAGAGAAAGAGAGAGAGAGACATAGGAACAGGGGAGAGAGAGAGACCACCAGCAGTACTGTCTTGTATGTTATAGTCACCTGCTGAACTAGCTTTCCTAGCTTTTCTTTTAATAAGTAGCAGTCCGGACTGGAACCTGTTTTGATTGATGTTGAGGGTATACTAACATGTCCACCTATTTTTGCGGGTTGGGGGTGGTGGTCACGTGATTGACTTTCTGCAATGTAATTGGTTAAAATGGCAAACAAAACACTGAACACCTTTTTTTGAAAATGTTTTGGTCTTGTAAAAACAGCCTTTTTGTACATGCATTGAACATTGCAGAATTGTTTGCTGATCCCTAGTAATAGACTACTTCTACACAGAAAGAGAGCTTTTTAATGAGTTTTTCAAACAATAATTTAATCATTTAATAGCCTGATAACATAAATATAAAAGAAGAAGGAAATTATTTCAAGTTTATTTCAATTACATATCTTTTACTTTATATTACTGTATGTTCATGAAAGATGAATTTACCAAATTTAAAGTTCTACCTCAGTTATTATTATTCTTGTGTAGATTTATCTAAACATATTTCATAAAAGCTCATGGTCATGGAAATAGATGTCATTAAAGGACAGACCGTAAATACTTTGCAATTTAGGGAGATCTCAATGGATTTGAAATCTACAGATTGAAAAATGACAGTACTTACAAGAAGTCTTCCTGGAAATGTATTTGTTCTTGAACTCAGTTTTCCCTTAGTGCAAAGTATTATTTTCACTTCAATTAACTGAAGATCATTTAATTGACATGCTGAGACACCAGCAGTCCTAGTTCCTGAGACACCCATCACAAATAAATAGCATTAGTATCCATGACATTGATGTTTGTTCTTTCTATAGCAATTGTTGAGAGTGTTTAAAGAAGATTAGAAAATACTTTAAATAAAATATTTATGAATATAAATCTTATATTTATATATATATATATATATATATATATATATATTTGAATAGAACAGCATACTGTAAACACAAATATTGACTATTAGTACATACATAAGAATTAAAAAATATTTATTGGATTAAAGGGATAATATCTTGTAATATGAAAAATATGCAATTTACAAGGTTTATTCTGCTGGGTAAAACAATGGTATTCTCTATGCTGCAATATATTTTATTGAAAAGTTACTGCAGCTCTATCTTATATATTTTTTATATACAGCACCTCCATGGCCTGAAATGAGTGACAATAACTGTCCATAGACTGCTGCGGCAACGGCGGTGGCATTCTATGTAGTCTAGCCATAATATTTATAATTTATGCACAATTGAGCTATAACCTCCTGTTGCTTGCAACCCAGGTCCCTCTGAAGAGTGTCCAAGTCCCATTTTAATTTTATCATTTTACATACTCAAAGTGGCATTGTAATGAATAATATATTTTACAATTAATATTATTTAAAAATAGTAACTCAAAAATGAGTCAGATCATTAAAAACTGATTCTAATCTTTCAAAAAAGTAAGTAAATAGGAAGGCTGATGTACAAAGGGGACTTATGTGAAATTTTTTTTTTTTTGTTTGATTTGTTGTTTCTCCTTTTTTTTAAGCATTCGGGGGGGTTAAAAGCCCCATTTACATTAATAGCAGATTTTATTTGCACCATATGATACAGCTGGTTTGCCCAATAATTTTTCTTCTCACATCAGCCTTCTTGTGCATAACATATAATGAATTACTTTTTGAATCATTATAATTCTACTGATTTTACACATTTTTGAGTTGATATTTTTTTCTGTGATATTCTTTTATTAAATATATTATTCATTTCTATGACACTTTAAATATATAAGATAATTTTTAAATAAAAAAATGCACTTGAAGACTCATCAAAGTAACCTGGGTTGCACTTGCTAACAGAAAATTACAGAATAATTTTGCATATACTGAAAACATATCAGGTTTTTTTTTATTAAACACAAAAAAAAAAAAAAAAAAAAAAGGAATACAAACAGGAAGAGTAAGAGACTGGGAAGCTCTTGCATATATTGCACTCATTGCAGTCTCATTGTCATACCTGGGAACTTTCAAGATGAGCTGACCCTGAGATCTTTGAAATATTAACCCTTAAAGCTTCCCATAATGTAGAGTGTATGCAATATATGCCTGCTTGGTCTAACACAGAGGTGCTCTGGTCCGTGTGCGAGGAACCTTTAACATGCTACAGTTTGGATAACTCACTGCCTGAACACAAACAAGACAATCAGGACATCTTCCACTGTCTTTCTGGTACTAAGGCACCAGTTTAGAGGCTAAGGAAACATTTAATTGGGGAAATTCATATAGTAGGTGACACAGACCTCTATCACCCTGAGAATTTGGCCCTTCACCCTGAGACCCTGAGATTTGGGTCAAAACCCTGAGTCTCAGGGTCAAACTCTGAGAGTTCCCAGGTATGCTCATTGTGTAAGTGAGCTTCAAATGACAAAGAGATATTCCTCAAATTCGTATTGAACTACTCTTCTGAACTGAAAGGTGTGCATCCTTAAAAGTCAATGTGGGCTTACCTACTTTGGAAGGGTGAGAGACTATAAAAGCATGGACAAATCCAAGCTCTCCCAATACAGATTTCCAAAACATGTGCTGTATGCAGTGAAGATACCTAGATTGTGTTTTGTGTAACAAAATGGAATCTAAACTTCACTGCTGTTACATGTACAAAGACCAGTAGTCAAGCTGTGATCCTCTTCTATTAGTTGCTGGACTATAAATTCCATCATCATGATGTGAGTTGTGATCCAACAGCTTGATGAAGGCTGCAGGTTGGCTTATCATAGATATAAGAACCTCAAATATTTCTCATTATTGGATTGCAAAGGCTCTTTCATCTCTAGTCTGATGTGGGCAAATGTTTGTGAAGGTGGTTCTGAGCAACCGAAAACCTACCGAGGGTTGGTCCTTGAATTATCTAGTATCAGTCTATCAATCTACCTTAAAATGGCTTACGAGGAAGGTAAATAAAACCAGATAATGGAGCAGCATTTCTTGTATGCAAAACACACAGGACCTTATATACAAAACAAAAGCCTTGCAAGTCAAACCAGCTGCACCATAGGGAATACATAAAAAAATGTCTCAAATTCCAACTGAGTTACCTGAAGGTGCAATCCATTGAATGCTAGAGAGGGCTCCACAGAATTGCTACATAATGTATTGGAGGCTTTTGTAACATTCAATGTGTTAAAGCACAATTTAAAGGCGAACTAATACCTCATAATACTAACCCACACTTATGGCCAGAAGATCCTAATTGTCCCCTATGAATTTTACCCTTGTAGCTTTGTTCAAGAGATAATTTGTCAACAATCAGTGCACAAACCTAATTAAGCCTTTAAGTACCAGAGGGGTGTGCAACACAAGGGACTCAATTGTTTATGGTATAAATTAATTTGGGTTTTCTCAAGGCATACTGTATATGAAAAAAACTATATCATTCTTTTCCTGACTTATAAAATTAGGGTCACCCACTGCAGAGAGATTTCCCATACAAATATTATTACAGCTTAAATGTATTGTTTGTGTTTTATTTATTTTCTCTTGTTGTCACCAGGTGACACTTTTCCTCTCTCATACTTTGGAGAAATCTGCAGATTTGGTAAAAAATCCATTGGGAATGAGGATCTGATTTTGACAGGATGATTGAGAATTTTAAAGTCAGACGTAATTAAATTTTTTTGCATCTCTATATATATATATTTTATTTTTCTTGTGTTACATAAGATTGCAATACCTGAGTGGAATTTTCCTAAAATCATATAGCAATCTAGAAAAAAAAATGTATGAATTGTTGCCCATAGTATCAATTACTTTATGTATTACAGTAATTTTGTAGTCTTTTGAAAAATAATACTGTGTATTATGAAAATAGCTGTAACCTGCTTTACAGTACATTATCTGTTAAATAATCCATTCAATGTGACACAGCAGAAAATATATGTATTTGTGGAACTGATGATCCTCTTGCCCCCTAGGAATCAAATTCTGCAGCAGAGTTCTTCAAGTTCAGTTCCTAGGGGTAATCAACTGGCAACATTTTCAAGGTTTCTCCATTAAAAATTAACCAATTCAACAAACTCAAATTACAAATAGGAAATCTTCCTGAGATTTGTGTTGACTTGATAATCAGTTTGTTGCCCTTCAGTCTGATCTTGGGAAGCTCTGCTCTATGGTTGCTCCCTAGCTATTTCTGGGCTACAACTTTCTTCATTCTCAGATACAAATGAAGAAAATGGAGAAATATCTTATAATAACATATATTTAAATTATATCAATCACATAATGCAATTGTGCACTATTATCAATGCTGTGACTCTTCAAATATGAATAAACTTACACAAAAGTAGACATCATTACATTCTGGATACTAGACAACTGGTCTCATTATATGATGGGTTACTTTTCTTCCTATCCCTAGACTAGTGCATGGTGCACACATGTTTTCAGGCAGGCAATATAGAAAGGTTTCTTTATGATACAGTTAATTCAATGCTAATGAGATATTTACCAAATAAAATGCCATGCCATGTTAGCTCCCCTGCAGGTCTCCAGAACAAAATGTAACCCCACTGGTATAGATGGTATACATTTATGGGTAACAGATGTACAAAATTACACCTATCAAAATGTGCAGCTTTTATGACTTTTAAATATGTAACTTTTTACTAGCTCTCCAGAATATACAAAAAGTATAAAATATACAGATTCCTTGCAAGGTCACCTAAATCCCCACTGTTTTATTTATAGTAATTCACAGGCTATTTATTTGTAAAAGGCAGGATCTGATGTGCAGACTCACCTTTTGTTTACTTTGTATATGTCTCCAGAAGATACTTAAAAATGAGAGAAGTCCCACGTATTCTTCCTGGTAAAACATTTTTATAAATAAATAAATAAATGTTTTCTTTAAACATCAAATGCCAGCACTAAAACACTGTAACAATATGGACAAGAAGAAAAGATAGACAATGGATACACTTCTGTTAAAAAAGACAAATGGTCTCATCAATATTTATTCATGTTTCTACTATTTCTTCATACCATGTTGGGTATCTAACTTCCTCCCAAGTAAAATGATACATGAATAGAATAAGTTGATATATCATATGAGCAGCTAGAAGCACACAAGTGCACCTGTCACAACCAACTGCTTCTAGTTCAAAGTAATTTTTTTATATGTGACATTTTGTCATGAAAATAAAGCATATAACATTTTGTAATATAGATGACAAGTTGCATTAAGAAAGGAATAATTTTTATTCTTTCTATTATAAACTGTTTCTGCATAAACAAATATATATATATTCTCATATTTTTGCCACAGTATTTGATAAACAAAAAAGGAAATCTTATAGGAGATAGCTCGGAGCATTTAGACAAAAATGGTATACATTAATATGGGGTTAAATGCTGTAGTAGGTATTATTTGCAGCATATTTAGTTTCGGGCAGAATTTCTTATTTAAGGTTTTAAACATGATGGCTACATTCATCTGGTTTAAAAAATATAATTAATATATAAGAATAGCATTTACTGTATATCATTTTATTAGTATACTTATATTCTGTAACTTTAATTTATATGTACTTGAACATGGGAAATCACAAGATTTTGCTAGAAAAATATAGGTATACATTTCATTTACACATGATGTGAACATCATAATCCAACAGGTACATAAATATTTTCTCATTAATTGGAAATAAGTTAAGGCCAGACAAAGAAATGTATTGTTACTTTAGCATTAGGGTTCCCAGCAGAGCAATTCAACATTATATGGACTGGTACAGAGAAATGCACCATTACAAACCACCATCAGAGGATCACACAATTTCTAGAGATCATCACTATGTAGATACTGCCAGAAAATTGAGACTAGCAGAGCATCATGAGCTGGCATGTACTTAAGTTGGCGATAGATAAATAAATAATAATAATAATAATAACTTATACATACAAACAGTGAAGTACATACACACCCATAAAATGCACACATACACACATTCAATGACATAAAACCATACTTACACATACTGAGGCTGATGTACTTAGACTAGAAGTGCAATTCTGGGGCAAACCAAATGCACCTAGTGATCACATAAAAGTTTGCATTGAAATCAAACATTTAACAGTTTGAGTGCTAGGGAGGTCTCTGCAAAGCAATGCACCGGAGACCTCTCTAAAATTCAAGGGGTTAAAAGTCCCATTTAAAGCAGAACTTTCAGTTACTAATAAGTCGCCATTGAATTATTAAACATATGGAAACTATCATACTAATACGTGTATTACTTCTGTATAGTGCTGCATCCTAAAGAAATCTTTCATCTTAGGAGACTGACAGGCAGGTTTGTGCAGTCTGCACGCCTGTGCCATCAGTCCTTCCGGTTACCTTGCTACACACTGCAATGCTTCTCAATGGAGATCGGGACTGTCAGCATAGGTGTGCAAGATGTGTGCGCTGATGCTTGGCTTCCGGTCTCCTCAGATGAAAGATTTTTATAGAATGTGGCACTTTACAGAGGTAATACATGTATTAGGATGCTAGTCGCCATATGTTTAATAATTCAAGGGCGACTTATTAGAAACTGAAAGTTCCGTTTTACATCAATGGAAGTTTTTGAAATGTGTGCACTTCTCTACTGGGCACTTGTGGCGAGATGCAAGAAACGTTTGCATTGGATTAAGGCATTTTTGTGCGCAGATAGATTTTGCGCATGTTCTAATCCAGGAAGCTAAATACCAAACCCTTCTTGAATTGCGCATAAAAAATTCCATTTTACGACAACAGTACACAGAAGTATAAATTCATTCGCAATAGCAGTTCCTGAATTATGCACATTCACTATTCCACTCACACAGATTCGTTAATCTTAGCCATGCCCACAAAAAAATTAAATATACGCAGCTGTTCGCTAATCTTGATTTTTTTCATGCGCAATTCAACAAAATCATGCGCAAACCTATTCCCTATCGATTGCGCACGTTTCCTGCATTGCGCCATTGGTTTGCTCCAGACTTGTGCCACTTCCTTAGTACATCAGCCTCACTGAAAAACTCTGCACTACAGCACACATGATAATGAATGGGTTTTGTTAAAAAACTCTGTATTCAATATATAACAGTGTACACATTTACCATAGAAACATGGTCTGAAAAATAAAGTAACGAAGCATAGTAGATACGTTTTGAATATGTGTCCAAAGCTTAACCCTTTGAGTGGCAGAGGGGTACGCAACGCATTGCTCTGCAATGCATTGCGTACCCCTCTGGTGCTCAAAGGGTTAAAAACGCCAGTTCCCCTATCTACTGTAAAGTGAAATGATTAATTGATGTGAGACATTGAACACATTAAAGTTATTTGCCTCACAATGTTCTCAGAATAATAACAAACAGGGGATCTGAAGTCTGAAGATGTAATCTCCACAAGGCATTTAATATTCTTGGGAAATAAGAAGATGATAAAATACCAGGTGAATGTAAAGATCAATTGGAAATAAGAGGAAATTGTTATTTTTGTGCAATGGAGTTTCGGCGAAATCTCACAGCAACAGTTTTTCTGGAATAATGTTCTCTGACCTTATTATCTGAAGGAAATCACTAACCATGGAAATGTTAACATTTTATCTAGACTTTCACACTTAATGAGGTTTAAACAAGCATTACGTGCTCCTTTATAAAATCAGTTGTTAGCAGAAAATTATTGAGGAAACCTTTCTTGTTAAGGTGCTGACTTTTATGTCATGACCCAGCCTGTAAATTCATAAAAACACACTAATTTCCACAGAAGGTGATGAAGCATAACTCACAGTTATGGCAAGCTATGCTGAATTTAAAGGGGCAGCACAGGGTCAGAACAAGTTCATTTTAGGTGAAAGGACAACTCAGGCTCTCAACAGCAATGCTCAGGCTCTCAAGAGCACTCAACAGCCACTGTTTTTCTTCAAGCATGATGATTGCTTTCATGCTCATGGGAAATCCCCACAAAGTACATTGTAATTCTTTGGCTGCAACACTTACCTTTTCACTGGCTGCAATAGCAACAGCTCCATATGGCTGCAATACATATTGAGCTCAAGCTATCAGAAAAATGCCAAGGTACCTCTGTAATACTTTTTTTAAATAAATATCTTCAGTCATTGGGAGCAAACCTCTTATAGAAGAAAATCTCTACAATATATTTGAATTTGGATGTACTGCTCCTTTAACCCTTTAAGGACTGGGAAAATCTGAGGTCGTTTTCACTTAAGGACCGGAGCAATTCTGACTTTTGTTTTTCTCTTGGGATCAATTGGGTGCAAAGGGTTACATTTTTATGGAGACTGCATGAAAGGTATGACCGGTCAGTAATCCCCATGTCCTTTTTTCTCATCTTATTTTGTCACTTTTTTTATCCCTGACATTTGGCGGTATGTAAGCGTTTTACATGGCTCCACAACAATCACACTCCCAGTTTTGTTTAATGAGATGTTTTGGGGGGGGTTTTAATGAAATATATTTTTGTAAAAAAAAAAAGTGTGTTGTGTTTAAAAAAAAAAAAAAAAAAAAAAAAAAAGAAAAAAAAAGAAATTGACCTGCATTTAGCCAGCCTCCAGCACCAGCAGTGAAGGGGTTAATACCCCCAGCTGCTGTATTTTCTTTTTCCACTAGGTGTCTCCTCTCTGCTTCTCTCTCCCTTACTTTGATAGCAAGGGAGACAGAGGCAGAGGAGAGACATAGAGGCAGTATGCTCTGCACGGAGGCACGCTGCTATCATTTAAGCTATGATGGTCCAGGACCGTCATGGGTCCTTAAGGGTATAACAACTCATGATAGTCCAGGACCGTCATGGGTCCTTAAGGGGTTAAAGGAAAGAGGGTGTAGATGGATGAACAGTCTGGAACAGTGGCTGTATAACTCAGAACATACATATAAATCCCCTTGTACAGACAAAACTGCAAAGTCTTAAAGTTTCACTGATACAAAACCAATGTACAGTAGACTACAAGTAGTCCGTTTTAGGACCTCCAGCTATGAGAGACTACAGGCCCATCATCTCCAGCCAGAAAGTGTCCCTCTTTGAGACCCTATGTTCCTCTCTCTCCCAACCTGTTGTCCCTCTTTAGGCGATCACACTGTGTAGTGTGTATATAAGTGTATCACATTAAAATAAAAAAAATTAAAAACATTAATATTGTTTAAATTTCAGCATCTGTGTTTATAAATTAGCCTGTGTAGATAAAATAATTTGGGTTTGCTCTATATCATTTATTCAGTTACCCAAAGAGGCGTCAATAGGTCATAATCTAAATGTACAATTCTTGGAAATGCCCCACTCACCATGCATGACCCCAGCAGCACCACATAAAACAAAAGTGTCCCTCTTTGGCCATTTGAACTGTTGAGAGATATGAACCAGCCCCAACAGCTATAAATCTACTTGAGATAAAGCCTTATTCTAAAAACTAAATAATTTTAAAATAAAACTGAGGTTATGCTTTACTAAATCTGATTTGACTATTTGTTACTAGTTTTGCTCTACTAGAACTTCTATAAAACTTCTGTTCCCAGAATATTTGCATTTGTGGTGTGTAAAACTTTAAAAATGCAATAAGAAAGATTTGAAATCCACGTATCCAATGTATTTTAGATTATCAAATGGTCAATTAACTAGCACATAATGGCCCAGAGGTGGTGCTGCAAGTTTAATATCCCTTCCATTCATTTGTTTTATGATGGAGAAATCACATTATTTGTTAAGGGTCATGTGTTCCATAGAGAGAGAGCTAAATTATTCAGGGTTTTGTTTAGGATAGTGAAAAGGACATTATGACATTGCAGTGATTTTTGGACGATAACAAAGAGTTGGGTAATTTTTCTGATATGCATCAAGTTTGCTGGTCAATAAAGCAGTCCATGCCTCCTAACTCTTGATTTATTCTATTATCTGTGGGAGATGTTCTGTCTACATCTTTAGTAATAATCTGTGCTATTATTAGCAATAATTCTACAGTGAATGCGGGTTATATTACTCATGGACAATAATCATATTGATAAAGTTTGTGAAACAAACAAATCACTGTGTTCTAATGTATTAATATAGATGCAGTATAATGGTTTGTAAGAATATAATAAAATGATATATGCAAAATGAATAATATAATATTAATATAAACTTATTTTTACTTTCTAAATAAAAAAAACATATTTTAAAAAAGTTTCATTTGGGAGTATGGAGAGAAAAGTTAGATTATATCATTCAACAGAAATGTATAAAACTGACAAACTTGTGAGTGGAATAAAGAAAAACAATAGCAAGAAGGAAAGCATGTGACATAAATATAGAAATGTTCCCAAAAACATTTTAAATGTTATTTTATAGTGTGTCCTGAAACAGTAGTTCAGCATGCAGCTGTATCATGTTCATGTAGCCAAGGCACCATCTGTCATGCTGCGCTAGGTACAGTGTAATAGGAAAGGTCACGTTTTCCTTTCTTTGCATCACGGATGCAGTATGAGTGAGCTACTGCATTACTTGACACAACCCCCTCATCCCAACTGGGCTCTGCTTGTAATAATGCCACATAGGATATCAATCAAGAATATGATATGCAAGAGAATGCTAAGTGTTTTCTTCTACTGCATTAGTAATACAAGAGGTGGAAATTGTGGATTCTAAATAATATTTTGCTCTTGGTGCAGCATTGCACTTTACTGCCCATATCATAAGGGGAACTTATTCACTGCTTCATACTGTACTGCTATTTCAGTGTACTTTGGGACATAAGTATTAATACTACAGTAACTCTTCTACAACTACCATATACTTTTTTCCTGTCATTGAAACACACACAGTTCTGGAAGAAAATTAATTTTATTAGTGTTACTGTGTTGGAAAAAGTGTTAAAATTTAATTTTTAATTATTTTCACGAATTGAATTATACATTGCTCTATCAGTTGTCCCTATCTATATGACTAGCTAAATAGTGCTTATGGCCTTATTCTGCTTGTACAAATGCTCTAGCATGTACAATGGAGACTTCCACCTGGTTGGAAACCTCCATTGTCAGCTGGTGATGGGGCAGGTTGTTACTCTCTTATATGGAATATAAAGCATTGAGAGCACTGTAGGAGAGGCTAAAATGGGCACAGATTTAGCACGTCTCTGAAGGTTTCAGATTCTGTGAGGAATCTAATCACAGTTAAGTTTAGGACATAGGCAAAGAAGGGTACATGCAACATATCACTTATTCTCAAGGCAGCTATTATATTGAAGGCATTATCAGCTGACACAAAGCCAGCTGTGATGTTTTGGGGGTACAAGACATTCCTCTATCACTTGTTCCAGTTTATTTAACACATATATGGCTTTGTGGGATTGTCTTTCAAACCTCTGTATTCGCAAAGTGGTGTATTGATGGTATGTGCAAAAAAAATACAAACAAGAATCGCAAACAATCTGAGTGTAAACTGTCTTTAAACGCAATCTTAAAGTCCTCTACCAAGTGCTTCACAGTGAGAAATCACCCTTAGAACTGATAATGGTCTCCAAACTCACCTTTTTAGGAGGCAAAGACCAACCTCCAGGTGTATAAGCCTTCACTGTATCACCTCCAGCGTAGGTCTCTGTGGCTTTATTCTCCAACACCTCTCAGAGGTGTTCCAGTGAAGGCTTGCACACCTGGAGGCTGGTCTATGCCTCCTAAAAAGACGAGTTTGGAGACCATTATCCGTTGTAAGGGTGATTTCTCACGATGAAGGACAAGAAAAGAGGAAAAACGTAATAGAGTCACTGGGTGGAGGACTTTAAGATTGCATTTAAAAACAGTCTACACTCAGATTGTTTGCACTTCTTGTTTGTATTTTTTTGCATTTTCCAAGAGGACTTTCTTACCGAAGGCCTTAAAAGTTAAGCTGCAACAAGGAGTGATAGACTGGGATATAGCTATTTCTCTGAAAAACCAGGTCATTGTTCATTATTGATTATTTTTATTTGTTGTTGCTGTTTTGGTATATATTGCTATTGTGCAGATCTGTGGTATAAGCGCTGAAGGGATACATGTTTTTTATTGATGGTATGAGCTATGCTTCTTCTATCTTTTAATAATACTGCTACAATTCTGGAATAGCCATCTTTGAAAATGTTCTATGGTTTGGGATATGCCAGTGAGATGCAATACATGAAATAAGTGCTTTAAAACGTCAGTTTCAACAAACAAATAAGGCAGCATGTCAACTACAAACATTTTGGCAACTTTGCCATTCCACTGGCATACTTTGCGACGTTTTTGACTCCTTCCCAAATACTCAGTAATTGTCGGTTGACAGTACATGGAAGAAGAACTGTGTAACTACTGCTATTTCAACATGATTTGAAGAGGTGGTGGGCATGGCAGCAGAATTTGACAGTCTATGACTTGTCATCTACTACAACAAACTCAGAGACATACTCCTTTGCAGCAGGAGCCATAAGAGTTATTTCAAATAAAAATAAAATGCTAAACTCTCTGAACACATCAATATCATCACTTCTATTATGTGTCCTAGTGCCCCAGGATCTTTTAGGAGTGCTTCTGCTATGCTAGTCATGGCACCTCTGACATGTTGACGATATGTCTCCCAATTAGACCTATGATTGTGTTTAGGTGGGATCTAAATGGGGATATGCCTGCGTGTGAGCCTGCTTTCCCGCTACTCACATGCATTTTACACAGACAACAGATAGCAACTTGTTTGGATCATGAGTGAAGTATCACCATGCCGTGGACTTAGTAGACTGAGGGGTTACTACTACTGGGGTTAGGTGTTGTACCATCAGAAGGTGTAGTTGTGCTGCACTTCCAGCAAAATCACTTATCATAGCTAGGGTTGGATCAGATGTTTATGACCTGTGTTGCTACTGGTTGCTTTATATACTTATTTCCAGGTCTATTATAAACATGTTAAAAAGCAGTGGCCCTATTACTGAACTGAGATTCTCTGCACTCGGCTTTAACCATATTTTAGACTTTTCCATTTACAACAGAACGTTGTTCCTTATCCTTTAACCAGTATTAAGTTACAAAGTTTATCACCTAGGCCTTATTTCCTTAATTTATAAGGCAGCTTAGGCTAGCCTCCAATGAGGCACTATGTAAAATGCCTTAGCAATGTCTAAATATACCACATCTACTGCCAAACCAATTTCTAGTTCCTTACTTCATCAGAGAAGTGCAATATATTTGGTTTGGCAAAATCTATTCTTATAAAACCAAGTTGATTTCCACTAATAATTTTATTTTTTAATGTATTTCTGAATATAATCCATTATTTTCCTGCTACCAAAGTCAAACTCACAGTTCTATAATTCCCTTGCTAACACCCAAATGCTTTGTTTTTGTCCAATTTTCCTTTGTCCTCTTCTTGATTTAACCCCTTAATTAATAATAGCGTGGTTGTACTTAATATTTCTGAGGTTCTTCTACCATTGTTTGTTCATTGGTATGTACTGACTAAAATAATTTGCTTATAACATCAGTCTTTCTTTATCCTGACTAATCAACTCACCCAACAAAGTTCTTAAAGTGTCAATGACACATTTGGATTAGTCTCAGTGGTGCTTGCAGTTGCAGCTTGCTTTCAATTTTATTCTGTTTTACTACTAACCAAATTGCTTTTTTTGCAATCTTTCTTGCACTTCCTATATGTCAAGAAATAATACACTGTTCCCTCTGACTAAAATAATGTAAATGCAAATTTTCTTGTCATTTCCTTCCATTTACATTTAACAGAATTGTTCATCAAGTGTATATATTGTTGGATATGGTTCTCCAACCTAAATCTGAATCTTGATGCTTTTTCTCAGTACTTTTGCCTTTAATAATGTATCCCAGTTGCATTGAAGTTGTTAATGTAGATAGTCTTTTTAAAATTATCTTAGTTGAACCTATGAAGTTTATTAAACCATGTTGTTATCACTGTTTTCCAAATATTCACCTATCTCAATATTGGACACAATGTATGTTATTTGTAATCATTAGGTCCAATAAATTATTATTTCTTTTTGGAGCTACCACCATCTATGACATTTGGTTATCACTGAGCATGCTCACAAAGCTTCCACCCTTAGATGTTACAGGTCTCTTTACTCCAATTTATTTCTGGATCTCATTTGCAGGAATAGTTGGGACTCGTTATTCTCATTAACATTTGGTGGTTTGAAGAATATACCGAGTTACACTCTTTTTACCTTTTATGCCCCTGTTTACTACAATTTCTACCTGTAAAGACTACACCACATCATTGGTTTCCTCACAAATATCTTCCTTTAAATTGGCGGTAGATCCATCATGTTTCAGTAATATTAATGCTCATTTCCAGCTCTCCTATTTTGCTTACCATATTTCTTGCCTTTACCAACATACAATTAACTTTGTACGTCATCAGTGACATGCCTTTTTTCTATGACTAGTTTTAACAGCAGCTCCTCCCTATTAACTGTATGTATCACCTCTTCTCCTCCCTCTTGACCCCTTTACATGTACCCAGTTCTATCAATTCCATTTTTTTCTGTCTATACATCCTCCCACTTGTCATTTTAAAAGCACACAATTAATACATCATTATCTGATTCTTTAAAACTCCACTTAACTTAAGCCACTTCTCTGTAAGCCACGGAACAGGTCTCCTGAGATCTGAGTACTTATTTATATAATAGAACAGTTCACAGGTGCAAGCATTTCTAAATGAACCCCAGTTACACACAGGAGAATATCAGCAACATGGATAATTGTTTGTTCATCAGTCTTCTGTGAACATCATGACACTATGTATGTTTTAACCTAGAGGGCAACTATTGCTTAACCCATTAATGCCAGGTGACCTGCCAAGACTGTCATACAATCCTGGCATATCAAGGGTTAATGAACACAGAGCTCCTTAGGGTGCTCTATGATCTTGGGGAGGAGGCTGTAACTGACTGCTCCAGGACCAGAGTAGTCAGTTCCAGTTATTTCCCAGTGGCTCCGCACATGTGATTGCTGCTACAGCGATCACATTTGCCAATGAAGCCACATGACAAAAGCAATGTAAATAATCAATGCCTTTGTCACTGTTCTCTACCTCTCTTCTCACTGTGATAGTGAAGCAGAAGGAAACATAGAACACAGCATCCAGTGCTCCAAATGACCAAAGATGGAGCACTTTTGTTATAGGTGGTGTTGCTGAGGGCAGGACTGCTGGGGAGAACATTTAACATATGTTTTAGGTTCTCTTAAGACCTATAGACACCTTTTGTGTAGATGAATATATTATTTAAAGCAAGATCAAAGTATGTTTACACAGAATAATTTATTAACATGTACTGATGTTTAAACAAACTTTAATGTGAGTTTTATTGTTGCAGAGCAATGTTATACACTTATATACATACAACACAGTCTTATCTCCTAAAAAGAGGGACAACAGGGTAGGAATGAGGGGCATAGATATTTGCATCTCAGAGAGACAGTACCCCCAATAAGGGGTGAATTAATAAATATTCATATTTTTATCCAGTTCCTATTTAAAAATGCACTAATTGAGCACAAATCATCACAGGAAAACTTATAAATATGTGTTTTCAATTTTTTTTTAAGTTTTTAGATTATAAACCCATAAGTAGAGGATGGGTTATACCTATAAATATGGCACCAAAAGAAGAGCTACTTAGCGTTAAAAAAGTATATAGTTTGTGTGGGTGTACTAACGGAACTAGAGGGAAAAATGGTTGAACAATGGCACTACTAAAATGGCCAAATTTACTGTAGTGGAAAACAAAAAAGCCCTTGTCACCAAGGGGTTTATAATGAAAAAAACATATGCTGTAGGCATTTGGTAGGCATTCTGGATTCTGACAATGATTGAGTTATTTGTTTGTGTGCAGTAGCTACGTAGTAATGAGTTTTAAAAGTTACTAGTTCCCAAGTAAACCCTACTTAGCAAAATTCATCCCTTTCCAGATCCTCTAGACTGTAAGCTCTCACGAGCAGGGCCCTCTGATCCTCCTGTTCTACACATCTGATTGTACTATTTAATACCTCTGTATGTCTATTCCCCAATTGTACAGCGCTGCGGAATTAGTTGGCGCTATATAAATAAAGAATAATAATAATAATAATAATAATTCTTGCCTCCAGATTGCATGTCCAGTTGCCACACATGTCTATCAGTTGGGAGGGGCTACACTACTTCAGCAGCAGTGCTGAAAACCTTTAGTTTACATGTATATGCCCCCAAGCCCCTATAACTTTCAGTTCGAGTGACAGGTAAAAAAAAAAAAATCAGGAGTTGATTGTTCATAGACCAAAAATATGTTTATTGAACAATTACAAGAACACAAAACACATGATAGTTTCCCTAAAATAAGTCCTTGTTCTTTTAAGGACTGAGGAATGGCTCCTGCTATTCTGTGTCATGATGACATTCCAGTGTATAGTATTCAGATCATCACCCTACACAAGCCAATGATGTCAATGTATGTTATTTTATACAGTCACTCTGAACAGGGAGTTAACAGTGTTATTATGTTGGATGTATATATGTGATTGTGTGATATTGCAAAAAAAACTCTCATTAATTTGATTCCATGAAATAGTCAGATGAGTGACACAAAACCATATGGAGCATGGAATGAGAAAAGGTATGCTGTCCAAAAATGTCTCTGCACTGTATGAATGGATTAAAGCATAGTGACTGAATTTTGTTTGTTTATCTTTTTCTCTCTGCAATTTGTTAAGTTTAAGCACGTCACTTTCTTCTCCTTGACTAGTGAAGAGTACTGATGGATCTTGAGCTACACAGGTTGCACTCCCTCACAACTCTACTGCCATCTGCTTCTGTATACTACAGATTCAGTCTGAGGCTCTTGTTCTTGGCTCACATGGCTGTGTCTTAGTGCTGAGGACTTCACCAGTGTCACTGATTCCTGTTCCTGCTCCGGTTAGTGGCAGTAATGGGTTTCATGCCAGGTTAAGAACTCTCCATTCAAGTCCTGTTGCTCAGCCTGCCTGTCTACCTCCTAATAATCAGTTGTGCAGTTTGCTTGCAGCAAAAACTGATCTTTTTCTTTTGTGCACAAGGCCATAAAAGTCAAATTTGTAATACTAGAATGCTCATAAACACTTGTATTTTCTCTGTTAGGGACACTGGTAATGTTGTGTAATCAGCAACTGTCTAGCAACCATGGAATTAAATAGAATAATAAGCACTGCAGAACTATTTGGTAATCTTTGTCCATAACAACTGGGAAGTAAAGAAAGGATGTTAACCCTCTGAATGCCAGAGAGGTACAGAACGCATTGCTTTGCAATGTGTTCCGTACCCCTCTGGCACTCAAAGGGTTAACGACATTTGGGGGAAAGTGGTGTAAGAAAGTCAAATTGAACAAATATGCCTTATAACAGGGTTTTTTTACAGTGGAATACTATAATACATATTTTAACTGATACAGGCTAAAGAAAAACAATGATCATCATATTTAAGTTAGCAATGTAATTAAAAAGCCAGAATGAAGTGTGGTCTGTTTGCGGGGAGGAACGGCTGTTAATCCCCACAGGCTATCTCACTGGCTTCCATTATACATGGGCCGGTGGGAAATAATATTGTGAGTACATCGATCTTTTGATCTATAAAGTGATTCCATTCATGTTCCCAAGCTCTCCTCCTGTGAGTATCTTGTTTTATAACAATGTAGTTAGTTCAGCTTGTATAGATTGCCCCACAGATATAATATTTTTATAAACATAATTCCTTGGTATTTATTTCAATAATTTCTACAGGTAGTTTCAAAATTAGTTTTGTGAATAGACAGTCAGAGAAACATCTCTTTGGTTCTTCAATCATTGGTGCACCTTACTGCGTCAGCAGCTGTTAATGGAAGCATTGTATCACATGCGGAAAAGCTTGAGAAGTGGGTGGTGGGGTATGATGTGCACATAATTCACAGACCTCATGAGTGACATCATGATCACTTCTCTGACAAAGTGCATAGAATATAATCAGTTCTAACAAGTTTTAAATGTAGTATTTGGCTGGGGCTGCAGACTACAGTTGATGGCAGTTATTCTCTCAGGGCCACCCTCTGAGTTCACACTAGTGAAGTTACAAAGGATGCTCCCTCCCTCGCTCTGATGAATGTCTGCTGATCCATGAGATGGCGAAATTATATTTTCCCTTTACAGGAATAATGCAGTTAATTATCAATAAAAAAATAAAAAGCTACTGTCTTATGGACATATATAGTATTAAAGAATACAATGTATATTTAAATAATAAACTGTGGTGTTTAACATGCTATGTTGAGATGGTACTGATTGATGATGATGGGAGTTGTAGGATCGAAAAGCTGGATGTCCAACAATCGACTATGCCTGCTTTAAATGCTAAATAGGTATACCTGGAAACTCCCCAGATCTGCTATGGAGACTCCTCTTCTCAGACTAAATTACTGGGTCTCTGGGGACAGAGGCTGATTCTCTGGGTCTTTTGCCCACTTTCCTCCAACTTTATGACTCAATTATGGTTAAGTCCTGCCCACGCGCTTAGGCCCTGCCACCTTTATGATGAGAATCATGTCATTGACATCCTCTGGTCGGCAGCTCTCTCCAGGGGCTCAAGATAAGCAAGTTCCCAGGTATGTAGATAGGTCTCCACCTAATTGTTTTGCAGTGAGTTGGAGACCTCTCAATCATCCAAGAGGTTAAAAGGCACATTTAATTCAGTGACAAATTTGAAAATTTGCATTTGTCCCCAAGTGGAATTTTAAGTTCAAGTTGTTTTCTACTTGTATATTAATGCGTACCTTTGTATTGTAAATTCTGTACGTGACATACCTGTTAAAGCGAAACTTTCACCCCACCATGACCTTATCTGTGTGTGTAGAATTAATATAGTTATAAAGCGCTCTGTCATTTTAAAAATCAGAAAACTGATCGGTAAGGCACAAAAGAAGATTAAAGTTTTACCTTGTGACCTATAGAGCATTGTGAGCGCTACTGCGTATGTCAGTCTGGTTACCGTGCAGTTACTTAGTCACTCCCATCGTTCTCTGTTATTCCGCCCACGTCCGCCTTGTCCTGCCCTTATGTGACACATCACCTGGCAAGCACGAGCCTGTACTAGACTGGAATTAACTTTCAGACACCTTTTGCCCATAACTGAGCCACCAGTGCAAACGCAAAGCATACCATTTGTACTACTGGCTCAGTTATGGGCAGAAGGTGGCTGAAAGTTAATTCCAGTCTTGTACAGGCTCGTGCGCACCAGGTGATGTCGCATAAGGGCAGGACAAGGAGGACGCGGGCGGGATAACAGAGAACGATGGGAGTGATTAAGTAACTGAACGGTAACCAGATTGACATGCTCAGTAGCACTCACAATGCTCTATAGGTCACGACGTAAAACTTTAATCTTCTTTTGTGCCTTATCGATCAGTTTTCTGATTTTTTTAAATTACACAGCTCTTTATAACTATATTAATGCTACACACACAGATAAGGTCATGGTAGGGTGAAAGTTCTGCTTTAATAAGAGAAATCTCAATGTATTCTTCCTGGTAAAACACTTTCTAAATATAAATGAATGAATAAATGAATTAATTCATTAAATTAGGAATCACAGTTGTTATTCACCAAGGGGAACAAGGTACTCATGTCAGAAGGAAACAGTATTTATCAAATTTAGGACTAGTGGCACGATGCAAGAAACGTGCAATCTCTATTTCCCTGTGAAAACCACTAGGGAATAGATTTGCACATGATTTTGTTGAATTGCACATAAAAAGATTAGCGAACAGCTGCACATATTTATTTTTTGTGGGCAAGTATTCAGTATTCATCTTCCTGGATTAGAACATGCCCAAAATCTATATGTGCACAAAAATGCCTTTATCAGATGCGCACATTTCTTGCATCGTGCCAAGATTCCATTGCAGGTGATAAATGTCAGTGGTTTTAACCCATGGATTACTACTGAAGTTTACTGGGGAATTTATACATCAAACCAGTAATACTGCAATGGAATCCATGTCTTTAAAGGGTTAATAATGCCCGAATTAAAGTTGATTCAATATGGTAGATTTAAAAAAAAAATAAAGTATCTGGAGAAAGTCCTATCTCTTAAGCCTTTATGGTCTGAGATATATTCGCCTCTACAATTCCCCACTATCTCACGTCATCTGTAAAGCTGACAGGAGACCAGTGTTGGCCGACTTGAGGAGGTTCTTCAACAGAGCTGAAATATCGCTATTTAAAAAACACTACTTCATTGGAACGGTCTACAAAGTGCGCTTGCAAACCAGGCACACTTTGTAGACTGTTCCAATTAAGTAATTATTTTTAAAGATCGTTATTTTGGCTCTGATGGAGAGCCACCGGCTGGTCCCAGGATCGGGATCTCCTGCTATCAGTAGAGCGCTGACATCAGGAGAAGGGGGGGGGACTTTGAGAGATAGGACTTTCTCCAGATACTTTATTTTTTTAAATCTACCATATTGCATAAGCTTAAATTTGGGCATTACTAACCCTTTAATTACTATAATAATGATTTCTCCAGTAACACCGCAATTCTTTTTGACAATAACAGAGATTTTTCTCTCTAACCCTTTGAGTGCCAGAGGTTCGCAACCCCTTATTCTGTAATGCGTTGCATGCTACTCTGGCACTCAAGGGATTAAGGATATTCCTAAAACTTTAAGGGCCAGAGGGGTGTGCCACAAAGCAATTCATTAAACAACCCTCTGATTCTTAAAGGGTTAAAATCCAGTTAGAGTTCTTAGGGACTGAAGTTAAAATCCCATCCCATTTTATTGATGAGTTGTTTAACCAGTTACTATGTACTATTATTGTACCTCATATCCTGTTTATAAAGTTATGCTCATGCTCTGATCATTTTGTATTCACAGGTGGCAAATTTATTGAGACTATTCCATATTCCTCAAATAAGCTATGCTTCCACCAGTGCCAAACTTAGTGACAAATCTCGGTATGACTACTTTGCTAGGACAGTGCCACCAGACTTCTACCAAGCAAAAGCAATGGCTGATATTTTACGTTTCTTCAACTGGACATATGTATCTACTGTTGCATCTGAAGGAGATTATGGTGAAACTGGTATTGAAGCTTTCGAACAAGAAGCAAGGTTACGAAACATTTGCATTGCCACGTCAGAGAAAGTAGGGAGGTCTAACATTAAGAAGTCCTATGATAATGCCATTAGGGAGTTGTTACAAAAGCCAAATGCAAAGGTTGTGGTGTTATTTATGAGAAGCGATGATACCAGGGAACTTCTGGCAGCCGCCAACCGATTCAATGTTTCCTTCACATGGATCGCCAGTGATGGATGGGGTGCTCAAGAGAGCATAGTCAAAAGCAATGAACATATTGCTTATGGTGCAATAACTTTAGAACTTGCTTCTCACCCTGTTAAAGAATTTGACATGTATTTTAAAAGTCTTAACCCTAACAATAATCATCGTAATCCCTGGTTCAAGGATTTCTGGCAACAAAAATTTCAATGCAGTCTACAGAACAAAATTCATCATGTAAAACTGTGTGACAAACGCCTCAATATCAATAGCTCTAACTATGAACAAGAATCCAAAATAATGTTTGTGATCAATGCTGTGTATGCAATGGCACACGCTTTACATCAAATGCAACGGACTCTGTGCCCAAATACCACCTCATTGTGTGATGCCATGAAAGTCTTAGATGGCAAAAAGCTCTACAAGGATTATTTACTGAAAGTCAACTTTACAGGTAAGACTTTGTGATTTTTAGACTTTGCTTTCGTATCAGCTCTTCACAAACAAAACATTGCTTTACAATGTATTGGACGCAACTCTGACACTCAAAGGGTTAACTTATTCATATTTTCCTACTTATTCGTTGATATTTTGACCTACATCCAGTACGTTCAGTGCTATCAACCTTTGAGTGCCAGAGGGGTACACAACACAAGCATTTACACCTCCTAGTGCTTAAATTCTACTTATCTTACTCCCTAATGGCAACTAAGAATAAATTCTGTGTTGATTTGTTCTCCAAAATGAATTTTTAGTTAGTACAAGATATCAAGTCCACGGGAGCAGACATCATTCTTTGTTTCTTGTCTCCATAACACCAAATCCCTCTCGCTGAGGATGACCATGTCTGCCTCTCAGAACGTCATGTACAATTAATTAACTATTCATTTTGGAAAATCAATCCAAAGAAAACTGATTCATTTTGACCATTAGGACATACATCCGTATTAAGATAAGTATAGGTTTCTGATTAGGACATGCTAGTGTTCCTTTAAAAATCCTATCAAACTCCTCTTAATGCACATTATTTTAAATACAAATCAGATAACAACCCCCATGCACAATCTTACATAACTGTATACACAGATTCAGCTTTGATACTCATTTTCCACTGATTATTCTTGGCTCTTGTACTGATAGTGCTCCCATGTACCTTTCTGCCAAATACATTTTCCCCTTAGACTTACTGTACATCAGAATAATGTAATTGACCCATTCTAAATTGGAGTACTGTTTCCTGATGTTTTATGTGTAACTGATTAAACTTAATACAGAAATATGACACCATGTAAATTGTAAATTGATTGCTATGGTGTTTTATGTTTCAGCTTTGCTTCGGGAGATTGAGTTTTAAAGGAATCAAAATTACATCCACACTTGTACTTGCATCTGTATTTGGCTGTGTGATAACTTTACATGTAGTGTGATTGTTGAAATTGTTGTTTCCCAGCTTTCTCATTGATTATAAATCAGTTAGGCTGATGTACTAAGGAAGAGTGGTGCAATTCTGGAGCAAGCCAATAGCACCAAACGGAACAAATACATTTTCTAAAAATTCCCATTGATTTTAATGGGGATTTAAGCCCCCTTAATGGTGGGAGACCTCTCTAGCATTAAATATTTTAACATCCCCATTTAAATCAATATGCATTTGTATTTGTCCCCTATGGTGCAGTTGGTTTACCACAGAATTGTATCACTCTTCTGTGTATCAGCCTTACTCCTTAAAATAACCTTACAAAACTGTTTGCTTACTATCTATGGCCTGTATTATAGCAGTTTATCTACTAATCGTCCCATAGCCTTCAATGGGAATCTGTTAACCCTTTGAGGGACAGAGGGGTAAGAGGTAAGAGAGAATGTGGGTAGTAGTAACTATAATATTGTATCCTTTGAAATGTATTATGAGAAACTGATTTATTATGAAACCCATTTACAATACTGAACAGAGGACATTTAGTGTGATATAATCAAATATTAAAAAAAGCAGGAAAGATAGCATTTGTTTAAAATACTCTTGGAATAAATATATGAGTCAATGTACTCCATTGGTGCTTATTTGTAAGAGGAACAAATTAAATCCAGTATGGCTTAACAAAGATGCTAATGGGGAAATAAGGAATAAGGTTCAAGCTTTTAAATGATTTAATTTAGAAGGGTCAGATGCATAATTTTTAAAAATATAGGATGCAAGAGAACTTGCAAGCAAGCATTTAACCCCTTAAGGACAAGAGGAATGTGAATTGCATTGTTCCACAATGGTTTGGCCACACCTCTGGTCCTTAAATAGTAAAGTTAGATAAAAATCGAAAATGAGAAAAATATTGCAAAAGGAGAGCAAGGAAAGTTATAAACATTTTTAGAAACCTAAAAATGGAAAAAATATTACAGTTGATATTGTCACAGGTTAATTAGAAGGATAAGGTAATGGTTCATCTTTAAACAATTGTTTTTTTTTCGTATACAACAACAAAGCAACAATGGCTTAATGAGTGAGGGCAAAGTCCAAAAGAGACTGGAAAAAGTTATGATGAATAAAGCACCCAAACTTGTTGGCATACACAAAAGGGTACTTAAAGTGAATTAAAGTTCATTTCTGAGTCTTTTTTACTTTTTTATAACACATAGCGCTGTATTTCATTACTTACATATATGTAGTTCAAGGGCTATTGAAGCTGAAAGGATCCCCTTCCCGCCCCTTTCCCTGCATCACTGATCCTCTAAGTCTAGTCTGAATGGAGAACAGCGAGGGACAATCTTCAGTAAGCAAAAGGAAAATACTTCATCAAGGGAGGCAGGGTTTTTCTTATACTTACTGAACAGGGGTGTTGCTAGGTTCCAAAAATATCTGAGGCTAGAGCCCATAGCAAAATTCAACAGTACGCCCATTGCCAACAGCACTGATGACAACCAATAAGCATACATACACACTTAAATTTAAATTGTACGTATATGTTCATACATTATAAACATGTTAAACTGAGAATATGATGTCACATCTGGCATGGTGCTGTCTCCTTCACACAGTGCAGCAAGCTGTAACACTAAGTGAGGTGTTAGTGGCATAACAAATGCTGCCCCCCCCTGCAAACTATGAGAAGGCCCCATGCCGCTGGAACATAAAGGGCCCACTGGTAGTCGTAGAAGTACAAACACACAGTCTGCCACTCCAGCCTTGTTCTTCTAGTAGTCACAAAACCACACATACACTGTCTGACACCCCAGCCTTGTTGACCTGTACACTGGTATTTACAGAACTATGCATTCCCTTTATGACATCCCAGTCTTGTTCCCCATCCACTGGTAGTTACACAAGTACACATACTTTATCTGACACCTCAGACTTCCACTGTTTGCTGGTAGTTACAGAACTACACCCAGTCTTATTCCACTTTTAGTCAGAAGCATAGGACCCATAGATAATTCTGGTGTGTATTGAATTTTAGAAAGTTTTTGTGTCATACAGCAGTCAGGTATATATAATTATTGTGTTCAACATAAGGACTTATCTAGGTAGGTGGCCATCATGTATCAGTCAGGTATATCAAACTAACTACTATGTGTAACAGGGGGACTTACCTAGGTAGGAGTCCATCATACAGCAGTCGGCTATACCTATATAATTACTGTGTGTAACAGAAGCACTTACCTAGGTAGGAGTCCATCATACAGCAGCCAGCTATACCTATATAATTACTGTGTGTAACAGAAGCACTTACCTAGGTAGGAGACATCACACAACAGTTGGGTATATTTATGTAATTGCTGGGTATAACAGAAGGACTTATCTAGGTAGAAGCCCTTCATACAGCAGTTAGGTATGTCAATATAATTACTATGTGTAACAGAAGGACTGACCTAGGTAGGAATCTATCACAAGCAGTCAGGTATATCTATATAACAACTGTGTGTTACACACACACTTACTTTTGAACTCTGGGTAAGCAGCACCATGAGTCGTAAGTTTTACCATACAACTGGGAGTCATAAGATTTACCGTGCAACTGGGAGTCGGAAATAGACTCGTGAAACCCGACAGGGTGTAGACGACGTCGGACACCATACACTGGGCACCCAAGTAGGATGGTCTACAAATCCGATTCGGCAACAGGCGGGCAAAGACAGTACCTGAGGGTGAGACAAAGGGATAGTTGAACAAGCCAGGGTCAGAACCAGTCGAGCAGCAAGGTACAAAATCAGCGGGCAGGAGAAGAGTCGTAGAACATGCCAGGGTCAAAACCGATCACAGGAGACAAGACAGGAAGTCGTAGAAAGCCAGGTCAATACAATAAAAACTCAAGGAACACAAAAGAACTCGATCTCACGAACGCTCTGATACAAGGATGTTAATGTTTGATATAGGCCCAGTCAAGGGTGTAAACAACACAGGACGGAGACAAGAAGAACAGGTAAGAGAGAAAAAATACCTGAACAGGATTAAAAAAAACCTGGAAAAAGGCTGGAAAGCCTGAGAAACATGACAATGTTAGAGTAAACTGCTGATCAGCTATACCAATTCTTCAATATAGACAATTACTTTCTTTCATAATCAGGAACGTTCCTATTCACATGTATCTCTCTTATATGTGTCTCTTCACCCTACTATAGGGCCAATATCAACATTCAAACATAAAGTTCATATATATAATGGAATTACATCTTCATCTCCATATTCATTTCATTGTGTCATTCCATCTGTCCTGTGTATATGAAACATTATGTTTGAATGTTGATATTGGCCCTATAGTAGCTATGGTGAAGAGATACATATAAGAGATACATGTGAATAGGAACGTTCCTGATTATGACAGAGAGGAATTGTCTATATGTCATCGTTTCATCTTCATACATTCATCGTATTTTTGTTACTCTAACATGGAGCAGCAGCGGGGCATGCTGTTAGTGAATACAGGACACAGGAAAAGGGCTTTGTGGCACAATGTATCATGCTATACTAGAGCCACATGAGTGAGAAAGGTAGGAAAGGTGGGCACACGTTATGATTTCTGCTGCACTCTGTACTTAAAAGTGCATGCTTTCCTATGCCCTTGGGGGTTTAAATATACATTGCCAGGGCACCAAATGTAGAATTGTTTTAGCTCATACACTCATAATACACTTTTATATATACAAGACTCTAACACACCCACTCATACTCCCTCTTACACAAATTAATACTCTAACACTAACACACACTGACTATCTCTTTGCTCTGGGACTGAAAGGGTGTAACTGACTATGGTCCAGCAGATGAGCTTATCAGAGTTCCAGAGATTGAGCAATTCACTCAAAGCAGCACAATATTTATTAGTTTTGCTTTCTGACAGAAATGTTTTTATTGTTTCACTCCTCTGTTTCCTTAGTAAAGGGTGGCTAGCAGCTCTACATTTACACACACTTCTATCTGAAAGGAGGACAGGTTATAAATATCACAGCTACAGTGGAGGGAACTATAATTGATAGGTATTTATTCTGCCAAGGTCACAGTAAGTTGTAGACCAATGTCTTGCACTGAGCACTCAAAGCTGCAGCTTCTGCCACTTTTAATTATGCCACTATTCATGCCACTGCTCTCCTGTTCCGTTACTTTTTTATTCTGCACTTCTGTAGGTAGTAATGAGTGATGTCTGTGCTGTGCTGTGTGCTGTCCCCTGCCTAACACAGTATGCATATGACTCAAGGGCACACACTGCCCCCAGTGGTAGTTCTAGGTTGCACTGACATTAACTTACTTCAACAGGGAAGTACACGGCGTTGCCGCCCTTGAAGTCATTAATGGGACAGCAGAGAGGTGGCTGACTTCCTACCAAGTTTCAGGGCTGCCCACAGAAACACTTGGGGCTTCAGCCCACTTCACCCCCCACCTCCCAGCAATGCCCCTGTTACTGAATGAAGATTGTCTGGTCCCCTGACCGGATTCCACATCTAAGGGGAGGCAGCCACAAGGGGCTGGAGGGGGATAGTTCCAGCTTGAACAGAGCTTGAACTACAAATATTTAAGTAATGATATATAGTGCTATAAAAGCAGTAAAGAAGAAACAGACATTAACTTTAATAAAGGTATTACTATCCCTTTAAGAAGCTTAGTTCAGAAATAGCAATTCACTCTAATCAGACAATCAATTCTATAAAGGCCCAACATTTTTTTACAGAAAACATAATACCCTATTCTTTTGTCCTCCCACTAATGTGGTGGAAACCATGTAGATAGACACTGTAAATGTCCTGTGTTTTTGTGAAACCAACAATTAACTTATTACAATACTAGTTACAAAGCCCGTATACACGGGCTGATCTGGGAGCGCCTTGATGGCTCACAGTCTGTCTGTGCTCCCGGCTCCGCAGCAGCAGCGGAGGCGCTGGGTGACAGCCACCTCTGCTGCTGCCCCGGATCCAAAAGCACAGACAGGCTGTCAGCCTTCTGGAGCTCTCCATTCTGGATCAGCCTGTTCTGCGAGTCCCCACTGCGCATGTGCGGTTACGCACACAGTGAGCAACACATTCTAGTAAGCATTTCACATCTGGCACTGTCTAAAATCTGATAAATTGATTAATTTGTGCAATTTCACTGTAGAATAATTATGATGAAGGTTTTCACAAATAAGTATATTCAATGTAATTTGACAAATGTATATACTGACAAGACATTAAGAAATGTGAAGTCAAGTTAATGAGTGGGTGTTACAGTATCTCCAAATCTCATCACAGCAATGTAAACAAATCTGTGCTGCTATTTAAAGTTGTGAAACTGAAATAAGAAACCTTTATTTTGCAAGTTCGTTTTAAAGATTTACGGTAACACACAGAAAAATCTGTATGAATAAGGATCAGTTCAAAACAAACCATATATTTGCTACATATATAAAATCATATAGCCTAACGGAAAGGGATAGTAATTGTAAAAAATGATCTTGTAGGGTTTATCCTCCTGAGTAAAACAAGGTGAACCCCACTGCTGAAAAATGTTTTATTCAAGAGTTATTAGAGTTCAAACTTCAATTTTTTAGGTGCAGTATCACAGTGGCCTGAAATTGTACAGTGGCAATGTTGCTACACCATCCAATGGAGATTTATGGTCATCTGAACAGAGCTGTCCATAAGATGGTGTAGCAACAGCGCCACTGTAAAATTTCAGGCCACTGTGATACTGTACCTAGAAAATTCAAGTTTGAACTCTAATAACTTTTGAATAAAACATCTTTCAGCAGTTGGAGTACTCTTGTTTTACTCAGGGGAATAAACCTTACAACATATTTTTGTTTTACATTGTAAGTATTACTATCCATTTAATCAATTGCTTTCACACTCCTCTGACCCTCAAGGGTTAAATGAAGCAAAACAATATGCTGCCTAAGACAAGCTTTGTGTATTGACTTCACAAGATATTTAAGTCCAAAAGAAATATTTGAAAGGTGGACACTTAAGCAAAAAATACCCCTTCTGCTGTGGAGTCTGGAGCGCTGTACTGAGATCATTATATAACCTCTTTACCATGGCTGTTTTTCTAAGGGAAAACTTGCCGTACTGTTTTTGTTTTTCTGGGGGGGTTTTGGTGGGGGGTAATCATAGAAAAATACCATATAATGATAATGTGGGAAATGAGTTGCTAGTACTGAGTACCTCCACAAAAAACATTGTTCCTTTCAACAACGGTGTAATAATACTTCAAAACCCCAGTCACTAGTTATAGTGATATCTAGTGGTCACCTAATGTGTCACATCTTAGATGCTGAAAATGGAGATGGGTAGTTATAAAGCATAGCAATAACCTTTTGTCTCATACCCTTTTTGTTTTCTTTAAAAGGCAAAATGGAAGGTAATATATTTAGAAAACCTATGTATTACAAGAGACCAGAGGCATGAGCAAAAGTGGTTGAAAACTTCTGGGGTGCTGCACATTATCCTGCTTAGTAAATATAAAGAAAAAAGGAAATGAGCAAGAATTGTCTCACTTATACCCTATTTTGTGTCTTAAAGGACTTCATTTAATCCTTTGAGTGCCAGAGAGGTATCCAACTTGCTGCAATGCATTGGGTACCTCTCGAGAACTCAAATGGGTAATACTCCCTTTGGAATTGGATTGTTTGTGTTACCTTGCAAAACATTTCAAGCAATCCTTTACTTGGCAGAAAACTTATATTTATAGGTCTATACTTTATAGTAGCTGTCTGAGGAGAAGTAAAACCAAGCACAATTTACACAATTAAAATTAACCCCTTTAACCCTTATTTACATTAATATTTTGAGTGCCAGGGCTATACAATGATTTGCGCACTCCTCTGGTACACAGCAGCATTAAGGCTACTGTCAAGATCACTTGTTTATAGGCAGTGTTTGCCTATGAGACACGGGTTTAACCTAAATCTCCTCAGTGTTAGAGAGAAGAGTCTATTAACCCTTTAAGTGCCAGAGGGATACGCAAAGCATTGCTTCATAATGCGTTGCTTACCCCTCTGACCCTCAAAGGGTTAAATAGGGCCTTATGTTAAAAAGAAAAGGTAGAGGTGTTCTGGGGAAAACCATTTGCACTATAGTGGAGAACTACAACTTCCAAAATGCATTGGAGACCTCACTGGCATTCAAGGGGTTAAAATCCCCATTTGCATCAAGGGGAATTTTAGTTTTCCTCTATAGTGCAAATGGTTTGCCCCAGAATTCCTCCACTTTTCTAATGCACATCCGACCCAATAATAATTCTTAGTGAGAGAGAGTTCAGTGTTTCATACTATATGATCTGTGCCAATTAACTGCTTCTTTAGACTCTAAATTGGTGCCCTTATTATGAGAAAGTTAGAGAAAGAAGACCTTCTTGTCTTCTGTGTGTTCAGGCTCTGATATCTCTAAAACTCTAAAGTCAGCTAGTTCCAGTCCAGCAGAACAGATCTGCAGACCAGCTATTTGCCACATCAGCAGACATTTTCTGATGGTCCAATTTGCAATCACATTCTAGCTAAGGGCCAGAATCTGATAGCTGAATTGAATTTAAAAAAATGCTGTGTTAGAATCCTCTTGGGCCACTGAAAAATGTTACAAAATTATTCCAAAGCAAGGCTCAATAAGAGAAGGAAAGTGGGTGGACAATGGTAGTAGCTTCCCTTTGACAGGATCAGGCAGGGTGAAATGGGAAGGCAATAGACTTTCACTGTCTGACCTCTTCGCCCCCCAGCACCCTCCCCACATCCCCACTAAGCTCTGTTAACCATCTGAGTGCAAGAGAGGTATCCAGTGCATTGTAATACAAAGCACTGGATAATACTCTGTCACTCAAATTGTTAACCCATCAGTTACCAGACTGAAAAAAATCTTGCTCTACCACCAACAGAAGGTTTAACCAACATGTATGTAAAACATTCCTTCTACCCTCACCATCCCTTGTAAAAATATAATTAAACTCTCCATTACGAAGAAGGCTCGAATTAACTACACTAACAACAGAGGGGTTAATCAGTAAAAAAAAAAAATAGAATTATCGCTTTAAAAATTGAGGGTGTAACTCTACCCCTCCATCTGTCCATCCTGATGAGATCGGGAGTGTTAAAAATCATATGGGGTCTATTCACAACATATTAATTTATAATCAATAAAATAAAAATAAATGAATATGTGATCCAAGGCCTCCATATTAAACTACAAAAGGCCCATAAAAGTTATGATACCTATCTAGCACAGAAAAAATTACGAATTATGACAGTTGGCTTCAAAGCAGATAGGATGTTTACTGCCATTTGGAGTCAGGAAGGAATATTTTAGCCACTTGGGGCTAAATTGGAAATTGATTCAATGTTTTTTTTTTTTGTGCCTTCCTCTGGATCAACAGGGGTGATGATTTGGTGGATGCATGTCTTTTTCGGTTTCATTAACTACGTTACTATGTTTTAGTGGGGAATGCCCCACTATTTTTTCATTTCATTCTGTGTGGAGTATGGGGACTTAGGACTCCACATTATTTTTTTCCACTCTTATCATGATCTGATCAATTTATTTAAAGGGAGAGTAATACTTTAAATTTACTAATCTCAATATTGTAGGAGTAAAAAAAAGAAATAATTTGCCCCCAGTGATATCTCTCAATGGTTTGAGAGATATTCACTCGCAAAGTTCCCCCTCCCTCCCCTTTCCCTAAAGTAAGCGTTGTAGCTGACTGCAGGGGAAGTATGTCCTACGACCGTCTGGAGGCTCTGCAGCTGAGCCGTGATCTTGTTAATAAAAAAGAAATCATTCACTTAAAATGTCTTGTATGTGTGCATGGTTTGCAAGCAAACGTAGAAGACCTTTTAAGTGAATGATTTCTTTTTTTATTATCACTGTGATGGGGTTACAGGGGTTACTGCTTGGTAAATTGCTTGGTAAATTGCATTTATTAGAGAGGTCACGGCACACAAACATAGGACAACAAATACAGGCAAACAAACAGGGGTAAAACATAAAACTACAAGCTATTCTCTTCTTGATGTGCCAGCAAAGTTGCACAGATTGCCAGGGGTTACATATAATACTCATAGTCTATTTTAGCTTTATGCTGGAGCTTACACATAGTCCCACTAGAGGCAAGAGTGGGCACACCACCCACTACACATGCTGCTGGATTACATGAAGTTTCTTTGTATCTTTTAGTCCTGACAGAGGAGTTGGGGAAGGCATCCTAAGAGATTATCCCCTGCCACTTTCTTTAGTCTTGGGCCATAGCCACCGAAGTTTAGCTTCCTGGTCACAGTCCTTGTGGTGGGAACATCAGGATAATTTCTGTGGCTGTAGCCGCCTTGACTTACAGCCCACAACTGAAAAGAACACCTGGCCACTACAGTGCCCGCTCACTCTAACTCTTCGGGTGAGGGCAATCACCAGTCCCAGTTTCTCCAGTACTCCTTTAGAATGCCCATGGACCCTAGGCCTCCCACCATTATGGAGAGGCCTTCTCTCCTCTTCCTACATTTTTCAACTCTCTCTCTCTCTTTCTCTCTCTCACTCCTCTTAGGCTTTTTTCTACCAACCATCTACAGGATCTGATGTCACAGGTACCATCTACCAGGTCTCTTTCTGCTTAGCCTGATTTGAGGGGGAAGATAAACACATTCCACACACAGATTTGCCCTACCCCCCTCTATCTGACCAACACTGGCTATCTCATAACACAATCTCTGTGGTCAGCTAGACTGAATGGCACCATCCCTCTGTACATCATACATACTAACCAACCCTTTCATTGCTGGTAAATGGCCAACACTCTCTAATGCGTGCACACACAGGGAACATTAATGTTTAAAAAATGGGAACACATGATAAGACAATGGCGATCACTGAAAACAGACACATTTCATTCTCTGGATGACAACCATTCTGTCACAGTCGCGATCGTGGCTCAGCTGCAAAGCTGCCGGATGAGCGTAGGACATACTTCCCCTGCAGTCAGCTATAATGCTGACTTCAGGGAAAGGGGAGAGAGGGGGGAACTTTGTGAGTGACTATCTCTTAAACCATAAAGGTTTGAGAGATATCACTGGGGGCAAATTATTTCTTTTTTTTTTACTCCTACAATATTGGGATTAGTAATGTTAAAATACTACTATCCCTTTAAGGCCATTTTGGTCCTAAATAGAACACAATGTTTGTTTTTTGTAAGTTGTTCAATGCCAGAGTTTCTGGGAGGTATTGATTACTACACATTCCCAGCCAATCCTGCAATGAAGGGGACATGGAAGATCCTCTTAGGCTAGTGGGTGAAAGAAGAGTAGTTTTAGTTTCGGTTAGCTCCTCTGCTCCCTGTGAAATTGTAGTGCAGTTTGATGAAAACAACATAGCATCCGATGGGTTGATGGGGGCTTGGATGAATGTTGTGAAGGTTAATTGGGCATACTTAGGGGTATGAGTTGGAGTTGTTTCCAATTAAGCCTTTTTCCCTGCCTAAGCAGCCCAGAGGTCCTGAGGCAGACGACGACCATTCTGCAATATGATGCCAGCCATGGCCATTCAGGATACATAGTGTCCAGAAAATTATGGCTCTAGTCACAAAAATGCTAAAAATGTTCCTTATCAAAAGCTCTTTTGCAGACCAGTTACCCATATGAGTTGGATGGACTCTAGGCCCTTAATAAGAACAGGAGGAATTCTGAGACAATAATAACTCCCATTGATTTAAATGGAGGTTTTAATTACTTCAATTACTTCAATGCTTGAATGGTTTCTAATGAATTATTTTATAATCAGTGAGAATTTTACTTAGTTTTTATTTGTCCCACATAGTTCAGTTGATTTTGCACAGAATTGATTTCTTTATTAAGGACTTGATTCCTTGATAAAGATGGTAGGGGAGTTTGGCTTTTTCCCGCTCTTTTTTTTCCCCATTAAGCTTGGTATGTATTCTCAAATTGCCAGTTTGTGATACATACAAAAATGGACAAAAGTAGCACTGGAGACATAGGTCCCCCAAAATATATGGGGTATAGAAGTTTGAAGAGGCAAAATTCTGTTGTCACCAAGCAAGTGTTGTGAGCAACTTATTCATAAATTTTAATTTTTACAAAATGGTGTATTTTAAACAACATTTTGCTTATTTTCTATATCTACCTTTGAGTGCTAGATGGTAAGCTCAGTCTTCTAACACTCAAAAGATTAGTTGTGTCTCCTTAATCCAGGAGTCCCTCCAGTGCCTGCCGGACTATAACACCCATCGTTCCCCTGGCTGAATGTGATGGGAGTTGTAGTCCAGCAACAGTTGGAATGCCTCATTTTGCCTACCATTCATTTCGTTATGTGCAGCCTGAGACATCCCAGCTGTTGTTGGACTACAGCAGATGAAATATGATGATGGCAGTTGTAGTCCATCAGCAGCCAGAGAATTTGAGTTGAGCAGAGACAAACTTGACTGCTCAAATCCAGTGTTAAATACTCTATTAAAATGTATAAATGAGAAGTATTAACACATTGTGAAACTCATAGTATTGGGTTAGACAACACATGGCTCTCAAGCTGTGGTAACTATAGCTGCTATTGGATGATGGAATCTAAAGTCCCCATCAGCTAGAGAGCCGAATGTTAACCAGCCCTTGAATAGCCTAATAACTTTTTATAGACAAAAGCATAGAATATGGGGCTTAGATTAAATTTTAAAACCAGGGGCAACAGGATTGTTACAGATAAAAAAAGAAGACAGAAAGAAACCTTGCATATTAAGCACTCATATAATTCACAATTTCACTTACCCTTATTGGATCACAAACACACGAGGAAAGGATTTAAATAAAACCTAACTTTTATTAAAGTATTAAAAAGGTGAATTGGAAATAAGGATGAAAAATATTTGTTGAAAAAAGAAATGACTCATAACTGAATATACACTGTGAGACAATGCAAACAAATTGGTAAATATTCAGTTCCTAATCTAGGAAAAGAGCAACAGCTGTGTATAAACCTAATCTGAATGATAGACTAATCGTCTAGTATCTGCCAAACAGGCTGAGATGTGTGTTGCTATAAAGGAAAGAAGTCTGTATATTCACTATCTGTGCTATTACGTCAAAATATAAACACAGATATAAAATAACCTTTACATCAACTATACATGTGTATATAAAAAGCGGAACATAGAGAGAGGATCTAGCTGATCTTGATAATGTGGATAGTTTGTAATCTATTAATTACAACAGAACAAACCATCAATCTGATCCGATTTCACACTCTAAATCAGCTACGTGTCTCCACAAGATGATAGCGATAAAATCGCCCTAAATAAAGTCTCTAATATGAGCCTACGCATGTAGTTGAGAGTCCGTGTCTTCTGATTAACTGTATTATAGATCAGAGCCGACTTACAAAGTACAAATAGACTATAATGTAAAGTAGTAAGCTTGAAGCCTCTTAGTTCTGAGAAGGCAACGCATGCCTTTAGTGAGATCTGGCTTCAAACAAAACAAGGGTACACAAAGCTGTTTAAAGACGAGAAGTCTGTGAAGTAGAAAAGAGACCTACCATAAGAATCTGTATTGATCTGCTAACATAGGCTGTTTGAAATCTATTAGTTCCGATAGGGCTAACACGCCATCAATCACATCCGACTTCAAACCTAACCATAGCTACGTCCTTCAACAGAATAAATGGCGATAAAATCTCCCTAAGGTCTCAGATATAAAACAACATATGTAATTAGAAGTCTATATATTCTGATTAGATTATATTGTTGATCAGAGCCGACTTTGAAGATACAAACAGATTCTCGTTTGAGTACTAAACTTGAAACCTCTTAGTTCTGAGAAGGCAACGCATGCCTTTAGTAAGATCCGGTTTCAAGCATTAGATGAAACAAATTAACAAGTAAATAGAAACATCCTTATAACAGTTAAGTTTGATGCCTACTAGCTCTGACAGGACTAACACTCCATTATCAGAGCCGGCTTCAAGCAGTGATTTCTATTCTGGCGCGCGTTTCGCCTAATGGCTTGTTTACAGGTGCAGGTCGCTAGTTTGATGCATCACAGCGAGCAGCAGAATGACGCAGGTCCTTGTTTTATGCTGTATAGCTGATATCTCCTCCCATCTACTTCCTGGGCTGGGCTTTAAAGGTGAACTGAGCCAATTCTCAGTTGCCCTTGCATTGTTGTTCAACACAGTTCTGTTCCCTTGGGCTCTGTGTATGACCTGGCTTGTCTGACCATCCATCCTGGTGCTGACCTGTGGCTCTGTCTGACTATTCACCTGCCTACTCCCTGTGTGTAGTGGACACCCAATCTGGTGTGGACCTGTGTCTCTGGTTAAGACTTACATTTCGGTTTCACAGATTCAGACTGCATTCTCTCCCCATTGTATTCCCTAGGGGAGTTTTCCTTCTTCAGACTGATGGCAGGCGTACGTCAGTATTATCTCCCTATCCGCTATGACCTTTGGGAGTTTCCTCGGCCTACCCACTGACTGCAGGTGTGAGTCAGGTCATCTCTTCCTGCGTGTCCTGCTTGCCTTCCCGTATACAGAGACTACAGGGGCGTGTGCCTGTCTCTGGTAGAGACTCCTTCATTTAGGCAGACTCCTATTTCTGATAGAGTTGCTGACCTCTAGTGGGACCTCTACTGCTTCTCCGTGATTAATGCCTGTTTGTTATTCCTAGTTACTGTGATTACTCTTATTGTATTTATTTAATAAATTGTTACTTTTTACTATACCGTTCCGACTCCTGAGTTATTCTTGGGAAACCGTGACAAGGATCTAGGCACATGGAGTCAAAAAGAGACTATGCACTAACTCTCAAGAGGCAGGGAGTGAGGAAAGGTTTGCTGCAAGGTTTCCTAAGTCAGATAACAAATGTTGGATGTCTAGCCAGGTTATCAACTCCAGCATTCCATCCTTGGGGCCATCACTTTCACCAATATATAATTCTCTGACGTCTATTTAATAAAATCTCACTTTAACCCTTTGAGTGCCAGAGTTGTGTACCCCTCTGGCACTCAAAGGGTTAAAAAATAGAAGCAAAACATATAGTGATTATTATTATGTTTATATTAATAATCTAAAGTAATTTTGCACCTTAAAAATTTCCCATTTCTTATTGTTAATTAATTTGACATCGCTTCTAAAAATTAGCAATCAATCAATCAAAAAAAAAAAAAGATTAGAAATGGCAATAACATTTTTTCATTTCTCCTTATGAAAAAAATCTAATTAGTTGTAAGAAAGGTTAGCAATGCTACTAAAACGTATCAAACATCTAAACTCTGCATTTAATATACATTTTTTATTTACATTTTCTCATACACAATGCTTTTTTTTAGCTCCTCAACAAAACCACAGCTGTTGCTAAATGCATTAATAAATAAAGAGTTGTATCTATTTTCCCTGAAATTTTCAGGCGCATTTTTATGAAATAAATCTTTTTACGTGTCTGTCCCCTGCTTACACTGCGGCAGTAACAGGTCCTGGGGGGCTATGCACTAAAGAGGGGATAAAGTAGAGATGGTTCTCCAGTGATTTCACTTCTCCATTACTTATGTTATTCTATATTCAAAGTTGGAGAAATATTAGTGCATTGGTTACATAGATTAACATAAGAACTAGACAAATAATATCACTGGAGAAGTCATTTCCACTTTATCTCCTCTTTATCACTCCTTAGTGCATGGACCCCCCCCTGCCACCCGAGGGATCACTGTATGAGCCGCCTCTGTGACCCGCAGTGCTGTGTGACTGTGGTGCTGGGGCTTTCTTCATCTATCAGTGTAACAGTCCAAACAGGCTCTGAGGTTTAACCACAGACTGATTCTGGGGTCTGGGCTTTGTCACCCAATCCCCTAGATTTTTATGTCCATGACTAACTTCACAAAAGGCCATTCTGTTGTTACATTTTAGTAGAATGGTCTTTTAAATGCTCTCTTTTTATGGCCAGACAGGCCTACCCTCAGGACTGCTGCATCTTAGGGCCCCCAAGTATGCCCACGGGCACTTAACCACACTTCCCTCATTCTCCCAAGTCCTCTTTAAATCCGTCGATAGCAGGCAGCTTGGAATGTAAGGCTATGAAATGCATTGTTAACAGTCTTGCATCTGAGGGGTTAACTGTCCCATAAATACATGCATACTTAAGCCACACCCCATTAGCCTAACCTGGCTCGCTATTAGCACCTGGATTATTCTACTGGATGGGAATGCAATTAATCACTTGATAAATATAATCTGGGGGATAACATTATGCTGGCTTGTTAAAAAATGAGGGCACTTTTGTTTTGTCCTTGCATTGCTTTCCAATGCGCTGGGCATGCCTCTGGCATTCAAAGTGTAGAGGAAAACTTTAAAAAGACAAATAAATGGCCATTTTGCTGAGTTGTATCAGGACATATATATAAGCAGTTCTGAAAATAAGCTTGGTTGTTCCAAAGAAATAAAATTGATTGAGGAGAAAAGAAATGTGTAGTGGAGCTTCAACAGCTGGGAACTAAATTCATTAGGATGCACAATTAAGCCATGTGTAACTAAAGTCACACTAACAGTACATATGGATGAGATTTAGAGCCCATGCACCAGTATTCCTATCATTAAAACAATACTAAACAGCTTTGCTCTGGGGCCATACTTCCTAGCAAACATCTGTAAGTGCAGACTTAACCCTTTGAGGCGTATTTAGTAGTAAGAATTGGGACTATTCTGGGATAAACCAACTGCACCATATGAGAAAAGTAAAATACATGTTGATTTTAATGTGGATTTTAACTTCTTGAATGTGAAAATGTTTAGCTATATTAGAGACCTTGTGAACATGTACATGTTTACGATCTTTTAAATCAATGGAAATTTTTGGAATTTGTATTTGTCCCTTTCATTGTTCATAACATTATTTTGCTCTTATGTATAAAAGAAAACTGGAGCCATTCTGGGGAAACCAACTGATTCACAGGGGAGAAATAAAAGTTCCCCAGATCCCCATTGATCTAAATGGGGCCTTTAAGCCCATGAATGTTAGAGAGGTCCCCAGCACAGTTCATTCAAGGGGTTAAAGGGCCCATTTATATCAAGATTTTCATTGTCCCCTATGGTGCAAATGGTTTGCCCCAGAATTACTTCAGGTTTTTTTTATACGTAAGTCCCTTTGTCTTTAAACGGACAGTAGGAAATATGCTTATCTGTGCCTATAAATCAAAAATAGCACAGTAATATCTATTTTTGTTTCTTCATTTAACTCCTTAAAGGGATAGTAATACTTCAAAATTACTACCCCTTATATTGAAGCCCTTGAAAAACTGAATTAAATGCCACCAGTGGTATTTCTCAAGCCTTTATGGTTTGCGAGATAGCCCCCCCCCCGCCTCTCTGCTGACGTCATTGTTCTTGCTGCAGCAGGGAAATCCGGTCCCGGGACCGGCGGAGGCTCTTTAGCACAGCTGAGATCTCGTTATGGAAAACAAGATTCTTCACTAAAATGGTCTCCTACATGTGCTTGGTTACCAAGCACACCTAGAAGACCATTTTAGTGAAGGATCGTTTCTTCTATAACGAGATCTGGCTCTGCTGAAGAGTCTCCGCTTGATTCAAAGAACGGATTTCCCTGCTGCAGCAAGAACGCTGACGTCAGCGGAGAGGCAGGTGGGAGAGAAGCTTAAAAGTGGCTATCTCGCAAACCATAAAGGTTTGAGAGATGCCACTGGTGGTATTTAATTCAGTTTTTCAAGGGCTTCAATATAAGGTATAGTAATTTTGAAGTATTACTATCCCTTTAATGGTCCTTAAGGGGATATGTTTTCTTTTTCAGGAACCTTATTTTATGTAATCATATGACTTGTATCTCCTTTCTGATGATGCCTTATGGCAGATCTTTCCCCATGGGTGTTTTTGGTTTTCATGTTCTACATTTAGACAAATAACAGTGGAGGGATTTTTGTCATCTTAAATTTCTTTATGGTTTGGCATACTACTTTTTACCATATTTTCTAGCATGACACTGTCAGCTAACTCAAGGCTAATAATGAGACCCAGTAAGCTGAAACAGTTCTCTGTGGATAGAATAATTTGTTCCTGCATTTCCAACTTTACCTACAGTGAAATTGTGAAAACAGCAAGCATAATCTAAGGGACCCATATCTATGTGGGTTTGGAATCTAAAAAGTGGATGCAATGTGTGGTATTATTTGCAATTTGCTGCAATATAGTCTGGAAATGTAAAGGAAACATTGTTTATTTTGGACTTTGCTGGAGTAGCAGGAATACAGGAGACAGTATGCCGATGGTGGGACAAAGGGCTGATAAGAAGCCTAAAGCACACAGTCTCAGAGATGAAGCTAGGGAACAAACAGGTGTGCCAGGTTGGGGAGTGGAGCCAGAAACCAGCGTAACCTTGCTGCAGTCAAAACCATCTTAAAGGTGCTGGCCACAAACCCAGATATCCCACCCACCCCTGTTGAGCCAGGGGCCAGCCCAGGATAGGTACACTGGTAGTCTGGGGAATGCAGACAGACTGGAGCAGAGACTGGGGAGTAGTCGAGGCAAGTCAATATGTCAAAGCAGGTGGAGGCCAAGTGAAGTCTGGGTACAGGTCAAGACTGAGACATGGTGGAGATCAAGCGAAGTCAAGATACAAGCTGAGGTTGGGACAGTGATGCAAATACAGGAAACAGGGAACTAAGTTTTCACCACTAGCGCTAACAACTGAGCACTGGAAACTCAGACAGACTGGTTTAAATAGTCTCTCAATCCAAGTGCAGCTGTAGGTCATTAGTAGGGGTGAGCGAAAAGTGTGAAAAATTTCCAGTGAAAAATTTCACGAAAACGTGCCGATTTTTCTCTTTCCCCGTGAAAAATGTCACCTTTCCGTCTATGCAAAATTTCCTCCTTTTAGCCTATTTTAACAAATATTCCACCTATGTTAACACATTTTCAGCCTATTTTAACACATTTTTCGCCTATATTTCCTATAGGTACTACATTTCCCACTGTAATATTACTTGTTCTGAGGGCTGAAGTTTAGAAATAAGTGGCTGAAAGTCAAAGTTGTGAGTCGTACAGCAATATATGGCTTGAAAAATGTGTTAGCATGCAGAATGCATTTGTCCTTTGCCCACAACACTTTCTTACTTAAGTGACACTGGCACATATTCAAGATGATATAAAGTAATAAAAAAAAAATAAAGTACAACGTACAATGTGGCAGATATGTCTTGTAAACAAAGATAGAAACCCCACAGCGCTAAACCACCATGATTAATATATTTAATGTGAAGGATGTGAATGAATCTAGTGATTAAGGTATGGAACGCTGCAAGGAAAGAGGGGGCTTGTCCCCAAACCCTCAACCTTAGAAAAAACCTAGAAGAAACACAAAAGCAAAAATTAACCTGCGCTGATCCATACTGATAATATAAATTGTAAACCCCATAATAAGCCTTATCATAATTGTGCTGTGCACATATTCAGGATGATATGAAGTAATAAAAAAAATAAAGTACAACCTACAATGTGGCAGATATATATTGTAGTGGTGGTGGTGGTGGGGGACTGGCATGGTGTGATTTGTGTATGTATTTTTACTATTGTCATACTCTATCTTCATGCTCAGATTATCGACATATATTGCTTATCGGTCATAGCAGTGGTCCCAAGTGGGGTAGATGGTGGCAACCCTTCTTCACATCCGTCCTCCACCTCCTCATCTGTGCTGCTGTTAATATATTTGTCCTGGCTTTGTCTGTCATGGGTGGTTTCTGTTAGTACTACAACTACTGGAGCTGGATGTTGATGTAATTCTACTGCCAGTACTACTAGGTGTCAAAGGTGCAGCACTTACAGCAGAAGCACCAGAGGTACTCGTCATATCTAACACAACCTGTGTTGCTGGGTACTCAAAACAGGTGTGTGTGGCTGAGTGGGACTTGGACTTTGAAGAGGCAATGATGCTGAGGATGACTGATAGGGCGACTGTGTGCTTTTTGACATCCAGGGTCAGAGTTTCCATTGGCTTTCTCAAACAGTTTATAGACCGGTACAGTGGTCCTTAAAAGTGACAGAAGATACAGCCTTTGACTTTCTGCTAACCTTATAGCCCTGTCATCATCCTCACTCTCAACTACATCTGTATCTGAGCAAGAGAAGGATGCTTGAGGGATATATTCTAGATCTGCATCATCATCAGTCATCATTAGGTCATTCTCAGCAGCATCAGCATCACCAGACAGTTCTTGCCCACTACTACCCTTTTATTCCTCTAAGCTTCTGGAGGTCTCAAACAATTTTTTTTTACTTTTACTATAACAAAATTCACTACTACTTTGAGGACAGGTGTTTTGGTGTCTCACTGTCTGATGCAGCAGGCGGTTCAGCTGCTACACGTTCCTTTATTGTGCTTTTGCCTGCATCATCAACACTTGAATGTCACTTGTTGTTGTCTTCAGTGTTCTTTTTATATGGCTCTATATTTCTACTGGCACTGGTGGTGCTGGACCTAGTTTTGCTGGGACCTTGACAAACTGCATCCTCCCTTGGAGTAAAGAGATCATCATCATTGATTGCACACGCTGCAACAACCATTGCTGTAGTAGGTTTTTGGACTACTACTTTACTTTCACGTCCCTACACTGCTCCACCCCTCCCCCTGCCCCTCCCCCTTGTGCATTTGCTGGACATTCTGCAACTACACTGTGTTTTTTTACTGTACAGTGCACAACACAACTGATGGAGCTGTATGATGCCTTGCCTAAGCCCAGTCAGCTGTCTGTCACTGTCACCTAAGATATTTTGTTTTCTATTCTTTTTTATATTTTTTTTATTTTATTTAAGTTGTCCACCCTGTTGTCTTAGCACAGTCTGTCCAAAAAAAAAATAAATGAAAAAGAAAATCAACAATGTCTTTCCCCAGACTTCCCCACCCAGCACAGGGACAATAACAGCAAAATCAGCAAGCAAATAGGTTTCCTGTGTCTTGCCTGTCAGTCACATGGAATTTTGGAGTATTTGGGGGACAACCTTCTTCCTCCCTTCTTATCCCCTAGAGTGCCCCCAGACTCCCCTAAGACAGAGAACAAATCTCCTACTTAAATGACTTCCTAAACTAAACTTTAATTTCCCTTTATTTGCCTATCCCCTTTAGCTAAAAACATGCTTCTTTCTCCTCTCACAAACACAGAATGGCATGCTGTGAGAGCCTATGGTTCTAGAAAACTTTTGTGTGGTGTAGAAATATTTCTTCCCATTGATTTCAATGGTTGGAAAAGGCGGAAAAAAAAGTGAATAAAATGGCACTTTACACTGAAAATTTTTCATCAAGCAAAAAGTGCCATTATTCGCTGATTTCAGTTTGAGGCAAAAATTTTCTCCCATCCCTAGTCACTAGTCAATTAGTGTTTGGAGGCAAACCAAAACAGCCTGCTGATGAGAAGATCCTCTGGTTGCAGCAGTAGAAGTCCCAGGACCAGAAGTTGCAGGACCCGCAACCTGAAGGTTGCTGGTTTAAGCTCAGTCCAGAAGACCAACTATCATATGAAGACACATTTTCACAACAAGGTACAGCTATTTAAAAACACAGGGTAGTGAAAAGTGATCATTCACATATATATTCTTCCCTTTGTTCACAAAGGTGGAGAGAAAAAAAACAAGAGATGTCTCCAGTGCAAGAACAATGGCTATCTAACACCAACAACCAAGTAAATACTCACAAGTTTAGTGGCTGGGATTCTATTATTGTAGGTCATAGCGATCGAGCATCCTAGGGTTGAAATTCTGCACCTGAAATAGCTAGCCTCACAATCAGGATAATGAAACATCAAAGGACAGCATCTCTAAACTCACACTCCCATGCGGTAAAGGATACCTAATAGTGCAACTCTGCAAGACATCAGTGGGTAGAAATGATAACGTATTATACTCACAAGTGGCATGGTCAAGATGTCACCATTGCTTGATAGATGAGCATAAGGAGACATCTCGTCTGGAAGTTTATTGTATGAGTGGAGATGGGAGAATTTCTTTGCATGCTTGTCTTTCAGGCAACAATCTAGTCCTGACCACACCACTTGCAAGTATATTACTGTTAACATCTCTAACAGCTGAAGTTTTACAAAGTTGCAATATTGGGTGCCTTCTTTTTGTTTTTTGCATATTCACAAAGGTAACTTTTTGTGACAATTGCTTTATTATATGGAATTTCTTTACTGTTTTTTGGAGACTGAATTGTCTATAGGTTCCTTACTATTTTCAGCTTTTATAGCTGATATATTATTTCTATATTGATCCTTACTACTACTATATTGTGTTATATGTTGAAGTTGTATAATAACGATATGTAGTCACATCTGTTTTTTCATCAATTCATTTAACTCAAGTGGTGTCTCTGTACGGTCAATAAACAGATGATTATATGGTCATGTGACACAAATGTAATTTTAATTCTTATGTGATTGTTCAATATAGCACTGTGGATAGGGGATTCAGATGAATTACTAGATCATTGTCCATTGATGGTATTATGCTGCTATATGAAAGGTTATTTCCCAGTCATGTGGTGTTTATCATCAGTGTTTATCATCAGTGCGGATCAATCTAGAATTGTATTAGTTTTTATTTTGAGTACTGTTAGAATATATTCTTTCACAGTACAGTCATGGTGAGGAAGAATATCTTGTAGGATGGGATATGAAGCTATTTTGAGTTCTGTCCTTACTCTGCAAAGGTATCACATCTGTGTTTACATTAATCTATTGATGTCCATGAGGAGTCAGTGATGAGGCAGTGGAATTAATGAAGTTGTGATTATGTGACTCAGATGTGATTGCAGTATGTATACAGTTAGATGATTTCAGGATTTTTTGCATTGGTTATGTAGGTGAGACATCATGATCGGTCAATCATAAATAGCTGGTTAATAACACGTCTTTCTGTGACCTTAAAACTCCCAGTAAGGGATTGACCAACATGTGTACCATTAGAAATAATTAGTTGGAGATGATATTTAAACTGAAAGTGATAGCAAATGTATCATTAAGCATAATTCACACGTTAAATGTATATGAGAGTGTTGGAGGTTCTCAGCCAACTGTGCGTCTCTACAAATTTTGTGTTACTGGTTTTAACTGTTGAAATAAAAGAAAACTTTTATATGAAGGTTGACTTGAATCATAAGAGTAATGATTCATAGTATATACCCTGAAGCAGTGTGCATGATAAGGAAGTCAACAACCCAGAGCAGAAAATGAGCTGCTTTGGCAGATTCATAGCACACACCCGAAGTGTTGCACATGATAAGAGAACTAACATCCCAAAGAAGAAAATGAGCTGATCTGACAAATTCTTAGCTTACAGTATATATCCCATAGTGTTATGCATAAAAAGGGAAACATCATTCCAGGGCAGAAAATTAGCTGGGCTTGCAAATTTATAGTTGTACCTTGAAGTGCTGTGTATAAGAAGAAAATTAGCCGCACTGGCTGATTCATAGCATATACCCCAAAGTACTGTGCATGATAAGCGAAAAACATACCAAAGTAGAAAATGAGCTGCGCTAGAAAATTTCTTGTACATGTCCTGTAGCAGTACATAACAATGGGACTAACATTCCAAAGCAGAAGACGAGCTGTCCTATATAGATTCATAGTATATACCCAGAAGTATGGTGCATGATAAGGGTATCATCATTCCAAAGCAGAAACTGAGCTGTGCTGGCAGATTCGTAAAATCCCCCACATTAAATTATGAAGTGCAACTGTATGGGATTGTATGATTTAAACCTGGTCCTCATTAGCTCCCAGCGGTGGAGGTTTTGCAGATAACCCTGATTTAGTATGGACCAGGATTAAAGAGCACACATTTACATTGATGTTACATTCTAATTTCCATCTACAATGAAATATCAATGTTACTGATAAACAAAATGACAATTTTGTGCTTCACAGAGTTTGTATACATTAAGTCTGGGGATATTGTTATATATTATTATTATATATTAGTTATATATTAGTTCAAGAGAAAACTTATGATAGACAAAGTAAGGCTGATGGACTAAAAAGAAATTGAGCAATTTTGTGGCAATCCAGTTTCAGTCATAGGGGATAAATACAAATCCCCCAACTTCCCACTGATTTAAAAGGGGTTTTAACCCCTTGAATGCTAGAGAGGTCTCCACTACTTCGAAAAGCAACCTCTCTAGCATGCAGAGTGTTAAAATCCCCATTTAAATCAGTAATAACTTGTATTGGTCTATCATGTGAAGTTGGTTTGCCCTTAAATTGCTCCGGTTCATCTCAGTACAACAGCATCAGCATTATTCACTCAAAATAATATACATCCCCATGAGATGACACTAAAAGCAAAATAACACAAAATTCATATACTAGTACATCAGGGTACTTCTGATCAAAAGTAAAAATGTTTCAAACTGTCAGGAAGTGAGTAAAAGCATAATTTCTTCTGAAAGTTCTAAGTGTCAGGGATGAATCAGCAGTGTCTACCACATGCTGTGGAGAACTGTTCGTCAGTGATGCACCTCTACCTCGGAATGCAATTGAAATCTGACCACTAGATGGGGACTGTTAATATAAAAGACTAACAACAAGGGGCTCAATTCTATTACCCACACTAAAACCAGCGTTACAAGAAAAACAAGTAGCGAGAATTTTGCAAACATGTGTTTCGTCGGTATTCTATTGCAGAACCACAGTAAAACAAAACTGGCGTAGACAGCACTTTTCAGAGTAGTAACAAAACTGGTGCGTCTGTACAAAAAACACACAAAATGTCAAAGTCCAAGGAAATAGGCATACATTTGACGACATAAAGATCAAGTTCAGTGTTAGATGTGTTCTCCACATAACAAAATCCGACAGAGTGCCCCCTTTTGACATATTAACCCCAAAAGCCGACAATATGTTCCAATCTACCCTTTCGACAAAGTATACAGTGTGCTCAAGAATACTTTGTTACAAGGGTAGATTGGAACTTTTTGTCGGCTTTTGGCAGCAAGCCATACATACACACACTGGTTGTGAGAACTCTGAGGTTTCTACAGCCCAGGGCTCACAAGCGTCCGGCAGTGTAAGGGTGGCTCATAAAGATAATGGAAGTTAGATCCTTATTATTTACTAAGAGCTGATCTCATAAAATAGAGTTTAGGCTACTCATTACAATCAAGATATAGGTTTATGTAATATTGAGAAGCACTGTTTCCACTAATTCTGTTATCCCTTTGAGTGCTACCTCTCTGGTACTCATAGGGTTAATCTTGCAAAATAATATACGAGGGCATGTCGAAAAAAAAAAGGAGAAGAAAAATGTTGGCTAAAAATGTGAAAGAAAGTCATGGGATCACTGTAGTCAAATTTTAAAGGGAGGGGGTTAAAATGTCAGATGTACAATATTTGTTGAATTTGTTGTAAGTCAGATTTGGAAGGGGAAGGATTAAAATGTGGAATTTGAACAATATTAGTTGAATTAAAGTGGTGAAAGAAAGCACTGCAAGTCGACTTTTAAAAGGGGGGGTTAATATGTCGAAGGGGGGCACTTTATGTCAGATTTCTATGCTGTATACTGTATTCTGCACTGCTTTTGTTTGAACAACGATGGTTCTAAAACTGTCGTTATAGCTTCTACACCTCAACCTCTGAGGCGCAGAATTTCCGACTTAAATGTAACCACAAAACAGTAATACTGAGGTGGGTAATAGGATACTAATTGCACTTTGTTTTTAGTTGTTTCCTATGGGCTTTTTTTAGACTGGCAGTAAGTATAATTACCGCTGGTTTTGTTTTCACAAGTCAGGTAATGGGATACTAAAACCTGACGTAAAAAAAACGCCTGTTTTATCTTTAGCGCTGGTAATAAAACCAAGCTCAAGATGTTCAAAAAGCTATGGTGGCTGAAATTGTCCATAATCATGATGAAAATGTTCCTACTACATAGTCCTTCAATTCCCAGACATATTACCATCATTTTTTTCATCCAGTTCCACAATCTCCACTAAAAAAGTGGCCATGGTTTAAACTACTGTCATATTGTAAGGTATTTTCAGTAAAAATAATATTCTTTTAGCCTTAACTTTTTTGTCTGATTAATGTAATTTTTTCCAGCAAAATAAACTGGTCTAAACTTGGAGAAGAAAAATTAAAGTGTTATTAGCAGGAGTGAGAAGCAGTAGTATGGAGTTAAGTGGTAAAAAATGTCTTTCCTTGAAAATGTATGGTTTTATTTTATGTATTTATTTCTTTTATTTAAAATTTTATTAGGTATAGAAATATTACAGACCAGTGACAGTCCTGGCATGCACACTGCTCAGACGGGGACCCCGGAATCCATTGGCAAAAAAAAAAAAGTCCTGTGGTCCTTAACTGCCGGCAGCGCACTACCATGGCTGGTCTTTAAGGGGTAATTTAGAAAAAATATATATTGCAGGATTTATCCTCCTAAGTAAAACAAGGGTACTCCCACTGCTGAGAGAAATTGTATTCAACGTTTATGGCAGCTCAAACTTGTATTTTATGAGTGCAGTAACTCTGTGGTCTGACATTTTATTGCTATAACAGTCTATGTAGGTTTCTGGTCAGTTCACCAGAACTTTCCAAAGACTGCAGTAGTAACAGGACCACTGTAAACTTTCAGGCCATAGAGGTAATACACTGAAATAACCTTTGAATAAAACATGTCACGCATGTGGGTGTACCCTTGTTAACTCAGCAGAATAAATCCTGCAGTACATGTTTTTGTGTTATTAAATGTTACTATCCCTTTCCCTCCTTGGATACTATAGACAGGCCTTAAAAGTTGTAGTCCTTTGCTACTAGCCAGACCTGAAAAGTTACTCGCCACTGCAAGTCATAACATATCAACCAGGGCTGAATTTCTATTCACCGGGGATAAATTTTCACTCGCCATTGGCTAGTGGCGAGTGGAAATTTTGAGCACTGCTATAGACATTGGTTACGGTTATTTATTTAGAAAGTGTACCAAAAATAATATATTTAGATTTCTTTAATTTTCATGTACAGGTGTGTCCTAAGCGCTTTTACAGTCTACAGTTACATATTTACACAACTAGTGAAACAAAAACAATATATACACACAGGTAAATAATATATAAATAGCACATTAACTTTTACGTACAGTGAAATGTTCTTATCTACAAAGAAGTACATATTTTTAGGTATTTTAGACTGGGAAGAAGATCTGATTTTTTTCAGATGTGTCTAGCATCCAAGATGTTAACGACATGCTGTTGCTTCAACAAATCTCTCCGCTATTGCTTTTTTCAGGAGTCATTAAGACCAACATCTGACAGCAAAATGAATGGATCACAACAAATACTTCTGAGTATATTTTGATTTATGGCACACACACTTCTCATGTGCTTAACTCGCAGATGTTTGTTATATAGGATGTTTCAACTTAAATATAAGTGTATGCTGACAAATTAGCAACCAAATTGTCTGCTGTCATCAGCCCTACAATATGGCACAAAGAAGTATTACTTTTTTACAGCATTTTTAAAAATTCAACACATAGCTGGCACTCAAAGGGTTAAAAATGTTCTGCAGTGATTGGGATCTTATTCAGATGTAGGTAAATTAAGGGATTCAGGTTGAGTCCCCAAAAAGTTTTTTTTTTGGTTTCTTTTTTTTTTTTTTTTAAAAGGTATAGTTACAATTAATAGTGAAAAAATATTGCAGGGTGTATTTGAATGAGTTCAAGGGTAATCCCACTGCTGAGAGATGATTTGTTCACATTTTTGCAGCTCAAACCTGTGTTTTTTGGATTGAGTACTTCCATGGCCCGATATGTTATGGTGAGGCTGTTGTAACAGCAGTCTAAGGACAGCTGTAGCCATAAATCTCTATAAAATGCTGTAGCAACAGAGCCACTATAATATTTCAGCCAAGGAGGTCCTACACCAAAAACTGTAAGTTTGAACTGCAATAACTTTTGAATAAAACAAATCTCAGCAGTGGGAAAACCCTTGTCCATTATGACCAGTATGAATCTTGAATACGGCAATTCAGGATACATGCAAGAACAACCAAAAAAATAACTGGCCATTCTGCTGTTTACATTGTAGCAATATGACCTTCAAAATGATCCCTTTTGTGGCCCGACAGGCATTCTCAGGCTCTGCAGCAAAGGGCTGCTGAGCCTGGGGAAAGGCCTATTCAGATGTGACCCCCCCCCCCCCAAACACACACACTCACTATGTCCTGCAACACATTGCTGTGCAATGTATTGCAAACTGTCTGGCATTAGAGGGGTTAATTGCCCAAAAACCATTCTTAAACTACCCTAAAACCTCCAATTACCTAAACAGCCCTACATTAAACTGTCCATTACCAGATTGCTTGGGAATGCATTCAGGCAATGTGTTAAAGCAGGCCCAGCAATGGAGGTGTTAAAAATGTCAAAAACAAAACATTTGTTAAATATTTTGCCAAAATGGACTTAAATAGTTTAAGGGTGAATAACGTTATCACCCATCTCTTCAACTTGATCAGATCAGTGAGACCCAAAATGAGCACTGCATTGAAAAGCACTTATTTCTTCGACTCACAGACCGGCAGCTCAGGTGGCAGGAGGCACTTACTCCCCATAGCCCTTATTGCTTCTGTGTCTTACCTACCTTCCTCTAGACTGTAATATCTCACAAGCAGGGTCCTATGATCCTTTTATTTTCTATATTCTATTTGTACTGTTTTATTTTGTACAGCACTGCAGAATAAGTTGGCACTATAAAAATAATAGTAATTCTTTTTTTCAGTTAATTAAACAAATAAAAATAGTACATGTTTACCCCACTTTTTTCAGTAATAATACAATATAAATATTAATATGGGGTCCACTTAACTAAATAAAAAATGAAAGACAATGAATTAAATCAATATGGGGTTCAGGGGCTGAAGCCACAATAGTAGTCTTAAGAAATTTCCAAGATCTTTAGGACCCCTTCCTCTGCCCTCCTTAGGGGACAGGAAACAAAAAAAGATGGGTTCTGAAGCCTACCTGAAGACTATTATTAATTTTTGGAAGCCCAAAGAAAAGGGTCCAGGACCTTTGCCTTTGCTCTCCCTAAGGAGAGGATTTGTTGCAATAAACTAATATGGGGTCTGAAACCCTCATACTCATTGACAAAACTATCCTGGTAGTGGGACATGTATAGCATGTTTGTAAGCAAGAGCCACATATGCACCTGTGCAAGAGGTCCAAAGATGTCCGCAATGCCTTGGTCCTCCGCTTCAGATATATATATATAAATAAAAAAAAATAATGAACTCCTTAAAAACCTGATGCTACTTTAACTGCAGCTAAAAATGTAAAAATAAAAACCCAAAAGGCCTGCCTGGGCTATTGCATATGCTACTGCTGAAAATTAAGCAGGGATTGGCTTTTATACAGTCAGTCCCTGTTTAAATATTTTCCATGGCAAGAAGGCGGGGTTACAAAGGGCACTAAACATGCCCTGGAGTAACCTCACCTCCCAGCCAATCACAGACAGCAAGGATTTAGCCATGCGTTATAAGTGAGTCCTTACACCTGTCTTTGATTGGATAGTGAAAGGAGTCATTTCTGGCTGAGGACATGTTCAGTATATAAGCCAAGGCAAGACTGGGGGGGGGGGCTTGTGGTTCTCTGTGTCAGTGAGTTTTTAGGGGGTTTTATTTTATTTTATTTTTTTAATTGTTTATGTGATGGGAGCAAAAGTATATGGACACCTCTGGACCTCCGATATGCAGAAAAATAGATGTTTTTACTCACGCACATGATGTACCTGGAAAGGAGACCCTTCCAAGATTTTCTAAACGTTTTTATGGTAGCTGTGAATTCCATATTATTTTTTTAAGATGATGATTACTCCCTACATTGTCAGGGCAGCAAGAGCACTGCAATCCATCAACATAGTGGAACTATTTGTGTGGATGGAGTCGATGGAGTGGTTTGGGGTGACAGGTGAGGTTTCTTTATAATTTTTATGGTGGCTAACCCATAACCACTGTAATTCAGCAATGTGGAGTTAACGACGGGTAGCAGGGATGTGTGGACGTGCTAGGTGACATGGGGGATCAGGGAGGTGACCAGACTATCGACCCCTGGTTTCCCTGTATGACCTATCCCAAGGGAAGCAATACTTCTCAATTTGGCATCCAATTCTGACCCTTGATTAGAATATGATTGCAAAACTGACAAGCTGGACGTATCTGCAAAGTTAAAAAAAGCAATGTTTAAAACTAATCCTATATAATAATTCACTAAAATGTGTGTAACGCCTCGACATGCGCAGTAGGCACTGCTGCGCATGCTGCAGTCATGCGCAATAGAGACTGCCCGCGCCGCGGCTGATACAGAGCTGGACGCTCTGAAGGAGCGTCCAGCTCTGTATCAGCCACGCCACGGGCAGTCTCTACTGCGCATGACTGCTCCGCGACCGGGTGGCAGTGGCACTGTGGCCTGTGTAACAGGCTGTTCAACTAGTTAAATATAAATCTGTTGTTTAACATTTGAGTGTGACAGATCTCAGTCACACTCCTTAAAAATGGTACAATTTTGAAATGATAGTAGATGTACTTCTACCCCATTACCTCTCCTTACCATGGCATCCACTCTTTTTACAGTGAAAGAGCTGACACAATGAGACATTTGAATGAACTTGGGTTGCTATGGCAACCCTAACCATACACAGTGTGAGGCTCCCTGTCTATAACTCCTTTCACAGAGAGGAATCTCATTCTCCTTCTAAGTTCGAGGTGTGGTTACTATTGCAAACCGTCACTCAGACTGTTGGCGTATTTCTGTATTTCAGGGTCTCCCCATTTTTAAACATAAGTATAAGAAGTGACCCAAACATCATACCCATCTAACTGTATGGTGTGACACAATTTTCCTTACAATATTTCATACAATGTGTGGGGTTTGTATATAATATCATTTACAAAGACAGCAACAGAAACTCAATATTTATTTCCTTTTTATTGAGCCATGGTTCCAAATGCATTCATAATCAGATGGCTCATAAAAGTAACTGAAGTATCATTTATTTATTCATAAGTTTGTAAACGTTCACAATCAGGACCTTCTCTCTACAACTTATGTTGGGCTGTATGTATATGCAGTGTATATTATAGCTTTCTAAATAAATTATATTTTTCTATCTTAAAATTCTAATCAGGTTTGCTATACTGATCTCTGCCCACAGTGAGGCTGATGGACTAAGAATAACTGTAGGTGTTCTTCTGCAAGCCAAATGTACCATGGGAGAAAAATCTCATTAAGTTAATTTGGGATTTTAACACTCTGAGTGCATGAGAGGTATCCTACACAATGTGTTCCAATGCATTGTATACATTTCTGGCAGTCAAATAGTTAATCAGTCAGATGCTGGAGAGGCAGAATTTATATTTATACCCTATGGTAGAGCTGTTTTGTTCCAAGATTGCTCTAGTTATCTCAGTACACCAGCCTCAGTATTTAGCTGAATGGTATATTCTTTATAACTGCCCCACTCTCCCTATAAGTTTTCTTTCCACATTCCCAGTAAAAGGTAAGTTTGGACAATTTGTTTCTTTCACTACTGGAGTACACAGACTAGTCTGCTAACAGACATTGGGGGAGATTCACTAATCGGTGATAAAGAAGTGATAAAGTGGACATAACTTCTCCAGTGATATAATTTCTCCATTTCCTATGGAATTCTATACAGCCTATGCACTAAGATCTCCAAAGTTGAAGAAATCTTACTGCATAGGCTCCATAGAATAACATAGGAACTGGAGAAGTTATATCCACTTTATCACCATTTAGTGAATCTCTCCTATTGATGGGCCAGAGCACAGAGGCTGATGTGAACACAAAGACTCAACTTTGTGCATACCCTAATAGTTTTGGGTAATCCAGTAGTAGATCCTTTGTTCTTGGTAGCTAAGGAGACTAGCATGCTCCTGACAGTGGTGTGGGAGAGGGGTTGATTTTCCCATTAAACTGACATTTTTCTGACATTTCAGGGCTAGACTTTTCTTGTGAGCAGGTTAAAACTAAAATGCAAATGCTTCCTCTGTAATTTCAAAGGAGACAAAAAAGGAGAATGACTGCTCCTGAGTGTTAACTACACAAAGAACAGACCACCTAAGTGCTGTTCATTCTCATTTAACATATTTTATGTTTTTTCCTTGTGTAAGCAGAGACGTACCCATGTGAACACACAGACTCAAGCAGAGATGCCCTTAAAATGACCTAGCCTTGTGCTTCTAAAGAATGTTGTTGTTTAGCCTAGGGGAAGTTTATTCTGGAATAAAGATTGTTTTGTTTGCATCACACTATTCAACAGTAGATGCCCTAGCAGGTGCAAAATATATTTAGAGAAAGTATTTGTATAAAAAATCTCCATGTTTTTAAAGCTTAGTATTCAAACTATGCTACCACATGAACAAGTGGTTGTTCCTAACAGTCTCATTTTTATAGAAAGGAACCGATTTAATCCTTTGGTCAGATGGTCAGTGAGGAATGAGGTGACTCTGAGTGCACAGCATATAACTGTGGATGATTTTCCCCCAATTAAACTTAAAGACACCGAATGTTAATCTTTATTTGGGGGCCTCCATTCAAAAATCTTCTGGAGGACTTAGGGGTTCTTAAACATGTTCTTAAAACAACAGTGAAATATATTATGATAAAACATACTGTATAATTATACAAGCAAAAATGATCATTTTGCCTTGTCAAAAAGCTACTTTGGTTATTTCATTGATGTTTGGCCATCATAAATGACCCTTAGCAAGAGGAATATGAATCTCATGCATAATGACTACAAACTCAATACAGGTATGATTTATTACAATTAATGCCACTATTGTTTAATGCCTTTGATTCTTGAGAGGCCATCTGTGTGAGGACCCAGTCCCATGAACCTATAGTGTTATTAGCTTCACCAGTCTCTGCTTTTCTGGACATAGCCTCTACACTCTCTCCTGCTCTGCAATTACCTCTGCGTCTGATTGCCTGGACATACCACTAAGGCTTATATCAAGTAGCTTCACTAGCACTGCAGTGCTGATGCATAGTGTTTTCACAGACTGGTGTTCCAAAGATTTGTTTCCTGTTTACAGTGCCAACCCATGGATCCACATCAGTACAGTACCACCACTGTCAAGTAAGTGCCCAATTTTCCTCCTTTGTCTTGTGGGTCTGCCTTCTGTGCTGGAAGTCAGTGTGACAATCTCTCCCAACTTGAGTATTCCTACCTTGAAATTTATGATCTGCCGGGGATTGCAACCAGGTGAATACCTTCCATTTGAAGAGTCAATGTCGGCTCTCTACCTTGTTATATTTAAAAATGCTAATTTGAGTATTCCTACCTTGAAATTTAGGATCTACCGGGGATTGCAACCAGGTGAATACCTTCCATTTGAAGAGTCAATGTCGGCTGTCTACCTTGTTATATTTAAAAATGCTAATTTGTATTTTCTTGATGGCTCAGCAATTACAGATAGATTATTCTATATAATAATTCACTAAGGATGTTTGTCAGAAGCCCTCATGTGCAGTAGAGACAGCTGCTTGTGCTGCAGTCATGCTCAGTAGAGACTGCCCGCGCCACAGCTGATACGGAGAGGGGTGTTCCAAATTCAGACCGGAGTCCTTTCTGCGCACCTTCCTGGGACCGCTTGGTCCCTGGAAGGTGCTTAGAGAGTACTACGTTCTGAACTCGAAGAGCCCCGCTCCATATCAGCCATGACGCAGGCAGTCTCTGCTGTGCATGACTGCACCGCAGCCATTTCTGGGAGGCACTGTGGCCCGTGTACACAGGCTCTTCAACTAGTACTTACATAAAATTCCATTGTATCTTTGTATTAATTGTGTTTTTGTGTTTTGGTTTGATGTACATCAATAATTTGAAGTACAGTTTGGAAAACCACTTCTTAAAAAGTGCATTATTGATCTAGTAAAGTGGAGAGATGTGCAACGAAACTAAAAAGGAGTCTATCTGAAATTTAAGAAAGATTAGCCAATCTGGGCTTGTTTACATTAGAGGAGTGACATCTAAGGGGTGATATGATTACCATTTACAAATATATTCAAGGGCAATAAATGACTCAAAGACCTAAGCAAAAAACAAGAGGTCATCCATTAAGCTTAGAGGAAAGGCAGGGATTTTTACTAGTGTATGGTTTCTATAGTGCATACTGGGCGGAATCTCTTCCAGCATCATGATTTTAATGCCAACAAGCTCTGTGTGCCTGCCCTATGACATTCACAGAGAAATGGAATTAAATCATGCCTGACTTCATGTGGAATTGTCATTAAACATTAACCCAATTGTGTGTTAGTAAGAATATCAACACCTTGCTTGCCTAGAAACAATTTATAGGGCAAATAAAGACAACTGATTAACCAACTGGATGCTAGAAATGTCTCCAAAGCATTGCTCCAAGCATCCAGGTGCTTATATATATTGTAGACTGGCCTTCAGTTACCCAACCATATTGTCTATCAGTATAAGTGTTCCCTACAGTGGTGCCTGTGACATTACTTTCTCTGAGCAATGTGAGTCTCATATATCTTCTCTTAGTTCTGATAGCTGATATGATGGATGTTTTTAGCACCAATTCACTTATCTGGAAATTCCTACAAATAATATATTATTAATTATACTGTGCAAAGTGCACTCTCTATTTGTAGATTGCTTTGACCCCATGGTAACTATTTTTAGAAAGCAAAACAACCAATATATGAGATCAACAGATAGTATATGGACTGAAAAAATATATTTACGTTCTTGTAGATTTCAGATGTCCAACTCTTTGCGTGCCAGAGAGGTATGCAACACATTGCAAAGCAATGCATTGCGTACCCCTCTGGCACTCAAAGGGTTAATGAATTTTGATTATCTCTTTGGAAACTTAAAGCCTTTTTTTCACAAACGAAAAAGGAATATTTCTAAAGTAAACCAACTACACCATATGAGGTTAACACAATTATTCCCATACTCTCATTCATTTAAAAGGGTCTTTTTTTTTTTTTTTTTTTTTTTTTTTTTTTTTTTTTAAAGAGCTTTATTGAGAAAAAAAAGCATGGTATACAGAAACAATAAAGAAAGACATTATATTCAACAGTTATATGGTAGAGGTATTGGAATGAAAAGAGAACAAATAGCAAAATTGCAGAACAAATGCAACATAGTTAATATTTTCTTAATGACATGAATCCATGCTGGACATGGGCAAATAAACCTAGGTATGGAGAATAGGATAAGAAAATGGCCCATATTCACCCTTTAGATAGAGGATCTGTAGGACTAGTCGGTTTATAGGGAGTGAAATCCAAATAATGAAATGGGTCTTATAACCCCTTGAATGCTAGAGGAGTCTCCAATGCATCCATTTAAATCAATTAATGTTTTTGTCCCCCTGCTGCAACTGATTTGCTCAGTATTTCTCCTGATGAATACATTTGTGCATAAGGCTCTTACTGTTAATGTTTATAGATTATGGAAGTAATATAAAATAACCTTCTTGATGAAATGAGAGCGTTTATAAAACAAACAAGCAATACTAGAAATATTTTTCATGTTATACTTTATCAATGTTGATTTATTTTGTTGGAGATTGATTCACTTTTACATGTGTAGTCATATCTTTAAGTGACCTCCAACAAGTCAAAATGAGAAAAACTGGTAGCTTTTGTAGAACAGAATTTTTCTCTGTCCAGAAAATGAATTACTAGTGCAATGGATGCTATCTTTAATAGATGTTTATTTTTGGTCCATGCATTATTGTATGGTGGGTCCTCAAAGGGACAGAGTGTAAATACAACTGTAAAAGAAAATAGTGTAATGTTATTATGGAGGACTGCATTAAAATCTTTTAGAAATAGGTTTCCTGGAAAACTACGATTACAAAAGCACAATATACTGAGGGGTCAACAAGGGAAATGTTTTCAGGCCTGAGGGTGAAGTCCTATAGACAACTAGCAAATAATTCAGAAACACACAGGAAATTGATTTTGGCTCCAGTATTTCATTTATATATTTAATACATTCCCTCTCCTTTTTTTCCTTTTACAAATTAAAGCATTAACCCTTTGAGTGCCAGAGGGCTACGCAACACATTGCAAAGCAATCCGTTGTGTACCCCTCTGGCACTTAAAGGGTTAATAAAAAAAAAAGCATGGGCGTATAAGTAAGAATCCAGAACACAAGCTTGAATACTCTGGAGATTAGAATTATCATTTTGTTATTGATTCCCTTGAAATAAAAACTTTTATAAGGTAAAATATTTTTACAATGTTCTAAATTCAAAATACATGTATTTCTTTTGTTATCATTTTATTTATTTATGCAGTAAAAACTGACAATTACAAATTCGATATTTCTCTGGATTAGAAACATTTTCAAGAGATAATTTCTAACTGAAAATATTTCCCATGAAATAGGATAATATGTGAGCATATGTTTATCGTATCTATTTATTTGTTTTCATTTTCACAAAAAACTTTGAACCAGAAACGGACAAAGCATTTTTTTAAACTTTCATTGATACAAAAAGAAGGTGCAAACATGTTCATTTCCTTCATGCAACATAAAACAGGACTAACATAGAGAGTTTTGATAAGTGATGTGTTTTACTTGCATTGACTAAATGTAAACAATAGTGCGATAAACCTAGTTATTGTAAACTACTAGCAACATATTGGAGTTGGCAGATATTAGAACTTGATAATGAAGGGAGGGAATATCTTAAAGGGATAGTAATGTTTCATAATAATTAATCATTATAGTATTTGGACTTTGGAGAGTATTATATCAATACTGTCAGGCTTGTAGTTCAAGAGTAATTCAATGACAAAGTGTCCCCCTCCCGCCCCTTTTACTGATGTCACACTGTTCAGCCAAATCAGAAGGGAGGTGCCCAGGTAGACTGTAGAGAGGGACAATCTTCAATTAAGATAAGGGAAAAACCTGAAAAACTTGTGAAGGGGGGCAGGCCTTTCATTGTTCTCATAGGAAGAAGATTGTCCCCTGCTGTTATCTGTCTGGTCTTACAACCAGATTCCACATCTGAGAAGTGATGGCTTACACTAGGTAAAAGGGGTGGGAGGGGGAAATTTGCTTGTGAATATCTCTCAAACCATAAAGGTTTGAGAGCTAAGACTTATATCGTTCTTCATGTTTTTTTAATGCCTACAAAATAAAGTTAAAACGAAGTATTACTATCCCTTTAAGTTAGGGGAGATACGTGACTTTGGCAGAGAAGGGAGGATGAACATAACACAAAAAGGGGAAGCCCTTCCATAAGTACAGTAAAAATACTGAGAAGTTTATTGAAATACTGTGATTCAGAGGTGTGATTTCAGCTTGGTTTAGAACAAAAAAGGCAGCTCTTGACATAAACATGGATCACCTAGATTAGGTGCTGTGAGGTAACTAAAATACAGTAGATGAGTTCTGTGTTGAAAAGACTCTAGAGACCACTATGTATAAAAAGAGCAGAATATGTGTGAACTGATATAGCAAGATTAAGGCTGATCTGAGGGAATGGGCAGGTGAGTAAAATATTTATAGAGAACAACATTATAGATTATTTATTGCCATAGAGAAAGCCAAGAAATTGATTTGAGGAGTTTGTTTTTAGGTACATTGTTATTAAAAACAAAACAATTTCCACTATAGAGTTAAGAATATATCTCAGAGAGTACAGATAAAAGAGTTAGTAATTAGTAAATTATTTACTTATCATGGGAACATTTATTCTTGTATTGCGGGACCTGAAAGAGGATCCAACTTTTTCTAGGTGGTGCCTGGCATGAGAGTAAGTGGGTGGCATGTACAGATATGTTTCTTTGCTAAAACAGATGCTGCAGTTGTTTTACTAGTGCTAAAATTGCCTTACTCTGTTTTACTAAGCTTCTTCCCTTAATGCCACGTGTACCAATGGCATGGTAATGTGGAACTTTTGGGGCATTCTGTTCATCTTCTCCTTAATTAATACAATGTACTAAACAAGAAGTAGAGGGAAAATTATATAACCTTAATCCATATTAGCGGGCATGCTATGGTGAAGGTGTTCCGGGTTGTGGCATTAAACTGTTAACAAAGGTGTGTGAGCGTCTGTACCAGTATGCAGTAAAGTGATCATATGCTCTAGTGAATAGCCCAGAGTGGAGACTCATGTGGAGGGAGCCAAGATCACATACTTCTCAAAATTTCAAATGGTCAAAGAGGGAGACTCCTTGTTTTAAGTGGTGTTTCTGGGGGCATGGCTGGTGGGTGGGGTATTACCAAGATTGTTTTTGTGATTTCATAATCTATTGACACCTCTTTTTGTAACTGAATAAATGCTTTAGAGCAAGACCAAAGTATTTCATTTACACAAGATAATTTATAAACACATATAATGAAGTTTATACAAACATTAATGTGAGTTTTATCACTGTGGAGCAATGTGATACACATATACATCCCACACAGTTTGAGCTCATAAAAAAAGGGGCACCAGGGTGGGAAAGAGGGACAGAGGGATTTAGGTCTCAAAGAGGGACTGTCCCTCCTGAAGAGGGACACTTGGGAAGTATGAGAATATTCCCCCACATTCCCCCAGTATGGATAACATCAACCCTAAGATTTCTCCAACTTTGGAGATCTTAGTGCATAGGCTCTATAGAATAACATAGGAGCCAGAGAAATTCTAGCACTGGAAAAGTCATCTCTACTTTATCACCTCTTTATCACACCTTAGTGCATTACCCCCCAGTTCTTCTGTGTGGTTACAGGAGGGTCAGATGGAGCCCTGAATGTGATAGGACAGGGATAGCTTGTATATAGACTATAGCTTGCTCATCACTAGGGAAGACAGACAGGAGAGAAGCACGCACATCCTAATAGAGTAAATACCTCAAATGTAGTGAGTGAAACATGCAGGAGGGTATAGAGGATGAATAATTAAAGAAGAGCAATTCTGTATCAAATCAAATGCACCATAGGGGACAAATAAAATGTTGAACAATTTAAATTTAATTTACATGGGCTTTTAATGCATTGAAAAATAATGGATTGGAGATATGTCTAATGTTCAAGGGGTTAAAAGCTTTATTTAAATCAAAGGGAATTTGGGGGCAAACATTTTCTCCCTTTAATGAAGGTGATTTCCTGCAGAATTGCACCTCTTCAGCTTATTGAATATCACCCCAAGTCCTCAAAATAGATGAGATAATCTTTACCATGAAAGTGCACAAATAAGAAATCGGGGGGGGTTTTGAACTAAGGCGTGATAAAGAGGTGATAAAGTGGAGATGATTTCTCCATTGATATCACTTCTCCAATTCCTATGTTATTGTATGAAACCAGTTCACTAAGATTTCTTCAGCTCTGGAGATCTTGGTAAAAAAGCTCCATAGAATAACATAGGAACTAGAGAAACATTATCTCGACTTTATCACCTCTTTATCACGCTTTAGTGCATAACCCCCTAGGTGTTTTTATTTTATTTTACTCCTTGTCATCAACATAGCCTTGGAGTTCTTGGGGTAAAAGCTTGGTGTATATAAATGCATTAACAAATAATAAAATACAGTACTTTACATACTATGAGACTTGTTTTTTTTAGAAGTGTCTCCTCTTTTTCAGTTCATTTGTTTTTATGTCTAATTTATGGTCTAATGTGCAAAGCAAAAAGTGATCAATTTTGGAACATACCAATTACATCATAGAGAACAAATTAAAATGTCCTAAATTTACAATGCATTGAAGACATAGCTAGCATTCAAGAGGTTTAAAAGACTAATTAAAATCAATGTGAAAAGTTATCCACTCCCACCCCTTCCATTGTTCAATTGGTATACTCCTTAATTGCCTATCCTTGGCTTTATACATAAGGCCCTTGAAATATTAGTATATATTACAGTCAATGTATCTTATAGTGTGCCAAATACTGTACTCTATTAACAGAGAGCTCCATATTTCCATTATTATTCCACTGGATCTCATTTTCAAATACTCTGAAAGAGATCCTTTCTAAAATGACAGCAGCAGAGATGTATTACCACTAAGTGCACATCTCCCATACTCCACATTGAGTATCACAGGAAATAAAGGAGAGATACTATACATGATCTGAATGGAAAGTAGAGGATGCTTTGCTGGATGAATTTATAATGAAGGCTAATTCAATAATCACATAGCTAAAACGCCTCTGTATTTCTGAATGTAAAATATTTTGACGGCTTACAACAACTGCATCATAATAAGACACCCAGCTCGAAATGTGACATCTGCTCCCTGAGCTTACTAATAAGCTAAAAAATGTCCTTTACACAAGCTACATCCTAATTCAGGGTATAAAAAGCTTGCCAGGTGGGAAATCAGCAAAGCATCATATTGCACATCTGAGTCAGTACAGATCTGTGGCTGTATCAAGAAGCCACTGATTATGTATGTTAGACATAACTACATGGATAATATATTATTCTGAACATTAAAATAAGTAAGATTATTTGCTATATTGAGATTGTAAGAGTACTAGGCCAATCTACGATTTTTATCAATAAATGTTTGCTTGTTTTTTAATTAAAATACTTCGACTATCTATGATATGGATAAATAACATCAGGGAGGGAGACATAAGAATGTCAACCTGCAACAATGAGTTGTTATGGTTATTACTTAATCACAATGTCACAAACTGGTTAGATAAACCTAAAGTTAACTGCATTATTTTGAACAGTGGCATAACTAAAATATTTTACTCTTGATCCTACATAAGGGTGTTATGCACAAAGTGTGATAAAGCAGAGATGACTTCTCCAGTAATATCACTGATCCAATTCCTATGTTATTCTACAGAGCTTATGCACTAAGATCTCCAAAGTTAGAGAAATCTTAGTGCATGGGCTCCATAGAATAACAATGGAGAAGTCATCTCTGCTTTATCACATCTTATCACAGCTTAGTGCATAATGCCACTGGAATGCTATAGTGCTCTTAATGCTGAGTTAAAGTTACTCACTCCCACTGTGGAAAGATGAAGACATAGACTGCAGGAACCATGCATATAAAGTTATATTTAAAGTGGAGATATGTTTTATTCACTTACTAAATTGGTTCAAGTACAGCTTGGTTTGTGGTTCCTGCATCCTGTATACACAGAGGTTTGCAGTACCTTCTACCCTTAGCACCCAACCAACACTATACCAAGGTACGCAGTGGTAGCAAATAGAACAGAACTGCATTCAGTATTTTTGTGCCCTTGTTTTACCTGGTTGCTGTTGCTGTCTATTGAATGATTATTCTTTGTGACAAAGAAAAATCCCAGCAACAGCCCCAACATAAAATATAAAGGTGCGCACTTTCCCACTCATCCTGATTTGTTCTATGATAACTTTTTGATTAATCTATTGAAGACCACAGGGATGTACAGCACGTTGCAGAGCAATTTATTACATAGCCCACTGGTCCTGAAGAGGTTAAGCATAATACAACAATACCCTTTTTCTCATAGTATATTACATAGTACTATTACATTTTAATAATAAATTATACTTTTATTTTAAATCTCCTTAGTACTTCTTTTACAATCAACATTTTTCTTGCTTTTTATTGTATCCTTCCCCTCCCTATTGATTAAGATATAATTTTCCCTATTAGGGTCATGAGTTAAGGATGATTCCCTCCTTTTCATTAGCTTTCGCACAACATAAAAATGAGCAACCATCCTATACCGGATCCATAGGGTTGGTTGAGGTTAGATGTGAGTAAATGAAAGAACTATTTAAAATATGAGCTTCTCTACCATTCAAGGAGTTAGCTTAGTTTAAATCAATTGGATGTTTCTATTTATTTTCTACTAGTGTAAAAGCCCATGTACACGGGCCAAGGTCCGGTGCGGTAAAGAGGCCAGTCCTGCTCTGCGTACTTCCGCCACCTCACCAGCAGTGCACGTGATGTAGTCATGCACAGTAGATGGTCCCGTCATTCTGTGCATTCTGGCAGTCTCTACTGTACATGACTGCATCAGACAAACATCTGGCCTTTTATATTATAGGATTACAGGGTTGTCTGAATTTTCTAAATCATGGCCCACATGATCAGAAATCCATATGTGTTAAGTCTGCATACATTTTTTATTCATAACGATGGTAAAAATGGTAAATTATAGTCTGTTAGCTATTAAACAGTATGGCTTTTTAGAAGTAATACAAAAGCAGAAGAAAAAGTTGACCAAGCTTGATTCATAAAAGGTACTAAGTTATTGGTCTAATTATAGTCATTTATCAATTTGAATCATGTCATCGTGAAAACAGGAATTCTACCAGATTAAGTGTCCTTGATAATTATAAGGTGTCAATAACACAATGTTAGCAGCAGACAGTAGGTTTAGCTACACTGACAAACTATTTCATGTGTGTTAGCTAACTAGTTTAAATATGGTTATGTTAAAAATCTTAGACTGGCCTCACCCTGAGGTCAGACAGGCTGTATTTGACCCGTGAGCCAAGTATGCTTGTGTTACAAATCTTAGACAGGCCTCACTCTGAGGTCAGACAGTCTGTAGCTGACCTTCAGGCCACATGTTGGATGTCTGTGTTCTAAGGTTCTAATGCTCCAGAATTGCCCCTCTTTTCTGTATTACTTCAGCAGTCAAGTGTTCAAAGTCTACAAACACAAAAAAACAAGGTTATACTTTTTTCTCTTTATGTTGTTTTCTTTTATAGGATATATTTAAAATTCAATACTTAAATCCAGAATGATAACGAATGAAAATGTTAAGTATGTAAAACCAAAAGTATATATTATGCAATTCCTGTAAAATACTGTACAATAGATAGTTGGTACCTTTGGACAATGGTTATGACTCACAGGAATTAAATGTCATGTTGTGTAACAATAAGGTAGTCAATGGCCTAGAATTGACATCTTGTTGATGCCACTCTTGTATTGCTGGGATATGAACATTTTAGCTACTAGTTCTGTCCTGCATAACCCTGTCCCTTGATAAAAAATCCAGAATGCCTTTACACCTCTGATGTACATTCATTGTGATGTGTTGGTACACCTTAAGGGCAGACGATAGAATGAAACAGGTCTGAGTCACACAATATGCTGTATTTTACAGGGAAGTTAAAAACACTTTAAACCAACTTCTTATTTTTCATCAAACTTAGTGAGATATAGATGTAGATATACATATGGATGGCTAGTATAAATACATCAATAGAATAAACAGAGGTGTGTATAAATATAGAGGGAAGAATGTCTCCAAATGTGGACAGCTTTCATAAAGAATATAGCAAGATTCCAAACAGCAAAGGTTTACAGCAGGGAGATCTTGTCAAACTAACCTCATAGATTTTATCTGACTTGGTAACTAAAATAATAGACCATGGGGAGCAGAAAATATAGCTTATCTTGATTTCAGTAAAGCATTTGACACTGTCCCTCATAGAAGACTCATATATAAATTGCAATGTTTGAGTCTTGGTGTAAAAATAATTGAATGGATAAGGCAATGGCTAAGTGATAGAAAACAGAGGATTGTAGTCAATGTAGAATATTCAGACCAAGGTCATGTTACTAGTGGGGTATCTCAGGGCTTTGTACTGGTGCCCATTCTTTTAAATATTTTATTAGTGATATTGCAAAAAGGTCTTCATGGTAAGGTATGCCTTTTTGCAGATTATACAAAGACCTGCAACAGGGTAGACATTCCTGTGGGAATAAGTCAAATGACAAATGATTTAGGTAAATTAGAAGAATGGACAAGAGTGTAGCAGCTGCAGTTTAATGTTGATAAATGTAAGATAATGCACTTGGGACATGAAAATCAGAAGGCAGAATATAGCATTAAGGGTACTTTGCTTTCAGAGACAACAGAGGAAAGAAATTTGTGATTAATTATTTTTTGGCAACGTAAATGTAGACAGGGGATGTTTCAAAGGAGCAGAGAATGCAAGCAGTGTGCTCTGTATCCAGAAGGATTTAGATACTCTAGAGAGAATTCAGAGAAGGGCTACTAAAATGGTGAATGGTTTACAGGAGAAGAAATATCAGGATAGACTAAAGGCTCTAAACATGTATTGCTTGGAGGAGAGAAGAGAGAGAGGGGATATGATAGAAATTTTCAAACATGTGAAAGGATTCAGTAAAGAACATTTCAAAGGAGTAGAAATGTTAGGACAAGAGGTCAAAGTTACTTTGAGAATTTTTATTTCGGTTTTTGAGGAATGTATGTATATCTTTATTTATATGGTGCTGCACAGTTTACACAGTGCCTTACAATACACATATGTTACAACATTCGTAAAAATAATAGGCGAGAAGTCCTTGCCCCAAGGAGCTTACAGTCTAAATGGGTAATAGGAGACAGACAACAGTGTATATGTCAAGTACTAAGATTACAATTGCTGAGTTTGACCAAAGGTGGTGCATGGTCCTAGTGTTCCAGAAGATAAGATTTCAGGGTAGACTTTAAGACAGAGAGGGATTGTTCAAGACATACGGAGTGGGGTATGGAGTTCCATAGCAGGGGAGTAGAAAGAGAGAAAAGTCTGAGATGGGAGAGGGCAGAGTGTGTGGATGGTGCAAAAAGAAGGGCGTTGTGTGCGTTTTGTGCTAAGTGAAGGAGGCAACAAGGAATATAAGAGGAGATGAGGGAAGAGCTTTAAGTAGGGGTTATAGTGTGGAGAGCATTAAAGGTGAGAAGAAGGACTTTGTAAGTGATGCATTGCTGAATAGGGAGCCATGACAGATTTCTAAGAATTATGTGAGCAGGTTCAGTTTTTGGGGAGAGTGTGTTGATTCATGTAGCCAAGTTTAAAACAGATTGCATAGGTGAAAGATGGGCAGCAGGAGGCCAGTTAGTAGGACACTGCAATAGTCTAAGCGGGAAAGAATGAGGGCATGTATAAGAGTTTTAGTAGTTTGTTGGGAGACGAACGGGTGGATTTTAGCAATGTTTCAGTGGAAGAGGTGAACTGTTCTAGCCACGGAGTTAATGTGAGGGGAGAAGGACAGGGAGGAATCAAATATGGCCCCAAGGCAGTGTGCTGAGCTGACCAGATCAATGGCAATTCCATCAACTGTAATGGTGAAGCTAAGTGTTGGGCAAGGTCTTGGAGGGAAAATGAGAAGTTCAGTTTTGGACATGTTTATCTTCAGTTGACAGTGAGCCATCCAGGTGGGTATGGCAAAGAGGAAGTCTGAAATTTGTAACTGGATTTGAGGTGAAAGGTCAGCAGTGAACATGTAAATTTGGGTATCATCAGCATATAGATGATACTTGAAGCCAAATGAATTAATAAGTTCACCCTATGAAAGGGTGTATAGTGAGAAAAGTAGCGGACCCAGAACAGAGCTTTGAGACACCCCCACAGACAGAGGGACTGTAGAGGAGGCGTTATTGCCAGAAGACACAAAAAAAGGAACTTTTGAAAGATATAAGGAGATCCATGAAGCAGCTTGCTTTCGGAAACCTCAAGAGGAGACCAGAGAGAGAACTTTACCTGAATGGAGACAGGGATAAAATTCTCATTGCGCTTGTTGGTCAGATCTGTTGATCTGACATCACCATATTTAGAGTATGATTCTATATTTATATATTACACTATTGGGCACTTCCTGTTTTTTCTTTCTTATATACTTCATGTTGATGCTGTTGAGTAGAGCGAGTTAAAGAAGTGCAGCCACAGATTACTATTTGAATTCTTGATATACTGGAACTGGGGGCAATGATTTATCCCAGAGTCCCTAGAGCTGGATTTGCCAGTCTTTTTGTGAGTAGACACCTTTGGATGTTGGTGGTGGTCTGTGCATAGTCAAAAATGCAGGAGGAACACCTCTTCCCCCCGGCATATCAAGGGACCAACCCCAGATGGGACAAATAGTCTCCCCTATTCCCCCTCAGGAGGGGTAGTATATTCCAGCCATGGTTCCCAAATTTGAGTGAATTTAATCTGAGTAATTGAAAGAATACAAGTCAGCATCTCCATGGTATACATTTTCTAAATCCCATTGATCAAGGCTTGTCTGGTCAGGTAAGTGTGTTTTTTTTCCACTAAGAGGCTAGAATATGATTGTCGGCACTGGCTGGGGAAGCGACTCGGGGGGGGGGGGGAGCCCCATCAGGATCCACCATGGATCTCCATTCACTGGCATGTTCATGACTGAAGAAATCAAAGACACAGCTGAACCCCAGAAATCTTGGGCCACTGGGTAGGTCCACCAGACAAGAAATAGGTCGTCCTACTCCCAGCATCCTCAGAAGCGCAATGGGGATATGTTAGGATAAATGCTATACAATCTGGATAGGGTTAGGTACCACCTATACCAGAGTTTGTAAGCTCTCTCCTTATGGAGAACGGAGAAAGAGCTGCAGGCTGCATAGGGCCAAATTTTGAACCAAGAGTCTCCCGGGAGTACCATCCCAATATAATCGTCCAGTAGGCGAAGTTGAGACTGTGAACTCCGACAGCAGAGTCTGCTATTGGAGTTTAGTGCATGTGGTGAAGTACTACATTAACATATAAACACAACCATAGAAATATGATAATGGCTCATCATCCTGCATTTCCGTATGTAAATGAGTCATTATGCTGCATTTCCATATGGAATTAAGCCATTGTCGATGTGATGAGTAAAAATTCATAAACCTGTCGAAGGCCTGTTGGACTGATGTCAGTGTGCGTTTGACACTGCTCCAACAGGACATCGACATTTTTAGCTTTCTTCGACCTTTAGTGCATCTCGGGCCCACGAATGCTAGGGAGGTTTCCTCCAGTGCATTGCTTGGCAATACTTTTGCAATCTCTTTAACATTCAAGGAGATAAAATCATGAGAGCTTGAAGAATTTTGATTTCCTCCTCATCATGGCACAGTTGGTTTGAATCACTTTAGCTTGATGAATACAAACCTCTGTTCTTATTTTCTTTAAAACATCTGCAGCCTACATTCATGGAAGAGCCCAAAGGCAAAGTTTTTATGATTCCCTTCTTTGTTCATTGTTATTTAAAGACACACTCAGCTATCTTATACGCATCACACAGTGATCTTTCATACACATACATCTTAATCTTTCACAAAATGAATGCCAGAGTGCTGTTGTGTGTGCCCCAGGGCTCAGCTATTAAACAAGGTGCCTGATGTAAAAGACTACAGAAACATACAAAATGGAAGGGATCTGAACAGGTCAATGGCTTTTGTGATCAAAGATAATTAGAAAGATTTCAAATTTCAAGCTGCAATTTTTGGTGATCATTAAGTTTTTTGGGGGTTTTCCCATTCAAAAAGAAATTAGGATCAATATTAACAAATATTTATCATCTTTCATAAAGGATATTGACGGTTATACTGCCTACAGCTGATTCTTTGTAAAGGGGAAAGCAAAACGATTTCCTTATTTATATTGCCAATAGGAATTATTTGGAGAAATAAGCCTGGTCTGCTTTTCTCCACACAGAGGATACATCAAGTACTTTGCTAGATAATGTATGAGGGGGCCAACTCCCCAGGTGCCATGGTTAAAGCCCCAGGCCTTGTTGGAAGCTTGGGACATTTACTGGTGCTACTCTCCCTACTAGTCAGAGTTGTTTCTATGTTTGTTCTGATGTCTCATCAGGCCCTATGCCACTCCATGGGGGATGAAACTGAACAGCAATGACATAAAATTTACTCTGAAAAAAGGAAACTTGCTAATATGGGACAGATAGAAAATTAATCCTTTTAGTGCAAGAGAGGTACAGAATGCACTCCGGCACTCAAAGCTAACACCCATATTAAACATAGAACCTAACTACATTGATCCCGAATTTAAATGTACATATTGTAATGTAACCACCTGGATGTTAGAAATATCCCTAGCACCAAGGGGTTAAATGACATGATAGTTTCCCTGTATCCCATTGGATACTAACTGTCCTCTCTTAATTTCTTAACAATGCATTGGAGATATTTCTAACATAGATGAGAAAAACTTCTGCTGTTTGTTTAATGGATTAATTAGGTGGGGAAGGAGCAAATATTGGCTTTGTCCAAATCATTTCAGAATTAATAATGGAGAGAAAGAGGAATGGGGTAGAGTGAGACACTGGGAAAGAGTGTGACAGCGGGGTAACAGCACATGAGAAAGGCAGTGAAGTGCAGAGAGAGAGAGGGAGAAGAAGTGGGAGAGAGAGAGATAGGCCTTCAACATCAGGGACACGTTAATGTGTAGGTTTACCTAGTGTATAACAAGACCCTCTTGTTCCTGCGGCCTCATCTCTGTTCCCATTTGACCAGTTTTTCAACAAGGAAGTAATTTACTAGATTGGGGAGGAGTAAAGATGTCCTTGATGCTGAATTTATCATCATTGCAAAACAATACATTGTAGACATGACTAACATCCAAGGGGTTATAGAAATCCCAATAAAAATCCAGTATTTGTGATCTCTGCACAATTTCACAAGGGGCCTTGTTCTGCCTTATACAGCAGTCCCGTACTGTAAGTGATAGATGAAGCAGTTGTACTACCTTGTCCTGACATTGATTGACATTGAGATTTTTTTTGTGGCAGCATATGATTGATTTTCTTACAATTTTATTGTGTCAAATGTCAAACAAAACATGATACAAAATACTTGTATTACAAAATATTTTGGTCTTCAGAAACAGCCTGTAACCTACAAATTAACCCTGTTGAATGCAATGTGTTCCATGCCCCTCTGGCACTCAAAGGGTTAGGATTGCAGAATGATTTCTCTTATCCCTAGTATCTAACATCCAAGGGTTTAAACAGGTACAGGAAAATGGTTAACCCCTTCAGGACCAGAGCAGTGTGTAATGCATTGCCTTGTTCAGGTGCTTAAGGTGTTAAGTAAAAAGTAGTAAATAAAATCAAAACCATTCTCTGAAGCTATTGAAGATTGAAAGCTAATTATTTGACTGCAGACCACTTTACCCATCTGTCCTAGTTTTAAACACACACACAAAAATTAATGAAAGGAATTTTTCAAAGTAACTCAGCAGATTTATGTTAATGTTCATTCTGCTGCCTTGGTTATCTATTTGTTACAAAGATGGGTTAGCTGGAGCTTGGAAATTAAATGCCACATCTGTTTGTTCTATAACTGTAAATTAGGGAAGGTTTTTAGTTTCAGATTAGGCGTTAGGGAGTCACAATGCTTAGATTAGCCTAATTGTTCTTAAATTAGTGGTTTGCTCTTGCAGTGATGTTTATCTAATTACTGTTTCCCGTGTCTTCTTACATGTCAAAGTCACTGAATTCAAAGTGGAACTGAGAACCAGGACAACACAACAGTTCACATTTAAATACCAAGTTTGATACAGTGGGTGAGCAGGGAACTTGGCAGACAGTCAAGCTCAAGCCCATGTCAGTATGGTCAGAGATTTGAAGATCAAATAATCACTGGAAAACATTGTGTCTTGAAGAAAGGCTATGCCTTGCCAGTTAACAATTTGTGCAGCCATATGGGAATCTTTCATCTGGAACCTTTAGGTCTCAAGAGAACACTGAACTGCCAAAAGAACATACTTACGAAATCACATTTCAGAAATATTTCTTTTGGACAATCCAATCTTAAACATACATACTGGAGTTATTTTGGTGCAAGACAACTGCAAAATCCCCTTTAATTTAAACTATGCCTTTAACCTCTACAATGCAAGAAAGGTATCCAATACATTGCTTTTCTTACACTCAAGGTATTTCAGAACAATACATCCACTGGAATTTTTATTTGTCCCCTAATGTGCAGTTTGCTCCATAATTACCATCAATAAGGTATTTTTTTGTACATTAGAGTCACAGCTTCTCCAACTAGTTGCATGTCTGAGATTATGGGATGAATACCTGAATTCACCAGCACAGTCACTCTGGTGTTAGTTTCTAATGCTAGTAACTGCACTTAAGGGTATGATTGCTGTAGTGAATGCCAGTGGACACACTCTATCAGTGCTGGCCATTAATGCCAGCAAGCCCCATATGTCAACCCCATAAAACATGCATGGAAATGGTGTGCACTAATGCCTTGTATAGTACATTGGCCTAAGCAAGGTATAGAGGAAAAGTTCCCCTAGAAATGCCACATACCACCCAATCCCTCCCTCCTTTAAACCTTAGGACAGGAGGGACAGGCCTCATGAGAAGTTGGGATGACTACTGGCATTGTCCTGGTGCCCTGGTGCTCTGTATTCAATGCATTGCATGGTATTACTATTGACTATTCTGCACTGGCTGAGAACATGGTGGGAGGAACAAGATCTCTACAATGCAAGCCTTTTAAGCACTGCCCCTCATGGGACTGCACTTCTCTTCATTGCTATACAGTCTCTCATTGTCACTCACTGGCATTGAAAACAAAATCAGCACTGCATGAAGATAGGAAAGACACATTTGAGGCTTTACTTTTAATGCATTCCAAGTTTCCTGCCAACCTTCGCATCTCTACCCCGCCGCATGAGGATAAGGCTGCTCCCAGCTGGGGAGACTGTTTCAGTGGGGCTAATGGTCATGTATTTTACTTTCTTCCTCTGTGGCTGAAGCATGTTACATGACCATCTGTCCCCTTGAAACAGCCTCCCCGCCCAGTGCAGCCATAACATCACTCAGTGGTGAGCTCAATCAAGTGTGGCGACCATAAAAGCAGGACACATATGTGCACACAGAACCAGCAAATCCTAATAATTATGAGGATGTGGATAATTGCAGGACATCACTCCTTGTGCAAAGTTCTATCTCTATACCTTTCCGGCCACTGTACAGTTCCATGTATGGAGACAGGATACACATAGAGGCAGTGATTCATGCCTTCATAAATGGATGCATTAATCCACTCGCATGCCAGGGCATATGCAAGCTCCAGTGAAACATGGAGCACTGCGCCCTCTGTCAGAAGCACTCTTCCAAACCATGCTGCATACACCGCCGTAAGCTCTCTGTCTACACAGTAACATACTGTAGGAGATAGTGGCTATAATCACATGCTGAAACCGTTTCATGTACTGTACTGCATACTGGAATGTAATTGCACATTGACACATTAACATGGACTGCTGCTAAAGAAAATCATTGCAAGGCTATGTGGCACAGGAACAAAAGCAAAAGTGTAGCAATTCTGGGGCTAACTAATGGCACCATGGGAAACAAATAAAATGTTCAAAATGTCCATGGATTTAAATGGGGCATTTAAATAGATGAATGCTCGGGGGTCTCCAAAACAATGTGAATCAAAGCATTTTAGTCCTTAAGTAGAGATGAGAAAAACTACCATGATTTGTTTTTTTGATTGATTTGGAGGACTTGGAGAAAATTGTTGGTCCATCTGAATTTATTCAAAATGAATCACTGAGGTGGGAGGGGGGAAGGAGGGAGAGGGGTATAGAGAGAGTGAGGGTACCAGATACATCAGAGGAAAGAATTGCTTGAAAGTGCGGAAGTTGTAGCAGGGAGCTTTAGAAAAAAATGTGGATTTGAAAAGCCCCCCACTGTCATTCAGTTTAATGCCTCATTTATAGGTAGTGTTACACTGTTCCTAGTGGGATGTGAGGAAAATTGGAGGATTGGCAGTGTTACTAGACCCTCACGTACATTTTCTGAAGGATTCAGGTAGATAAAGCAGAGCCATAACAGTGACCACTTTCATCACAGCAAGAAAGATACTCACTTTGTTCCCTTTAAGCTCTTATTAGAATGCAGACATCAATGCAGACTTCGAGCAGAAGCTTCAAAATTGTTGATTCAACCTTTAAGATTCATAAGAAACTATGTACTGGAGAATGTGGTGGATTATTGAAAAATAAAATAACCTTTTCTGTTCTTGAGAAGCATATATATCTCATTTAAAGCAAATATTCTACTACACCTCTTGCATTACTCACAAAGTCTAAATAAATTAAAAATATATATATATATATATTCCTTTTATTGAGTAAATGATCAGAAAAATGTCACACTATACTGTGATGCTGGAATAAATATAAACTATGCATTTTTATTTTTCAGTCATGAATAGAGGAATCTGAACCTGAATTATTCTGTCCCATTTAACAGGCGTGCCGTGTCTCCTGATGCATTGATATAGTATGAAAACTGCATATACCAAGTGTGCTACATCTATTGATATTGCTCAACTTCATTTGCATTGATTGTATTTTGTTGACCAGGTTGATGCCTGTTGTCCTATAACTTAGTTTATATGACTCATAGAAAGACACCTATTCAGTGAGTATTCATTGTTGCCTAGGACTCATGGCGGGAGATGCACTAAGGTAAGATAAATATTTTCCAGTGATATCACTTCTGCAAATCCTATCTAATACTATGCAGCCAATGTACTAAAATTCCTCCAGATTGAGATATCTTAGTGAATATGCTCCATAGAATAACATAAGAACTGGAGAAGTGATATCACTGGAGATGTCATCTCCTCTTCATGACCTCTTTATCATACCTTAGTGCATTCCCCCCATGGAGGCCCTCAACTAGAGATCTATCCACCTGTACGGAATCCATGCAGGCAGAGTTGTCCTTATGTGAAAAAAAGAATAATTAAATATTTTAAATGTAAAGCAATGTGTTGTATACCTCTGTCATGCCAAGGCATGATTTGGCCTTTGCAGGGCCTCTGGTTTGTATAATTCGTTTGTTTAGTTTGTATTTTTATGTTATTCAAAGTGCACCTGTCCTAGGCCATAAAACTAAATGAACAAATAGCAATCACAAGAGCAGGAGATAAGTGCCAAAAGATCTTGGGCCCTCTGCTTTGATTGGGGTTTATCCAGAGAACATGTGTATATCGTAAACTGTCAGGCCAAACCTCCCCCCAGGTAACACCCAGATGGTTTGGCCTCTTAGAAGCAACTGTAAAATGTATTTAATATGGATTTTGGATAAAAACAGGGAATTTTTTGTAACAACTTTCACCATCTGAAGTTCCCACAAGGGCTCTTATATATATACTGGTAAATGTATGTAAGGATCTCTTGTGTTTCTCCCACTTTATTTTATGGACTGATTTGCCAATGTGTAATCTTTATTTGTGTATGTCCTTTATTCCTGTATTTTTGTAACCAGCACTGTGAAGCCTTTTTTCAGATTAAATGTTCAATTAATCAGCTCTTGTCTCTGTTCTCTAATATGAACTCACTACTCTGAAGGAAGCTCAGTTAGCACACGTTACTAAAGGTTTAATTATATATGTCTGATTATTAAGGTGATTTTAATTCTGTTGTGTTTGGGGTAACCTAAGACACCCAGATATAGAGTCTTGGTGGTGGCAGCAAATTGTAGTGCTGGGGTGATAGTGCAGGAGGGATTCAAGGGGTTAATTTGGTGGTTGCTAGGAACAGTAACAGGTAACCAGGGGTCTGGTATTGTTAACCCTTTCACTTCCACACTCTCCCCACTGTGTCTGCGGGGCCTATAGCCTTCGCTATCATTCAAAGGGTTTAAAAGCCCCATTTAAAAAAGGCATTTTGCCAGTTTTGATTTGTTTTCTATTGTGCAGCTGGTTGGATCCAGAATTGCTTCTCCGTTCTTTAGTGAATAACACCTTGTGCAGGCTACATAGATACAAATCTGAAGTAATTCAACTGCACCACAGGAGACAAATCAAAACAAAAACTGATTTAAATGTAGGTGTTAATGCCTTGTGAAGCAATGCATTGGAGATCTGTCTAACAATCAAGAGTTTAAATTACTATTTTATATAATTGCAATTTTAGAAATCTTCATTTTCTAATTGTTTTGCCACAGATTTGTACCTCTTTAAATTGCTGAAATAGGACCCAAGTGTCTTAAAGTTCCCCATTCAATTGCATCTCCCCAAACCTGAAGATACTTTTGCACATCCCATCCAAATAATCTCATGTAGTATTGAATGGTTAGGTCAGAAACCAATTGTCAGTCACACACCCACTTCCTATAAATCCTAAAAACAACTGGGCCTAGATGCACTAAAGAAGAGAGCTACAAATGTTGATGTTCTGTCGGAGCAGTGTCTTAGAGACATCCACAGTATTCACCAAGCTGTCTATGACATTATACCACCAGCACTTCGACAAAAATATGCACACATCGACATCAATCTGACAAGTTTATGAATTTTCATTCATCACATCGACAATGGCCTATTTCCATATGATAATGAATCATAATGACTCTTTTCCATATGGAAATGCTGAATAATGGGACATATTCATATTCAAGGGGGTGTGTTGATATGATAATGTGACACTTCGACTCATTCAGTAAACTTCGATAGCAGCCTCTGCTGTCGGAGTTCACAGTCTCCACTTTACCTAACTCAGGCTGTCATAGCTGGGATCTCCTCTGTACTTTCCTATGGAGTAACAGTAGGGAGAGCTACGACATTCCGAACAGCATTCTCTGTGCTTCCCTATCCAGCCAGTAGGGGAATACAGAGAAGCCTTTCAGCACCATGGAAAGCACTGAATGCCATGGGGATGTGCATTGCTCACCCCTGTGGCATTCAAAGGGTTTCAATAAACTGAAGCAGTACACCAAGCACTACACAATGCCCCCCCTGATATTACCCCTTAGTATGTCAACATATATTGCATATATTCGAATACTAACTCCATCCGAGTGAAACCGGGTCACTGATTCAATTCTATGAATGAACCCAGTGACAGGGTTCATTCGTTGAAGGCAGCGCTAATAGAAGATGCAGCTTTCACATCTAATATTATCACTGCTTTAAATGAAAGAACCCTGTCACCGAGTTCATTCTTAGAAAGCAGCCTTGCGCTCTGATCATTGAATCAGTCACCCAGTTTGACCCCGGTGACTAATTCAATGACAACAGAGTAGCACTTACCAAGAATGAACCCAGTGACAGGGTTCATTCAAACACATGGACAATATCATAGCGACACCACATCGACATTTAGTGCATATGGCCCTGGTATTATTGGACAAAACTAAAGTTCTGGAGTAAGTAATAACAGTACTGAATTTTTATAAAAATGTTTGAAGTCAATTCTCCACGTCTCTTCTGTCCCCAAAACTGTTCATTCATGTATACTGTATAAAAATATTCACTGTAAATTCAAAGACATTTCTGAGGAACTCAATCAAATTGCTGAGTCAAGGCGTAGCCAATGGAATGGAGTTTTATGCTAAAGCAAATTATGTGTTTTTGTTTGACCCCGGTGACTAATTCAATGACAACAGAGTAGCACTTACCAAGAATGAACCCAGTGACAGGGTTCATTCATTTTTCAAGCACTTGATGCTGCACGTGGCTGATACAGCCCCCGGCAGCATCAAGAAGGCAGAAAATACCTCTGGGGTCGCCCCATGGATCATCTATCCTTTTGGTTAGATGATTCATGATATGGGGGCTATCAGGAGGGGTCCTGGTGCCCCCCTTTGAGGTCTGAACGTTTACTTAATGATAAAAGCAGCATATAACCTATGCTTGACATAGGTTATATGCCCTTGATGTAATAAAAGGGCAATTGTTGGCCTCATGTTAGTGGGGTCATGAAACCCCCCTTGGGGTCTGATGTTTGCTTTAATACAGTTCAACACATCTTTTAATAAAAATGCATTTGTCACACACACACATATACAGTCAATGTATGCAGCCCATACCTTGCATATTAACCTTTTTAGAACCAGATGGGTAGGAAACACATTGCTAAGCAAGTTTCGAATAAAGGACAGGTTTGTCGACTAAATGGCAGTCCCTGAGGTGAAAGTCGGATGGAGTTAGTATGTCAAATATATGCAATATATGTCGACATACGAAGGGGGGGAAGATGTTGAAGGGTGTACTGTTTCAGTTTATTGTAACTATTTGAATACCACAGGGGTGAGCAATGCACATCCCTATGACATTCCATGCTGCCCATAGTGCTGAAAGCCTTCTCTGTATTCCCCTACTGGCTGGGTAGGGAAGCACAGAGAATGCTCTTCAGTCTGTCATAGTGTTAGTGATGTGTGAGGGGAGGGGATCCCTTCCACAACAACAGCACTTCAAAAATCCTGTATGCTAATAGGGATCTTCTCCAATCCTCCCCTTCCATCTGACAATTTTTGTGAATATGTCGATGTGTGTGCAGATCGAATTGTCTGAGTGATTCAAACACATGGACAATATCATAGCGACACCACATCGACATTTAGTGCATATGGCCCTGGTATTATTGTGACAAAACTAAAGTTCTGGAGTAAGTAATAACAGTACTGAATTTTTATAAAAACGTTTGAAGTCAATTCTCCACGTCTCTTCTGTCCCCAAAACTGTTCATTCATGTATACTGTATAAAAATATTCACTGTAAATTCAAAGACATTTCTGAGGAACTCAATCAAATTGCTGAGTCAAGGCGTAGCCAATGGAATGGAGTTTTATGCTAAAGCAAATTCTGTGTTTTTGTTTGGGGGGGTTTACAGTAAGGGTAGTAAGCCTTGGGAGACTTTGTTGCCTAATAGAAGAGTTCAAATAAGTACCGAATAGCATTTTAGCAAAGAACAACATAGGGAATTATAACAACTGGTTTTCATGAAAGTAGTAAGTTGATCCAGGATGGAATCTGAATTGCATTTTTGCAGTCGGGATGAATTTTTGCCAATTTTTTAAGGCAAAACTGGAAACTATTACAGTTTGGTTCCCTCTTGATCAAGGGTATTTTCGAACAGCTGGAAGTCCAAAATTTGACTACTTCTGCTCTGGATCAACTAAGATGAATTGGCAAAGGATAAATATGATTGACCCATGTCCTCCTGACTACGTGAAATCATTCTTCCTAAACAAAGATAACTCCCAACTAATCTAAAAATAGTGGCACAAAGATGCAGCCAGTCACACTACACTTTTCATATTAAAATTCAAGATTTCTGTTGCATTCATGTTGAAATGCATAATGTCATTAATTATAACAGTGGTACAAGAATTCAGCCAAGTCACTGCCAGTGGGAAATCTCGCAACAGTAAATCAAAAGAGAGAGCTGCACAGGTTAACTCCATGTCATACAAGAGTATTCATAAAAGTTCAAAGTTTATTAGCAATCTTCATAAAATAAAACAGGACATCAAACTTCAGTTACTCACATAGCTCAGACATTTGCAGTACACACCAGCAGGTTTCACGTTATGTATGCTTATTCATGACCATTGGTTCTGTTGTTGCAGCTGGATAAAAGGAATAGTAATACTTTGTTTTATCTTTATTTTATTTTGTAGGCAAAAAACATGAAGAACGATATAAGTCTTATTGCTCAAACCTCTATGGTTTGTGAGTTATTCACAAGCAAGGTTTCCCCTCCTGCCCCTTTTACCTAGTGTAAGCCATCTCTTCTCAGATGTGGAATCTGGTTGTAAGACCAGACAGATAACAGAAAGGGACAATCTTCTTCCTATGAGAACAATGAAAGTCTTGCCCCCCCTTGACACTTTTTTCAAGTTAATAGAAGATTAATCTCAAAAACAATAGAGAAGAAGCGCCCAATAGTGAAGTATGCTTGCACCATATATTTCCACCATCAATTATATATCATTGTACTCACATTTACTCGAGGTCAACAAGGGGGATATTCTGTTGCTGACAAACACGCTTGTGGAGATTACCCACCATCTAAACTCGGTGCCCAAGGTTTAGCTGCTTCAAATACCACCATCCACTCAAACGAATCCGATTCAATGTAAATATTTATTTAGTTTAAAAATATTACAGCTACATTCAGCTTAAAAAGGGCAACATTTTGCGGTTAAAAAATGCTTTCTCAGGCCAAACAAAAAACAAAAAATAAAAGATTGTCCCTCTCTGCAGTCTACCTGGGCACCTCCCTTCTGATCTGGCTGAACAGTGTTACATCAGTAAAAGGGGAGGGAGGGGGAAACTTTATCATTGAATTACTCTTGAACTACAACTCTGACAGAATTGATATAACACTTTTCAAAGTCCAAATACTATGATGATTAATTAGAGCTGCTTTTATTATGAAACATTACTATCCCTTTAAGCCTGGGCTTTGCACGGTGGCATCCATGCTGAGAGAGGCTTTGGAGCCTGGCAGTGTATATGAGTGCCAGGTGGTTGGCCACTAAATGTTTTGTTTGATACAAGTATAAATTTCTCAACAGTAGATTTCTCAACTGCTACTATGTCAACACATCTTAATACTTTGAGTTCCAGAGGGGTGCCCAGCACCCCTTTGGCACTCAAAGAGTTAAAGAATCAAGGACAACATTTACAGTAACTCAGATCTACCATATACACAGTTTGTATTGAGCTTTTGAATGCCAGAGATGTATTCAATGCATTGTGTTGCAATGCATTGCGTACCTCTCTGGCACTCAAATGGTTAAGCCATTGGATCAGGTGAAGACCTCTCTAGCATCCAAGGGGATAAAGTGTAATTATCATGTTTTAATAAGTCTGCTTCTTTGGTAGCAGACTTCATAAAAATCCCAGGTTTGCACCATGTAGACCTAAAAGTTACTATCTGACAATCGTGGATCAGAAGACTTACCCACTTGGCTGGAACACAACCAGGAAGTATGTGACTCTCGGCTTCCATAAATCTCTGTCAAGCATTCAAGCCTGAAGCAGAGGGATTTTGGGGACTGCATCTCGCAGCTGACTGAACTGCAAGACTTATGAGTGATAGCTGGGCTTTAAATTCCTCTACAGTACATTTTCTACCTTTATCATCTACTGAACATAATGCTGCATTAAAATGATTCACACTTAAGTTTCCCTTTGAGTATTTTACTGAAAAACAGTAACATCTCCACATCTGTAGGAAAAAAAAACAGAATTCAGACAGGCAGCACAAATGAGAATAATTTTAGAATTAAGAACACAGATCATCTGTACAACAAACTGAACTCAGTGTATTTTAGTGGATAAATATTTCATACATTTTGTATTGGAAATTAAAACATTAGGATGATTCATGGGTAATTAAGTACAAATCACATATCATATGCCAGCCACGAACTGCTAGAATTGATAATCAGCCATTATGTGTAATAGTATTTTATCTATAATAGCAGATTAAAGCAAATGAGGGAACTAGAGTGTAACCCAGTCCTGAGCTCCTTTTATTTATTTTTTTGGTTTTGTTGTGTGAACTTGAGAAAAAACATAAAGTCTCTCATCAAAATTTCATCAAAGCTGTCCAACTGATACATAGTTTTGCCCCTGCAATAAAAATTATCAAAGATTCTTATAGAAATGTACTGCCTGAGGTTATAGAATAAGATTCTAAACCATGACTTGTACTGAATCAGTAAGGCAAAACACTGATATGCTGAATAGTATTCTATCCATTGTATGTTACTAGAAGGCAAAAGCCATACAGTCTTTGTGATAAGACTAATGGGCAATTAACAAATTAAGCAATTCTGGAGAAACTTAACGGTACCATAGGGGATAAATAGAAGTATCCAGCCCCCCCATTAATTTCAATTTGTGGATTAATAAAGCTTGAATGCCAGAAAGGTCCCCAACAAGTGGGAGACCTCTTCAGCATACAGTGGGTTTAAAAGCCCAATTATGCAATGAGGAAACAATCATCTGGCCACCTTAATGCTACAGATCTATACTTTAACCACATGCCATGACACTAAGGACTGCTGACTAGCCCCTTTCCCTTTCCCATTGTGTATTACCGCATTGTTATTCATGCACTAGTATTCTGTGACATGTGCTATTATGTGATAAAAATTAACCCTGTTTCAATAAAAATTATATTACAAAGACATTGCCATTAAATCAAAATAATTATTTTTGTTTCATTGTGCAAGACACATCTATTTTATTTTCAGTGCTCAAAATTGTATTGGCGATCTCCTTAGTTTCTAAGGGGCTAAAAATCCCCATTTAAATGAATTGGGAGAAATCTTAGTGCATAGGCTCCCCAGAATAACATAGGAACTGGAGAAATCATCTCTGCTTTATCACCTCTTTATCACACCTTAGTGCGTCTGCCTCATTGAGTCATAAACCTCCCTAGCATTCAAGGAGTTAAAACTTCCATTCAATTCATTGTTGTTGTTTTTTTTTTTTTTTTATTTGTGACCTATGGTGCAGTTGTTTTGTGCATAATGCCCAGAGTTGTGTTGGCGACTATATGGTTGCCATTATAAAGTGTGCAGTGAGACACTGAAATATGATGTACTGCTAAAGCAACATAATGATACAGTTTTTATATAGCTTTGTTAAATTTCATCTAAATGAAATTAAAAGCATCCCTTCAGTAAGGGAAAAGTGATGTTCGCAAGCATTCTCCAAATCAAATAATCTGTCTATGTTTACCTGTGTCTTTGGGGAGAATTGACATTTGTGCATGCTAAGGGGCTCATATCTGAAAGGGAACATGTTGGCAGATTGCAAAGAGAAATTTGAAATAGTCGGGGAGTCTTTGTTGTACTAGTCTGCATCATCTTGATCAGTGACATAACTATAGGAGTAGCAGGGGTCGGACCTGCGACCGGGCCCTTCACTACAGGGGACCGGCCTCCCCTTGCGACCCCCTCGCCTGACGCCCGCAATTAAGTAATGCAGAGCGCTGGGGCTCTGCATTACAAGAGTTCCGGTCTGCCAGAGGGAGATCAGTATTCCCTCAGGCAGACCGACACTCTCGTAATGCAGATCACTGGGAGATGACATAATCTCCCAGCACTCTGCATTACTGAAGAGGACCCCACAGGAGAAGAGGTCTGTGCAGAAAGAGGCACAGACCTGTCTTCTGCCACTGGCCCACCAGGGAGGTAGGAGATTGAGGGGCACTGTGGAAGGGGCGATGTGGAGATTGAGGGGCATTGTGGAAGGGGTGATGTGGAGATTGGGAGGCATTGTGGAAGGGGCAATGTGGAGATTGAGGGGCAATGTGGAGATGGGGGGCAATTTGAAGGTGGCCAATGTGGTCAGGGGGCCCATGGCAATTCTTGCACCAGGGCCCCGTGGCTTCTAGTTACACCTGATCTTGATTGCTTAACATACAAGGCAAGCCTAATCATTTGTTAAAAAAAAAAAAAAAAAAAAAGAGTTGGATATGATAAAAAAATATGTCGATTTCCAGATGACTTTTCTAATATTGTTCATTCATGGGTGTGTATCAAGTGGTGGGCCATAGCCTAGTGGTTAGGGCGTTGCTCCTCCCCAGTACCATTCTGAGTTCAATTCCACCCTCTGGTCACTCCACACTGGTTAGTTGTGGAAACTGATATTCTCGCCACTGTAAAGCTCTGTAAAATTTGTTGGCGCATATAAATAAAGATTAATAATAGTACTATTTTCAGAGCAATTAGTAATAACAACAGATGTACTGTTTTTTTCTTCCCGTGTAGGGTTAGATTACATTGCAGGAGATAAATGTTATCACTCTTTCTATCTTACAGATTCATTCTGAAATCTATGGGGAACAGTGATTCTCAGATGCAGTCCATGGGTCAAAACAACAAGTCAGGTTTTAAGGCCATCCCAAAATAAAAACAGGTAGTGCACACTTTCCTATGGCACTTTCACCACCCTCGCATTAAACATGCAATCATCCATAGACACAAGCTCAAAGGCAGGTTGGGAGTTCCAGATTTTTATCTGTATTATCAGGAGCCTTTACTCTCCACTATCCACGACTGGATACACAATGGCGACTCCAAACATTGGGTTCATCTGGAACGGTCTTCACTGACTTCAGACGACACACTGAGGGAATTTTTTCTCCCCACTCTTGAACGGTCCACCACTCAGCTAGACTGGATGGCATCATCCCTCTGTAAAACATACACACTAACCAACCCATTCAATGCTGGTAAATGGCAAACACTCTCTAGTGCTTGCACACACAGGGGACATTAATGTTTTCAAGAATGGGAACACATATGAAACAATGGAGATAACTGAAAACAGACAGGGTTCATTCTCAGGGTGACAACCATTCCGTCACACTATATAAACATATTAATTAATTAATTCATTCTACCTGTCAGTGTCCAAATATATCTCTAAGATCTAGCATTGAGTTGACAGTGATGCTCAGGTACATTGACAGTCCCAGGTTGCTCTTGCTGTGGCTACAGCTGCTAGGTACAGGTGCTGGCTGCAAGGTCTGCTATCTGACACTGAGTCAGAACCAGATCTTGATGAACACACCTGAAAACATTATAAATAGTAACACTAGGAGCAAACAGACTAAAGTGGATAGAACCTATAGCACAACTGAGAAAAGATTCAAAAGTTTGATACTGAATCTTAGTATAAAGGGGACAATAAAGCTTGGAGGGAAATAATTACACTGGCCCTTTAAGAAAGGAGAAGATTGCCAGTAGCAGGCTAGACCACTGCTGCCAGAGAGAAACCCAAGTAGAAATAACTCAGCTAAATAGACAGACTGAGAATTCTGCTCAGAAACAGCCAGAGGAGAGAAACAGAGTTGCTGACTGAATTGCAGGAAACAGATGGTAGATGCTTCATGGAGCAGATAAGCACTGCAGAATGAAGTAGGATTGTGTTCTAAATGAAGCCGTGGGTCTGGATACCAGGACATAAGACAACGTGGATGATTCCCAAAGTATTAGATTCAAATGAAATACTAGGAATAGAGACTGAAGCAGAAATCATAGCTGGGGGTCTGAACCAAGTCAGCAGACAGCAAGGTACGATTGGGGTAAGGTGATAGCATAGTCAGTAACAAGCCAGATCAAAACTCCATACAATCTGAAATTGCAGCAAACACACAGATAGCTCATACAATGGGCAAACATGAGTGAGGGGCAGACATAAGATGACGAGTACTACACAGTTGTGAGACATAACATGTGTGAGATATGACCTGAATGCAAACACATGACAGAAATAACACACAGACTGACACATGGGGAGGAAAGACATCCAAATGTGTGCACAAGGCAAGAGATACAAGACATTACCCAGAGAGTAGTAGGCAATAAAGGGAAACGTGGGAAGAAGAAGCAATTGTACAGAAAAGAGAACAAATCGGGGAAGAAATAACAGAGAGAGAGAGAAACAGTGATTATATACAGGAGAGAAATGTTGAGGGCAGGGAGAGAATGAATAGTAATGGGGAGAAATAATGAATCAAGGGTATATATGGAGAGTAAGGGTATAAAAAACTGCACACAATAGTAAGATACAATAAAGGCAATATATGGTTCCACAGTGGATTACCAAAGTTGTATTTACCAGTTTCACTCCATCTCCAACTCATGTAACCCCATACCTTTACCTGCACCCTGTTATTCATTTTGTCTCTGTTACCCCATCAAGAAGTCGTCAAATGCTACCCACTACCCCCCTTGTCTTTGTTTTTCACGTTACTTTTGTGTCTCCCACAACTCATATAAATTCCCAAATCACTGTAGTCACTGTTTCAGTAGAATACACAATGTTTATCTCACCCCAGCATTGTTTCTCCATTTTAATAACAGATGTGTTATTAACGTGTTTTTATCTTATTCAACTATGTAAAAAAATTCAAAGATGGAGAAATCTAAGTTAGGGATGGGCAAAAATATTTGCCTCAAACTGAAATCAGCGAATAATGGCACTTCCCACTTGGCGAATAATTTCCGTGAAAGGTGAAATTTTTCAGCTTTTTCCTGCTTTTTTCTATTAGCTAATTGTACATTAAAATCAATAGGAAGAAACTGTTTTCTCCACCACATGAATGTTTTCTCTACTTTTCTACAGCCATATAAAAGGGTGTCAGGCTCTCACAGCATGTAATTCTGTGTTTGTGAGAGGAGAGAGCAGCACATTGTTTGAGCTACAGAATATAGAGGAATTGAAGTTTAGTTTAGGGGAATCTTTTAGATAGGACATTTGTTCTCTGTATTAGGACAGTCATTGGGGCAGGAAAGAAGAAGGGAGGAAAGAGGTTGATCCCAAACACCCCAGAATTCCATATGACTGACTGGCAAGACACAGGCAGCTGGGGACCCATGTGCTTGCTGATTTTGCTGTTATTGTCTCTGTGCTGGGTGGGGAAGACTGGGGAAAGAAGTTGTTGATTTTGTTTTTCAGTTATAATTTTTTTTGGACTAACTGTGATAAGACAGGATGAACATCTTAAAAAATAAAAAAATAATAATAACAATAACAAAAAATAAATAAAAAAGAATAAAGAAGCAAACAAAGAACCATTAGGTCACGGACAGCTGACTGGGCTGAGGCAAGACATCATACTCCATCAGTTGTGTTGTGTACTGCAGAGTAAAAACACACAGAGTAGTTGAGTAATGCCCAGCAATTGCACAAGGAGGAGGAGGAAGAGTGGAGCAGTGCAGGGACGTGAGAGTAAAGTACTAGTTCAAAAGCTGCAGCAATGGTTGCTGTAGCGTGTGCAATAAATGAGGCTTCTATCAAGCAGCAATGTTGGGAGACAAACATTCTTAAAAATGAACCAACATCTCATACCATATGAGTATCAGGTAGCAGAAACCACATATGACAGAGAAAGCCAGGACAAATATATTAACAGCAGCACAGATGAGGAGGAAGAGGAGGGATGTGAAGAAGGGTTGGCACCATCTACCCCACTTGGGACCACTGCTATAACCGAAAAGTAATGTGTGCCAATAATACACATCTTCCACATTGTAGGTTGTACTTTATTTTTTTTTATTACTTGACATCATCATCATGAATATGTGCCAGTGTCTCTTAAGCAGGAAGTTAGTGTTGTGGGCAAAGGACAAATGCATTCTGCATGCTAACACATTTTTCAAGCCATATGTTGCTGTAGGACTCACAACTTTGACTTTCAGACATTTATTTGTAAACTACAGCCCTCAGAAGAAGTAATATTGTAGTGGGAAATGTAGTACCCATAGTAAATATAGGCAAAAAAATTGTTAAAATAAGCGAAAAGGGGGAAAATTTTGCATTGGCCAAAAGGAGAAATCTTTTGCGCAAAAAGAGAAAAATTAGCCAGTTTTCACAAAAAGTGATGCAGGAAATGTTTCCCACTTTTTAACCACCCCTAATCTTAGTGCATATGCTCTATAGAATAACATAGGAACTGGAGAAGTGATATAACTGAAGAAGTACTCTCCACTTTATCACCTCTTTATCATTCCTTTGTGCGTCTCCCTCATGTCTTCTTTGGGCTAACCTAAAATGTTCCAGAGTGTAAGTAGGCATCAAAACTCTTTTGGACCTGTAATTGAAATAGACCATATTGTTTTCTTTTGCAAGATTTTCCTAGATCTACTGTACCTATTCAACGCATTAATACTCCATGTTAGAGAAAATATCAGACTCAGCTATAGTTGTGGCCTCTGAGTCATATTACACTAACTAAACCGAACCTGCCCTGCTATATATCAAAAAGTTGGGGAGCATTTTCTATTATCTACAGGGAGTGTTATTACCTATAGGACTACAAAACTGTCATACATTGGGACTCTACACATGACAGGTCACTTTCTGCACATACTGCATCATTCATGGTGCAGCTCACATTGATTTTTCTACATGTAAAGAATTTATAACTAACAATATAGTAGGTAAAATAATTCTACATTATATTTTCAGTGGCAACACTGACACTGAGGCTCAGAAATAACAGAGAAATGAATCAGGTCTTGCAATCCAGCAGCTCGTTCCAAATCACCGCAAACATATTGATTTGACAACAGGTTTATTCTGTCCTCAAGCAATCACTTCAACCTAGGGGCTGATCCACAAACTGAGAATTGCCTTTGAATTCAATGAGATAGTAAAATAATCAGCTTGAAATTGCTCCAAATACAATTTTATGACCCTTTTATACTGACAAAAGTATGTTCACGTCTTTTTTTTTCTTTTTATAAAATGACTCCTTAATGAAAGCTGTAAATTCATGTGAACCAGTGTTGATCCGAAGTGTGTGTGTGTGTGTGTGTGTGTTTTTACAAGCATTGACTTATAAATTATAAATTACACAGAATGTTTTAAAGTAAGACCAAAGTGTTTTAGAGTTTGTAACTATATCAACAGAATTTTAATTCTGGAGACTTCTTGCTGAGTTTTTCTGGAACATCTTCTTTACCATAGACCTACATGGCCCCTTTTCCTTTACAAATAGAGAGCTTTTTTTACATTACTTCAAACTGAATATTCCATGTTAAGTGAACATTAAATCTGAAAATTATTTTACCACCTATTAGCTGAAGTCAAGCTGCAAGAAGTCTTCAAAAACAGCATACTGTAAATGTAAGGTTATTGATGATTTATTGGAAATCTAACTTTTAACAATGTTTATATTTGTATGAATTGTGGTGTATTGAATGTTTTTACTATTTAATTTTCAACTTCCTCTTTCATTATCACATTTGGAGTTTTATCTCATACAATCTACATACAATCCCACCATGTTATGACACCTTGAACTGCAGTTACTTATGGTCAGTATCCGTGTTATATTTAGCAGGATAAGCACTATTATACATTATCTTTCATAACAAAACAAGACTGGTCCTTTAAGGGCTAACAGAAATCTTCACTATTAACGCCAACTTACTTAAGACTGCCCTGAAACATTTCTTCAAGCTCCATTTGCTATTTTGCATAAATGCAATGTAAATTTTACTACATTCTTTACTTGCTTGCTACTTGGACACAAAATTATGCTTTTATTCATAAAGCAAAAGTGGATGTAAATGTTTCAAATTAATAAGTACATCCTCAAGTTTTTATTTATAATACACCATATAATAAATCATACAGTAGCTGTAGCCTAGACAGCAATTAATCTTGATATAATCTATGGGACATTTATGGAGGCAAACAATGTGTTTAATCCATTCAGTGGTTGAGGGTGTTGATCAAATTGCTTCACTGTGCTCTAGACCAGGGGTTCTCAACCCGTGCCCTCAGTGGCTACTAACAGGCCAGGACTTAGGAATTCCCATGCTAGAGCACAAGTGTGTTGATCAGAGGCTTATTCACACTGATTAACTCACCTGTGCTTTCACAAGGAAATCCTCAAATCCTGGTCTGTTAGTGGCCACTGAGGGCACGGGTTGAGAACCACTGCTCTAGACACCCCTTGGTCATCAAGGCAGCATCAGCTGATTTGTACCTCTTAGATACTGGGATGCTACTGTTATACAACATACAGATGCAGCCTCATTTCCTGTCCATCATTTTGTAACAATACATTTAGTACAGGTTTCCATTTGCCAGCCTTGTGATTGAGAATGACACCACCCATAGAACCTAAGAAATGCAATAGTTTTGCATGAAATCCTTTCCATTAACTAATATACCAACTAAAAGGTGGTAAGTAGAAACTGTGTATTTCTCCTGTACATAGTTATTGATAAATAAGCATATACAAGAAAAAATTATTATTTTCTTATTGCTAATTCAGAGTATTGTCAATAAGTGAAAATGTCACTTTCTTCACTTATTTAGCCAGGCACTGCTTCATAAATCTACCCATGACTTTTTAACTTTTGTAACAAGCTAAAATGCATTACAGTTTAATATTGAAAATCATATTAAGTTACAAAGCTGTTACAAAGCTGTTTTTTTAAACTGCTAAAGCTGAAAAGAAAAAAAAAAAAATAAAGGATTTGTAAATCTCACACCTCCTAGTTGCTAAGATACCAGATATCAGACTCATACTGACAGAGGATCTTAATAAAAGCAGAATCTAAGACAGCTCTGCTGCTGCATTGAAGTAAGGAGAATCATTGAAGTCATTGTTGATGACAGATCCCTGAAGACCCCCTCTCTGCTGTAATTCTCAAGCTTTAGAAAGTGAACCTGGTCAGACCCCATTTGACAAGCTAAAATATGTGCAATTAAAATTAATTGACAGCTTCTACAATTTTTACAGCGTAAGACATATTTTGTTATTTTATGTATAATGATTTTAAATTCTTGAGTTGATGATCATGGGAGATACTATCAGGGTCATAGGGCATACAGCTGAGACAAGCAGAATGCTTTAGGCGCAGCCAATTTAACCATTCTATGTCGGCCCTCAAAGCAATTGTCAATTGTAAGTTCCTACTGATTCCCCAATTGGCTATCTTCCATGAATTCCTCACTCACCCGGATCTATGCAGCCCTCAGACAGAGGCAGGTAAGGATCTATTTATGTGCTTGAGGGCACACCAATATTTAATAAAAAAGGGTTGGCTGGTTTCAGTGATTGAGGATGATGTTAAAAAAAATCCTAAAATGACCTTTAATTTTATGAAATTTAATGTCTTGAATGCTAGAGAGGTCATCACATATTGAATGCTTCTTTTGCATTCAAGCGGTAAAAACCCTATTTAGGCCAATGGGGATTTGTATTTGTCCCTTATGGTGCAACTGGTTAATAAAAATTCATCAGTTATTGAGCATTTGAATCCCTTGAAAGCTAGAGAGGTTTCCAAGACCTTATTAGTATTCAAGGGATTAAAAGCTCCATTTAAGCCAATAGAATTGTCTCTTATGATGCAGCTGGTTTACCTCAGAATTACTCCAGTTTTTTCTTAGTATATCAACCACATTGTGAGGGTTGGTAACACCAGTGATGTCCTTCATCAAACTGTGACATGTCTGGTGTGGGATCATGTCAAAACATTATGGACCTTATCTATTAACCCTTTGAGGGTCAGAGAAGTATCCAACGCATTGTGCTGCAATGCATTGCAGACCTCTCTGGCAATCAGTGTTAAGCTAAATTTGGGCAATTCTGTGACAAGCAGTCTGCATCACAGAGGGTACATAGCATTCTCATTGATTTAAATGGGGCTAGAGAGTGGATGGAATGGAATGCGAGAGAGGCATCCAATAGACTGTGCCTCGGTTGGTTTGCTCCAAAACTGCTCTTATTTGAAAGCACTCTGATTCTTTTAAAGGGATAGTAATACTTCGTTTTAACTTTATTTTATTTTGTAGGTATTAAAAAAATATGAAGAATGATATAAGTCTTAACTCTCAAACCTTTATGGTTTAAGAGATATTCACAAGCAAAGTTTCCCCCTCCCGCCCCTTTTACCTAGTGTAAGCCATCTCTTCTCAGATGTGAATCTGGTTGTAAGACCAGACAGATAACAGCAGGGGACAATCTTCTTACAGTGAGAACAATGAAAGCCCTGCCCCCTTGACAAGCTTTTCAGGTTTTTCCCTTATCTTAATTGAAGATTGTCCCTCTCTGCAGTCTACCTTGGCACCTCCCTTCTGATCAGGCTGAACGGGGGGGGGGGGGGGATACTTTGCTTGTGAATATCTCTTAAACCATAAAGGTTTGAGAGATAAGACTTATATCATTCTTCATGTTTTTTTAATGCCTACAAAATAAAATAAAGATAAAACGAAGTATTACTATCCCTTTAAGTAAGAATAAGGCCTTACAATTTTGACACTTTCAAAAATAAGCAACAGGGGATTAATTCATATTATACTTCTTATGCTTTCTAATTTTGTTGACTTGTTATTCCTTTTTACAAATATTATAGTGGTATATATGAACCAAAATGTAGATGTACGCTTTGTTAACCCCTGAGATGCTAGACCTATAATTCAAAAGTTATTATGAATCCAATTGAAGGTTGTTTTGTTAGTTTTTTAATTAAAATACAATTTTCTATACTCTAACCAACAAGTGTTGTTGCTGTTATCACTGTGTATGGAAAGCTTTAGTCTAAGGCTTGTTTGTTTAACCCTTTGAGTACCCCTCTGGAATTCAAAGGGATAAAAGAAAAGTGCAGGGATTCTGGAGAAAACCAACTGCACTATAGGGGAGAACTGAAAATTCCCATTGATTTAAATGGAAATTTGAACCCCTTAAACATTAGAGGTATCTGCAATGTATTGCAAGTCAACACATTAGAGCATTCAAACAGTTAAAATCCCTATTTAAATCAATGGGGATTTTTGCAATTGTTGTTTTTCCCCTCTTGTTATATACCTCCAATTTTCTTTTGAATATATGGCCTTAATCCCTTGAGTGCCAGAGAGGTAACCAACGCAGATACCTCTCCAGCATTCTAACAGTTAAAGCTCAAGCTCTCCTATAAAAAGCAATGGAGAAAAGTGCCCTGTTTATATTGGTTGGGGCTGTTGGAAACAGTTTGAAAAAAAACAAAGTGTGAGCTGCATAAATGCCTGAATATAGTATCTCACAGCATATGTTTAGTACATGAGGAGCAAAACGTCACACCACATGTATCAAATAGAAACTCCCACTGATATAACTGTGAATTTATCTTTGCTACATAAGATAACATAGAATTTACTCCAGATTTACTATGATTTTTACCTTAATACATATGCCCCATTGAGTTGCTATAGGCATATGATATGCTTGCATATAGCTGAACTAAAGGGATATAAGGTGACTACATTTCTTTTCTGCCACTCAGCAACACTGCCAAAACATGGTTTACTTTTAAAAGGTCGCATAAAAAACATTGTGTGGCTACACAATGCATTAACTATGTCACCGCAGTTAAATTGGTGACATGAGAATCTTGTACTGCATGAAAGAGCAAGATTCTTATGTAGCTTCCTGAAACTGCGCTTCAGGCCGCATGGATGACTGTGACTGCAAACGATATGTATTAATATCAGACAGCTTTTTTTACATACTCTCTTTTGATTTTTATATTAGATATATATGTTGCCTTCTTCTATTTCTCCATTAACCTGTGATTGGCCATTGTATGACTTTTATGGTCATTATCATTACCACTGTGGTCCGACGTAGCTTCCACTTAACTGCTTGCCTATGTTGTTTCCCCATTGTAAATGTTATAATTAACAATTGTTTGTTATGGATCTGCAAGCTTAATTCTCCTTCAAGCCGCATGTGAAGTATTGCGTTGAACTCTGACAAATCCAGTAACGGTGGCAGAGTTCAACGCAATACCTCTCCGGCACTGAAAGGGTTAAACACATTCATGCATCCAGATACTATACTGTACTAGAACTATATGTATCCAGACTATGGTAGTGTGCAGAGGGATATTCTCCACAGGGATACTGCTTGTAGTGTGTTTTATTATTTGGGCACCAGCAACTGCTCTTAATCAGTAAAGTATAACATCCATGGCTTAATGAATAAAGTATAACATCCATGGCTGTGACTGTCATGCAAAGTTTCATATCATGACCTGAGAATCTCACACTTTCATGCAGTGCAAGATTCTCAGGTCGCCATTTTTAGCATTGCGATGTGGTTAATGCGCAACCTTTTAAAAGGATACCCCAAAACATGAGCAGCAGAGTACTTCTAGTTAGCTTTACTGTGGCTGCATGGGAGGGTCACATGACCCCTTGTTGACATGATGGAACTTTTGTGTAAATCCTATACATTCTTCAGAGTACTATCACTAAATACAAGAAACAGAATTTCTCACTGACTGCTCTTACAGAAACTGATGTCTGTGCTGGGCTACAACAATAGCAAGCCTTAATGTAGCCTTACACTACAGGGAAATTATGCCACAGCTCAAAATTGGCATAAAGAAGTAGGTCTCAGCTTTCCATCTAGTGTTTGCCACTGTGTTTGGAGGTCATTTCTTTTAGCCCAGCACAGGCAGCAATCACTTTTTGACAAAGTAGTCAATTTATAGCATTTAAAACTCTGTTCACTAGGGTATCCTTTGTGTGACTATGTAGTGTCCTAGAACGGGTCCACCTTGTATGTAGGGCATACACTTAGAATATTAGACTTCCCAGGACAATCTGAGAAAATCGAAAATCAAAAAAATCCCAAATGTTAATTTAGCAAAATGGACATTAAATATGGTTACTCCTCAAATGTTATGCTGACTCTGGCATATGCTTATGTAACGCAGAATTTCAAAATCATCAGTCATTTTTTGGGGGGAATTATTTTGCATGATGGGCATGCATGCTGAAAGATTTAGACTATTTTATTATTGTTTTAATGCAGCTAGACATTTGCAACTTTTTTTCCATATGACTAATTCACTGGATTTATAAAAATATGTTTGTTTACTTATTAGGATTGGAGGATTGATTGAATAACAATTTCATTCTCTCTACGTAGGTAAATCGTAGTTTCAACTCTGTGTGTGATTTAGATGCTGCTTTATCCCTTAGATATCAAAGAAGTCATTGAGGTCCTTTACTCTTTCCCTCTATCCTCGGGAAATGGAGATTTGTTGAAAAATCATTTTTGCAAAACTGCTTTGATGTTGGTCAGTTGGTGACTTTAAGGTGTTAAGTGCATGAACTCAACTAGCTTTACACAAAGTAACTCCCAGGGGTCTTCTATTAAAGGGATAGTAATACTTAGTTTTAAGTGTATACAATTTGGTAGCATAAAAAAATATGCACAAAGATGTAAGGCTTATCTCTCAAACCTTTATGGTTGAGAGATATACCTTCCTAAAGTTGCCTTGTGAGAGGAGTCAACGCATGACAGAGCGAGATTCTCATGTCGTTTAATCAAATGTCGCATTATTAAGACGTTACAGTTTTAAGAAGATATTGCTGCACTTGTGTTGGAGCAGAAAACAGAGGTATCTGCCCAGAATTATTAACAAGTTACAGTTATAACCCTCTGCTTTCTGTTCCCTCACTGTTACCTACTGGATCCGATGTGTGATGCCATGCTTGGCAGCAAGTGTGACATGCTATGTACTGGGGACTCTCCCTCTTCCAGATCAGAGCGCTGTTGTGGTTTTCAGTAGGTCCACAAAGGGTGAATCACCACGTTTGTAAACATGTGCTGGTGCACGGCGTCACACATCAAATCCAGTAGCGAACGGTGAGTGAACAGAAAGCAGAGGGTTAAAACTGTAACTTTTTAATAATCCGACATTTAGCTTGAAGATGTGGCAAAAGTAACTTTCTCTCCTGGGAACATATTATATGCTCTGCTGCAACACAAGAGCAGCAAAGGGTTAAAACTGTAAATTGTTTCTAATCCGATGTAACTTATTAATAATGAGAGATTTGACTAAACGACATGGGAATCTCGCGCTGTTATGCAGTGCGAGATTCACATGCCGACATTTTGAACCAGGCGATAAACTAACTGTGTCATTTGGTTGCACGCTGTTTTGTGTGCGACCACTTAAAAGTAAACCCAAATCAGGCACGCTTTGTAGACCATTCCAATGATGTATTAGTGTTAAGATCGTGCCATTCCGGCTATGCTGAAGAGCCACCATCCGGTCAAATGACCGGATTCTGCAGCTGTCAGCTACAGCGCTGACTCCTCTCCCGAGGCAACTTTAAGAAGGTATATCTCTCAAGCCATTATGGTTTGAGAGATAAGCCTTACATCTTTGTGTATATTTTCTTATGCCTACCAAATTATATAAACTTAAAACTAAGTATTACTATCCCTTTAAGTCAAGAGATAATTAGTTTGGTGATTTTCCTGCACACATAATCCAAGACATTTGAAAATGGTTTGAGGTACAATATAAACATCATTCCCTCTCAACTCATCTCTTCTGAATCAAAACCTGTAAGACAGAGGAGACTCAAGCCAGATAAAACAAGATATGACATATAAAATGCTACAGCTTCTTCAGCAGTGGAGTAACACTGGTGATAAATAAGCCAGTTATTCTGACATTCATTTACCTCTAGGGATCCCACAGTATTTTTGGCAGTAACCTCATAGTAATTCACTTCATGAGATTAAATCAGAAACACAAGGCACACACCAGTCATTAAGTTGTTCACATTTTATGGTCTTCTGAGGACCAGGACAGAAGCACAGTACATCAGATTGTAAGCCACTAGAGATCTTTAAAACTAAAAATAACATTTAAAAAAAAATCAGGATTTGGGAGAAATGATTTTAAGTTTAATTTTTTTTTAAATACAATACAGTACCCAGAATGTACCAGACTTTTATTTCCTCTTTTTCTGTTACAGGCAAATTTAAGCCTTTTAGCATCTTGGAGGTTTCCTATAGATTGGGACCACTCTTTTTCAATATAAAATGCAATTAAAGAGAAATTTATAAGTTTAATATATATTATATATTTATCTACTCAGAAAACCTTTTCATACACAAAAAAATATACTAAATAGTAGAAATACTCAAATGATTAAACAAAATTATAATACATTAAAAATATTATATATAAATAGGAATTACTGTGTTTGGGGATCAAAATGTCTCATGAAAATCCACCAGTTACTATCTTTGTGTATTTACAGCCACTGGAAGCTGATTCGTCACTATGTTAATGCCCATATATATCATTAGGGTATTTGCATGCAATAAATGGGTCCATCCCCCAATAAATCCCTAAAACTACAAACATTAGTGCAGAATCTTTGAAACAACTCATACGATTGCTCGTAATCAAAAATTATTGGAGAAGAGGAAAGGAGAGAAAAAAAATACAATTTACTCTATTTTAATAAAAAAAAATATGAAATGTATATATGTATCCTTTCAAGGATATAAAATTATATCAATAAAGTCCTTAAAATGATATCACAAATCCCTCAAACTAGTGCAATCATATATATATATATATCAAGAAAACAGGGAAATAAACATTTACATTTGAAGGCAGATATTAACTACATACCTCCTGCTTCAGACAGATTAACTGTCCTCAGCCTCCTCTCTCCATGGACCTATGGTTGGACTACATTTTGAGTTAACATTGGAATTCACAGTCTCTGTCCCAAAAATGCATTTCATGTCATGTAGCACTTTGATGTATGGATATACCTTTTCACTCCTGCCTACCATTTACATTATTGGATTGGTTTAGGATGGGAGTAATGCTCATTTACAGGCTCCCTTGATAAGTAGAGGGAGAGATCAGAGAGACAATATGTAGGAAGATATGTACTACAATGAGAGAACCTCTCTAATGAGAGAAGTTCTCCATTCCCTACATTATTGTATGGAGCCTATGAATGAATGAATTATTATCTTTATTTATATAGTATTTATATAGTATACACATTGCTCTACCATTATTGTGAACATACAGTCTAAACAGAATCAGAAATAAACACAAAGTACATTAGGATTATGTACAGAATACATTATAGTAGAGCAGGTTATCCATACCCATATTTAAAGTGGATCTACCACATTTAATAAAGTAATGCTCATTAGTTAGAGCATTTAGCAAAAAAGTTAAACATGTTAGAAATTTTTGAAAAAAAAAACATTATCTGCGCAAAAATTCAAGTTTAAAAGGTGCCCAGCAGCCTACTTCCTGCTTGCAGCGCTGCCTCTGCTCCCATCCCACTACCCAGTATCCTCCTATGATGAAGGCTTTCTTTCTCTAAGCTGGAGCGATCTCAATGGCAGAGATTGATATCTAGCCAATGCGATCGCTCCAGCTTAGGGACAGACATCCTCCGTCACCAGAGGATGCTGGGTAGTGGGACGGGAGCATCCTCTGCGCGGCAAGCAGCTTGCCACAGCGGCAAGCGGAAGTAGGCTGCTGGGCTACTTTTAAAATTGAATTTTTGCGCAGATACGTTTTTTTCAAAAATGACTAACATGTTTAACTTTTTTGCTAAATGCTCTAACTAATGAGCATTGCTTTTCTATATGTGATAGATCCACTTTAAAACAGTCTTAGACAAAGAATGGAAATTCCCACTAGTCCAAAAATGCTCAATTTATTTGCATATTTGCAATTCTGCAATTCATCAATGGCCAAATCACTTTTGGTACTTGTTCATTCATCAGTCAACCAGTACCAGACCAGAGACACCATTCCTATCCACCAGGTTAAGTCTGGCAAATGCTATAGAGCTCTATGGGGCAGATTCACACAAACACACACTCTGTGTGTAGGTGTGTGTGGGTGTGTGTCTGTGTGTGTGTGTGTGTGTGTATGTGTGTGTGTGTGTGTTGTAGGAATGTGTGCATTTCTGTCATTTTTTATAGTATTTCCCTTCAAGCATGACCAGGAATTTTAACTGATAATTGGGAAACATCCATAAATATTTGCCTCTGATCACTGTGAAGAGCAGTAGACACAAAAGTAGCAATACGGAGAGAGTAATTGTCAGTTTGTAAGGAATGGCGAGGGTGTGGCAGAAGATCAGAATGGAAATGGAGGAGGAAAGGGAGTTATTTAAAGGAAAGAGGAATTATTTTATATGACATACACAGTTTGACAAGAGAGTTGAGGAAAGGGAAGGTAAAGACAAGCCTATGCCCAAAGAACTCCACATCATAGAAACAAGGCTTCACAGAAAAATATAGGAAATGAAAATGTTATCTCAGTGAAGAATTTTCTAACCTTTATCACACCTTTGTGCATAACCCCTCTGGCGCCAGTAAGCTCCTAAAGCTATCCTTAATACCTCAACATTCCAAACAGGTCTATCGTATAATAAAACAGTGCTATAAACATTCAGCACAAACAATCTGCTGTTCAACTTATTAAAACAATATCGCCAGTCAGGGCTGGATTTACATCTCAGAAGCCTGTAGGCACAGAAATTTGAAGTGCCCCCCCCCCCCGTGGGCCATTTGTACCGGATACCTCCACAATGCTCCTAATCTCCACGTTGCCCCCCATCATCTCCATATTGCCCTCACATTGCCACCATCATCGCAACATTGCCCCCCATTAGCTCCAGCTTGCCACCATCATCTCATATCATCCTCACATTGCCCCATCATCTCCATATACCATATTGCCCTCACATTGCCCTAATCAGCTCCATACTGTCCCCATCAGCTCCATATACCATATTGCCTTCACATTGACCCCTATCAGCTCCACATTGCCCTCACATTGCCCCCCATCAGTTCCACATTGCCCCCACCATCTCCATGTTGCCCTCACATTGCCCCCCTTCAGCTCCAACTTGTCCCCACATCTCCATGTTGCCCTCACATTGCCTCCCCCCCACGTCCATTTCCTACCTCCCCCTGTCCGTTTCCTACATCCCTGGTAGGAGGTCTGTCATCTGTGCCTTCTTTGGCACAGTCTTGTACTTGATGGAGCTCCCACACGGTCTCCTATTCAGGAATGCAGAGCGCTGGGAGATGATGTCATCTCCCAGGGCTCTGCATTCCTAAAGAGACGACGAGGGAGTTCAGCACCTACAGGACTGTGCCAAAGGAGGCAAAGACCTGTCCTGCCAGGGAGGTAGGAAATAGACAATGGGGGAACGGGCAATGTGAATGGGTGCCGCCGGCGCAGCCAGCGAGGTGGCTAGGTTTTTTTTTTTGTTGTTTTTTTGGTTTTTTTTAAGTATATTAAATTAAAAAAAAGAATATTTAAAAAAAAAATCCGAATGGCAGGCGCCCCTCGGTGGCGTGCGCCTGTAGGCAAGTGCCTACTTTGCCTAATGGCAAATCCGGCCCTGTCGCCAGTACTTTAAAAATCCTATATTTATGCTATGAGGATACATATGACTAAAGACGCCTTCATTCATTGTTTTCCCCACATAATCCACACAAACAGAAGACTAGTGTTGAGCGAGCATGCTCGGCCGATGCTCGGATCGGCTCGAGCATCGCTCTGCTCGGCACATGGCGGTACTCGTACGAGTACCGCATGTGCTCGCCCGCCATGTTCGGGTCTCCTCCCCGCACGTTTTGCGGCTGCTGCGCAGCCAATAAACGTGCAGGGAGGCTCTGACATCGGTGTAATGCCAGCAGCCATGTTGGCTGCTGGCATTACACTGATTGGCTGGCCAGAACCCGTGGTCAGGTGCTGTATAGCACCTGACCATCGAGTTCGGCTCAGTCTGAGCCAGGGAGAGCTGAGGATAGGAAGGGAAAGGCAGTGTAGGGAGGAAAAAAACAAAAATTGTGAAAAAAAAAGAACCAAAAGTCCTTTTTAGGACTACTGTGTGTGGGGGCAGCAGGTTATTTGGTGTGGGGGGAAAAAAACAAAAAAAAAAAAAAATATATATATATATTCTGTTTAGTGTGCAAAGTTGCAGATTAGAGCACATTCTGTTTAGTGTGCACAGTTGCAGATTAGAGCACATTCTGTTTAGTGTGCAAAGTTGCAGATTAGAGCACATTCTGTTTAGTGTGCAAAGTTGCAGATTAGAGCACATTCTGTTTAGTGTGCAAAGTTGCAGATTAGAGCACATTCTGTTAAGTCTTCAAACTAAAATATCAAAGTCACGTATTCCATTCAGTGTGCGTCGCCGCAGTTTAGCAGCACATTCTGAGTACTGTGCAGAGTTGCAGAATAGGAAGAAATACTGTTAAGTCTTCAAACTAAAATATCAAAGTCACATATTCCATTCAGTGTGCTTCGCCGCAGTTTAGCAGCACATTCTGTGTACTGTGCAGAGTTGCAGAATAGGAAGAAATACTGTTAAGTCTTCAAACTAAAATATCAAAGTCACATATTCCATTCAGTGTGCTTCGCCGCAGTTTAGCAGCACATTCTGTGTACTGTGCAGAGTTGCAGAATAGGAAGAAATACTGTTAAGTCTTCAAACTAAAATATCAAAGTCACATATTCCATTCAGTGTGCTTCGCCGCAGTGTAGCAGCACATTCTGTGTACTGTGCAGAGTTGCAGAATAGGAAGAAATACTGTTAAGTCTTCAAACTAAAATATCAAAGTCACATATTCCATTCAGTGTGCTTCGCCGCAGTGTAGCAGCACATTCTGTGTACTGTGCAGAGTTGCAGAATAGGAAGAAATACTGTTAAGTCTTCAAACTAAAATATCAAAGTCACATATTCCATTCAGTGTGCTTCGCCGCAGTGTAGCAGCACATTCTGTGTACTGTGCAGAGTTGCAGAATAGGAAGAAATACTGTTAAGTCTTCAAACTAAAATATCAAAGTCACATATTCCATTCAGTGTGCTTCGCCGCAGTTTAGCAGCACATTCTGTGTACTGTGCAGAGTTGCAGAATAGGAAGAAATACTGTTAAGTCTTCAAACTAAAATATCAAAGTCACATATTCCATTCAGTGTGCTTCGCCGCAGTGTAGCAGCACATTCTGTGTACTGTGCAGAGTTGCAGAATAGGAAGAAATACTGTTAAGTCTTCAAACTAAAATATCAAAGTCACATATTCCATTCAGTGTGCTTCGCCGCAGTGTAGCAGCACATTCTGTGTACTGTGCAGAGTTGCAGAATAGGAAGAAATACTGTTAAGTCTTCAAACTAAAATATCAAAGTCACATATTCCATTCAGTGTCTTTCACCGCCGTTTAACAGCCTATTCTGTGTACTCTGCAGAGTTGCAGAATTATAAGAAATACTGTTAAGTTTTCAAACTCAAATATTAAAGTCACATATTCCATTCAGTGTCTTTCACCGCCGTTTAACAGCCTATTCTGTGTACTCTGTACAGTTGCAGAATTATAAGAAATACTGTTAAGTTTTCAAACTCAAATATTAAAGTCACATATTCCATTCAGTGTCTTTCACCGCCGTTTAACAGCCTATTCTGTGTACTCTGTACAGTTCCAGAATTATAAGAAATACTGTTAAGTTTTCAAACTCAAATATTAAAGTCACATATTCCATTCAGTGTGTTTCAACGCCGTTTAACAGCCTATTCTGTGTACTCTGCAGAGTTGCAGAATAGTAAGAAATACTGTTAAGTTTTCAAACTCAAATATTAAAGTCACATATTCCATTCAGTGTCTTTCACCGCCGTTTAACAGCCTATTCTGTGTACTCTGTACAGTTCCAGAATTATAAGAAATACTGTTAAGTTTTCAAACTCAAATATTAAAGTCACATATTCCATTCAGTGTGTTTCAACGCCGTTTAACAGCCTATTCTGTGTACTCTGCAGAGTTGCAGAATAGTAAGAAATACTGTTAAGTTTTCAAACTCAAATATTAAAGTCACATATTCCATTCAGTGTCTTTCACCGCCGTTTAACAGCCTATTCTGTGTACTCTGTACAGTTCCAGAATTATAAGAAATACTGTTAAGTTTTCAAACTCAAATATTAAAGTCACATATTCCATTCAGTGTCTTTCACCGCCGTTTAACAGCCTATTCTGTGTACTCTGCAGAGTTGCAGAATTATAAGAAATACTGTTAAGTTTTCAAACTCAAATATTAAAGTCACATATTCCATTCAGTGTCTTTCACCGCCGTTTAACAGCCTATTCTGTGTACTCTGCAGAGTTGCAGAATTATAAGAAATACTGTTAAGTTTTCAAACTCAAATATTAAAGTCACATATTCCATTCAGTGTCTTTCACCGCCGTTTAACAGCCTATTCTGTGTACTCTGCAGAGTTGCAGAATTATAAGAAATACTGTTAAGTTTTCAAACTCAAATATTAAAGTCACATATTCCATTCAGTGTCTTTCACCGCCGTTTAACAGCCTATTCTGTGTACTCTGTACAGTTCCAGAATTATAAGAAATACTGTTAAGTTTTCAAACTTAAATATTAAAGTCACATATTCCATTCAGTGTCTTTCACCGCCGTTTAACAGCCTATTCTGTGTACTCTGTACAGTTGCAGAATTATAAGAAATACTGTTAAGTTTTCAAACTCAAATATTAAAGTCACATATTCCATTCAGTGTGTTTCAACGCCGTTTAACAGCCTATTCTGTGTACTCTGCAGAGTTGCAGAATAGTAAGAAATACTGTTAATTTTTCAAACTCAAATATCAAAGTCACATATTCCATTCAGTGTCTTTCACCGCCGTTTAACAGCCTATTCTGTGTACTCTGCAGAGTTGCAGAATTATAAGAAATACTGTTAAGTTTTCAAACTCAAATATTAAAGTCACATATTCCATTCAGTGTCTTTCACCGCCGTTTAACAGCCTATTCTGTGTACTCTGTACAGTTCCAGAATTATAAGAAATACTGTTAAGTTTTCAAACTCAAATATTAAAGTCACATATTCCATTCAGTGTGTTTCAACGCCGTTTAACAGCCTATTCTGTGTACTCTGCAGAGTTGCAGAATAGTAAGAAATACTGTTAATTTTTCAAACTCAAATATTAAAGTCACTTATTCCATTCAGTGTGTGTCACCGCAGTTTAGCAGCCTATTCTGTGTACTCTGCAGAGTTGCAGAATAGTAAGAAATACTGTTAATTTTTCAAACTCAAATATTAAAGTCACTTATTCCATTCAGTGTGTGTCACCGCAGTTTAGCAGCCTATTCTGTGTACTCTGCAGAGTTGCAGAATAGTAAGAAATACTGTTAATTTTTCAAACTCAAATATTAAAGTCACTTATTCCATTCAGTGTGTGTCACCGCAGTTTAGCAGCCTATTCTGTGTACTCTGCAGAGTTGCAGAATAGTAAGAAATACTGTTAAGTTTTCAAACTCATATATATTAAAGTCATATATATCGTGTAAGATGAAGAAGGCGGGTAAAAAGGGACGGGGAAGTGGACGTGATCCTGAAAGTTCAGGGCGCGGGTCAGGACGCGGAGAAACTGTGCCTGGTGCCAGAGCACAAGAAAGAAAGACATCCACCATACCTAGCTTCATGTCTGATTTCACAGGGCGTCGCAGGACATCACTCTCGAGGTCCGACCAGTGCGAACAGGTGGTCGGTTGGATGACAGCTGATACTGCTTCCAGTCGGTTAAGCACCACCCTGTCTTCCACCAAGTCCACTCTCAGTAGCCAAGAGTCTGGTCAACATAATCCTCACTCTGATCATCCTTCCTCCCACCATACACGGTCTGGTCAAAGAAGTGATCCCACACTGGGATATAGTGATGAGCTCGTCTCATCACCAATCCTTCATTTGACCCTCTCTCCAAGCACGCTTGCAGAGGAACATGACATCTTGTGCCCTGATTCACAACCTCTAGAGGCTACCCAATCACAAGAAGATGACAGATGTGAACGGCATTTAAGGTCAAAGGAAGTAGTGGATGATGATGATGATGATGATGAGACACAGTTGCCATTAAATCAACCACTATTTCCGTCTCAAGACCTTGTTGAGGAGAATGTTATACAGTTGTCAATGACTGAGTATGTGGTGGGATCAAGACTTGAGGAGGATGATCAGAGTGAGGAAGTGGAGGAGGACTTGGTGGACGATGAGGTGACTGACCCCACCTGGGAAGGTGTAGAGCCGAGCGATGACAGCAGTCCTGAGGGTGAGCCATCTGCAGCACCGCAACAGGCTGGAAGAGGCAGTGGTGTGGCTACAGAAAGAAGGCGGACCGCACCAAACCGGCCCGCAAATGTTCCACGGAGCACCCCCTTGCGTAAATCTACCTTGCCAAGGGGTAGGTGTTCAGCGGTATGGCGTTTTTTTAAGGAAAGTGCTGACGACAAAAGACTTGTAGTTTGCAACCTGTGCCACACCAGAATGAGCCGAGGCATGAACACTAGAAACCTCACCACCACCAGCATGATCCGACACATGGCATCCAAGCACCGTAGTAAGTGGGAGGAACGCCTGGATCGCCCATCTGTGTCTGCAGGCCACACCACTGCCTCCTCTTCCCCTGTTTTCGGTGCCGGCCAATCGCCTGTCGAAGGCGCAGGCCCGCATACCTCCCGCCCTGCACCTGTAGCATCTGAAGCACCATCAGCGACCACATCCACTTCCCTGTCCCAGCACAGCGTCCAAATGTCGTTACCCCAGGCATTTGAGCGCAAGAGAAAATACCCAGCCACCCACCCACAGGCCATAGCACTAACCTCACACCTTTCAAAATTACTGGCCATCGAAATGCTGCCATTTAGGCTTGTGGACACTGAGTCCTTCCGCAGCCTGATGGCAGCAGCTGTCCCTCGGTACGCGGTCCCCAGCCGCCACTACTTTTCCCGGTGTGCCATCCCCGCATTACACCACCATGTGTCCCGTAACATCACCCGTGCCCTGACCAACGCAGTTACTGGGAAGGTCCACTTAACGACTGACACATGGACAAGTGCTTGTGGCCAGGGACGCTACATTTCCCTGACGGCACACTGGGTGAATGTCGTGGAGGCTGGGAGCGACTCGGACCCTGGGATGGCACGGGTGCTACCCACGCCGAGGATTGCGGGCCCTACCTCCATCAGGGTTTCCACCAGCACCTACGTTATTGGCTCCTCCTCCTCCGTTTCCACCTCCGAATTCTCTACACACACCGCCACTCCCCCATCAGCCAGTAGCTGGAAGCAGTGTAGCACTGCAGTGGGGAAGCGTCAACAGGCCGTGCTGAAGCTGATCTGCCTTGGGGACAAACAGCACACGGCCTCAGAGCTGTTGCAGGGGATTAGTCACCAGACCGAGCAGTGGCTCTCGCCACTCAACCTGCAAGCAGGCATGGTTGTGTGTGATAATGGGCGTAACTTGGTGGCGGCTTTGGAGCTCGGCAAGCTCACACACGTACCATGCCTAGCGCATGTATTTAATTTAGTGGTGCAGCGATTTCTAAAAACCTACCCCAATGTGCATGATCTCTTGACCAAGGTGCGCCGCGTGTGTGCACATTTCCGTAAGTCATCTACAGCTTCGGCCGGCCTGTTGAAGCTGCAGCAGCGCTTACAATTGCCAGCTCACCGGCTGCTGTGTGACGTGAGCACGCGCTGGAACTCCACCTTCCACATGTTGGCCCGGCTTTGTGAGCAGCAGAGGGCAGTAGTGGAGTACCAGCTGTTACACGGTCGTCGCCTCTCCGTTCAACTTCCTGTAATCAGAAGTGAGGAGTGGGAATGGATGTCAGACCTCTGCGAGGTTTTACGCAATTTTGAGGAATCGACACAGATGGTGAGCGGCGATAACGCTATTATCAGTGTAACCATCCCACTTCTGTGTCTACTGAAACGCTCGCTGCTCACAATTAAAACCGACGCTTTGCATGTGGAAGAGGTGGAAATGGGGGAGGAAGAGCTTACACAAGGTGATAGCCAGAGCACCCTCACTTCGTCTTCTCAGCGACAATTGGAGGAGGCGGAGGAGGAGGAGGAGGAGGAGGAGGAGGAGGAAGACACGGTTGCCTCCGCTACAGAGGGTAGCCATGGAACTTTAGTTCCATCTCTTCAGCGTGGGTGGGCAGAAGAGGAGGAAGAGGATGAGGATATTGAGAGTCAGCCTCCTGGTGAGGACAGCGAAATCTTGACTGTTGGTACTCTGGCACACATGGCTGACTTTATGTTAGGCTGCCTTTCCCGTGACCCACGCGTTGTACGCATTTTAGACAACACGGATTACTGGGTGTTCACCCTTCTGGACCCCCGCTACAAAGAGAATTTCTCATCTCTCATTCCTCCGGTGGAGAGGACAAGCAAAATGGTGCAATACCAGAAGGTTCTTGTTGAAAAATTGCTCCAAAATTTTCCATCTGACAACGCTGGCGGCAGAGTACGTGCTACCTTGGCCAACCGAGAAGGGGAGAAAAGGGGAGCACACAGCAGTTCCGACAAAGGCAGGGCAACACTCTCCAAGGCGTGGGACACCTTCATGACACCCCGCCAGCACCCTCACCCTGATGCGCAGCCTAGTGTCACAAGGAGGGAAAAGTTTTGGAAGATGGTGAAGGAGTACGTAGCAGACCGTGTCAGCGTCCTCAATGATCCCTCTGTGCCTTACAACTACTGGGTGTCCAAGCTGGACACGTGGTATGAACTGGCACTCTACGCCTTGGAGGTGCTGGCCTGCCCTGCCGCCAGCGTTCTGTCTGAGCGGGTATTTAGTGCTGCTGGTGGCATCATAACAGATAAGCGTATCCGCCTTTCCACCGACAATGCTGATAGGTTGACACTTATAAAAATGAACAAGGCCTGGATTTCCCCTGACTTCTCCACTCCACTGGAGGAAAGCCCCGGGGGAACATAAACTCACTTTATATATGTTATTTACAATGATGGGAATACTCTGTATTCCCATTCACCCCTTCCACCCCAAAAACGGGTATATGGTTGACTCTTAATGTTCTCATCCTCCTCCTCCTCTTCCATATGCCCTGGGATATAATTTTTATATAGGGCCAGCTCACCAGCGTGCCCTGGGATATAATTTTTATATAGGGCCAGCTCACCAGCGGGCCCTGTGATATAATTTTTATATAGGGCCAGCTCACCAGCGGGCCCTGTTTGCCAATTTTTATATAGGTCAGCTCACCAGCGGGCCTTCTCATATAATGTTTTATTGGGTCAGCTCTCTAGCGGGCCCTCTCATATAATGTTTTATAGCGTCAGCTCACTAGCGGGCCTTCGCATATAATGTTTAGGATGGTCAGCTCTGCAGCAGACCCTCACCCATAATGTTTTAGATGGTCAGCTCAGCGCACGTTTCCCTCTTAATCATGGCCTCAGTTCTGAAAATCAAGGAAATTTTTGGGAGAATTTGCCTCTGCGCACGTTTCCCTCTTAATCATGGCCTCAGTTCTGAAAATCAAGGAAATTTTTGGGATAATTTGCCTCTGCGCACGTTTCCCTCTTAATCATGGCCTCAGTTCTGAAAATCAAGGAAATTTTTGGGAGAATTTGCCTCTGCGCACGTTTCCCTCTTAATCATGGCCTCAGTTCTGAAAATCAAGGAAATTTTTGGGATAATTTGCCTCTGCGCACGTTTCCCTCTTAATCATGGCCTCACTTCAGAAAATCGATGAAATTTTTGGGAGAATTTGCAGATGATATACAAGTAAATATACAGCAAATACTGTTTGGTAACAATTTTTCGCCTAAAGTCGTTTTTATTTTCCTTTTTGTGTGTTTTACGGTCAGTCTGTAAAAATGGCGTACTACGGGCGAAAGATCGTTCCCAGCAGCGATGTTGGAGTCCAAGGTGCATCCAGACATCCTCCCTATGCTGTCCCTGAACCATTTCTGTAGTGTTTCCATCTTTTTCTGCCCTTTTCCTATGGACCAGGCACCCTCCCCTCATCAGAGCAGGGGGTGCCTGGTGTAATGCTCGAGTCCTCCCATTGACTTCAATGGGGCTCGGGTGCTCGGCCGAGCACTCGAGCCTCAGGGGGTGCTCGGTCAGAGCACCCGAACATCCGAGCATTGGGGTGCTCGCTCATCACTACAGAAGACGTGTTTATTTTTAAGCTAATTTTAAATGTACTGAAAATTACATGTTTCATGAGATTATGATTAAAACGACAAATTAATGGTACGGTTCACAAGGTCTCAGAATAATGACACATACATATTACATGCAAATCCATTTGTGCATTCGTTCATTCATTTGTTCATACATTAAATGGCTTGATCAAACTCAGGTGAAAAAGCTAAGCGAGTGGTGTGGCAATGTAATAGAATATAAAAGAGAATTAGCTAATTCTCATTGGGTAACCCATCACAGAGAGATGGGGAAAATGGAGTACATATACAGCAGCATCTGGGGCAGCTGAAGACAAGGACTAAGACAAAGAGACAAACACACACTGGTGGATGGATCAAGGAGATGAGCAGAGGGGCATTTCATTTGAGGTGATTTTACCAAGAAGAGAGTCATCTGGGGAGCATATATAACGGAATTATTTCCATTTTAGAAAACATGTTGATTGAATGTTCTCTCAGCTTGTCATTCGAGTAAACACACTACAACAATGGGGGGTCATATATTCTCTGGTGAAATTGCGATTAATATTTCTTCCCCCTCTTGCATTGCAGCACCGTACACTTAGCCTTTAAAACTTTGTGTAACTGAGTACCATAGTTCATCCTTATTCATTCTATATTTCTCCTCATGTTGTCTCCTAATCATATGGAAATGAAGTTACATGGATGTAGATGTAGTCACTTGGTTTTATTTAGTTTCTCTGTTTTTGTTACATTATTAGTATGTGGCTACTGTTACCATATTTGTTCACCTCTGTTCATTATTATTAAATTATACTACTTATATCTATTATTCCTCCATTTATTCTACACTTAGATCTTTTGTTGTGCTGAATACAATGGTACACGAATTTCGATTTCTCCAAATGGGAGAAAAAATTTACCAAATTATTTGAACGGAGTTATTTTTTTAACCTGTACAGTGACTTCCTCCATCCCCACAGCCATCCATTTTGTTGGTTCACTCTCTCCCACATGAAAAAAGGGCCAGGGACTGACATGAAACAGAGAGATGTCTGGCTGAAGTGGTGAGAAAAAACCATTGCACAAGTGTTTAGATGATGCAGGGAGAACAACAACTGATTCTATCTTTAGGTCCATGCATTAGCATAGTATGAAATGATTTTTAACCCTTTGAATGCCAGAAGAGTATGGGTTGGCTACCCCTCTGACACTCAGAGGGTTCACTACCACGTATTGTGTTAATAAATTAAGATCTATGGATTGTTTGCATCGGTTATTATAAAGCTACTAGTGTAAATGCCCATGTACACTGGCCAAGGTCCTGGTATTGGTAACCCTTTGAGTGCCAGAGGGGTACGCAATGCATTGCTTTGCAATGCATTGCGTACCCCTCTGGCAGTCAAAGGGTTAAGAGGCCGCTGCCTCACTGCTCCACGCAATGCAGTCTTGCATCTCCTCACTCACGTGATGCAATCATGTACAGTAAAGACTGGCCGAACACAGGCATTCTCTACTGCGCATTACTGCATCGTGACAAACATCCTAGCAAATAATTATATAGGATAACTAGGTCTGTAAGAGAAGTAAGTGAAACTACCTCCCAGGTGATAACATGGTTACACATGCAAAATATATGGAAGGATCTTGAATTGAACATTGTAAAACAAATGTATCTCATATATTAGGTGTACCACTTGTACAGAAACATTTACACTTCATGTTTTAAAACAATAGAGAAGTCCCAGGAAAATATGAAGACTGATACATTTGCAACTAAACCAGATAAACACAATTCTTGGAACCAATTAGAATTTGCATGCATTTGATTTACTGCCTGTGAAATCAGATTATTGGATACTCCAAGGTATAATCAATCAAGATGTACTCACATATGCCCTCATAGGAGTAATGAGTACAATGAACTTACTGTGAAATTCTGTTGTACAGAAGCTGTCCAGAAATAGGCTAAGACCTCATTTTTCTTCACTGCTGTCTGACTCTTTTATTACATTCTTCCCCTTAAAGGGCTAGTAATGTTTCATAATAAAATCAGCTCTAAATAATCATCATAGTATTTGGGCCTAGGAGAGTGTTATTTCAATTACGTCAGAGTTGTAGTTCAAGAGTAATTGAATATCAAAGTATCCCCCTCCTGCCCTTTTACTGATGTAACACTGCTCAGCTTAGAGCAGCAGGGTGTGTCCAGGTAGTTTGCAGAGAGGGACAATCTTCAATTAAGATAAGGGAAAAACTTGTCAAGAGGGGCAGGGATTTCATTGTTCTCACAGTAAGAATATTGACCCTTGATGTGAGCTGTCTGGTCTATGGACTGGATTCCACATCTGAGGGGGATACTTTATCATTCAATTACTCTTGAACTACAACTCTGACAGTAGTGAAATAACACTGTCTATGGCTCAAACATTATGAAGATTAATTGGAGCTGCTGTTTTTGTAAAACATTACTATCACTTTATTATTTACAGTCAGTATAGCACCATTTAGTGTTACCAAACACATTTCTTTGCAAAAACACATTTGCAAGGTCAAACCAAACAGGCTTCCTTTATTCTGAGTCTGGGCTTATAGCTGAATACTCAATGAGTCAATGAGGCTGATGTACTAAGTAGAACTGGAGAAATTCCATGTCAAACCAACTGTAACAGGAGGGACAAGTAAAAAGTCCTATTGATTCCAGTGTGGCTTATTTTAAACCCATGAATGTTAGAGAGGTATGCTTCGCAAGGCATTTGAAATCTATCTAGCATTTAAAGGGTTAAAAAACCCTATTTAAATCAGTGAGTAGTTGGAAGCTGTTTGTGGGTTTCCTGTGGTGCAGATGGTTTGTTCCAGAATTACTCCAATTATTCATCAGCGTCAGTACAACATAAATATTTTCACTTGCATTTAACCCTTTAAGGACTCATGACATGCCAGGACCATCGTGGGAAAGCTTCCCTAAAGGACCAGTGATGGTCCTGGCATGTCATAGATTTCAGGGATCCTCACATGGCTGCATGCCATTCGGGGAGCCCTGAATCGGATCCAACAAAAAAAAATGCTTTGTGGTCCTTAAAGGGATAGTAATACTTTGTTTTAACTTTATTTTATTTTATAGGCATTAAAAAAACATGAAGAATGATATAAGTCTTATCTCTCAAACCTTTATGGTTTAAGAGATATTCACAAACAAAGTATCCCCTCCCCGCCCCTTTCCCCTTGCGTGGCCGGCCCTTAACCTTTTGAGTGCCAGAGGGGTATGTAACGCATTGCTTTGCAATGTGCTTGCATACCCGTCTGGCACTCAATGGGTTGAGGGGTTCAGTTTACTATCTGTTTTAGGGATGTCTCCACCACACTGCAGGGCAATGTGCCAGATACACCTCTAGTATCCAAGGGTGCTAAGAACATCCTATACAATAATTTGCTAGAATGTTTGTCAGAAGCCATCATGCTCAGTAGAGACTGTCCGAACACACACAATGCTGGGAGCACAGAATGTTGGGAGGTGTAGGAATGCTGGGAGCATTCTGTGCTTTCGGCCAGTCTCTACACTGCATGACTGCGTCAGCGGCAGGACTAGAACTGGAGGGTCACAGGTTGTTCTGTCCTGTTCTAGAACAATACATCAAATCAATGCATCCACAAGCAGCAATTAACATACAGAAAATGGCAGTTTTGCCTGCCATTGCTTGATGTTGTAACATCTGGAGGGGAAATGCACTAACATATGATAAACAAGGGATAAAGAGGTGATAAAGTGGAGATTACATTTCCAGTGAGTTAAACTCTACAATCCCTTTGTTATTATATGGAATCAAGGCAGATTTATGATATCAAAAGGTAACAAGCAGCACCAACATGCTCATCAGTTTAACAAGCAAAGTGAACACACTCACAGCCTTCAAAGGAACCCACTTAGTACAAATTCAGGATGTATTAGTCCTCAGTCATGCAGGAATAGAAGACCTGCACTCATTCATCCACAATATGAATAAAAACTGCTTTTATTCCAAAGAATTAAAAAAGACACACATAATCAAATAGTCTTTTTCTTTATCATAGACCCATCTTTGTAGTCTATTGACCAGCCTATGTGAAACTTCTACAAAACACAAACCCCACCAGTTGGCCGATCCTTACAAGTCTCATGTAAAATCAGTCATAATAAGATACATAATTGCAATAATGCAAAAAACAAAAGAAGAGATGACTTAACCCCAGAAGCGCTGGTAAAAAAAACACACTCTGCCAATCAACATCAGGGGGAGTTTTGAATGTTAACACTCGAAGCCACAGGAAGGCACCAAGCCAGCCACCATGCAACAAGCCGGGTATCTTCCCGGCATCCCAGAGTGCAAAGAGATACTATATCTCTCATCCCATAATTGCTTTTTATCACAAACCGGCTGGTCATGGGTCTCCTATAGACACAGTCAAAAATCTCTAATAAAATATTAAAAATGTTTTTGAAGTATATTCAAAATTGAGGGAACCACACAAAGAAACAAATACAGTGCAACATATTCATTGATAGTCAGTAAAATATCCATAAATAATATTAAGATAATCATTCACACCAATACAAATGTGCATGATACATCCAAAGGCAAAAAAAACTCTGCAAACAAGTAGAATCTATTTGATGTTATGCCCAAACAATAACATGCAAGGAAAATGACTAAATCATTTGTGAACCTAGCTTGAAGCCTTAAAACCCAGTTTCATATAATGGTAATGTCATATTATCGATTCAGACCTCTTGGAACTCTACTGCACAGAATAAAGATCCAGGAAACTTCTCACAGTAAAAGAATTTTGGATGTCACCCCATCTAATTGGAGTGAAAATTCTATACCCTGGGCAGAAAATGCAGATACAAATCATATTGTATCCACAAGTATTGCACTACACCAGTTTTATAATCCCCACAGTTTATATTGCTGATGTGTTCCCTTAAGCATTCTCACCAGGTTCTACTGAATTTGCCTATGTATTGAACCTTAAATACGGAACATTAGATAACACACACAACATTCTAGGTGGCACAATTTATATACTGATTCATATGTAAGCACAGTTACAGTGATCCACTGACAGCTACCAAATGCTGCCACATCTGTACGTACCTTTAATATCATCAAACCTGGTAGGTTTCCTCTGTCTTTCACCTAAAAAATTAGCCAACAAGGGTTCTGTCTTACGCACAAAAATTGCATCCATTCTATAGAACTGAATTCAACTGGAGTCCAAGCAAAGGAAATTCCTCCTTGATAAGGAAGACTATGATCCCAATCAAGAATAAATATGGCACCGACTGTATCATAAAAAGAGGGGACAAGGATATCTTTGGGGGTTGTAAAGTAAGGCATGATAAAGAGGTGATAAAGCGGAGATGACTTTCCAATGATATTACATCTCTGGTTCATATGGAGCCAATGCAAGTTGGAGAAATCTTGTATTGGCTCCATAGAATGACATAAGACTTAAAGAAGTGATATCACTGGAGAAGTCATCTCCGCTATTACCTATTTATCATGCCTTAGTGCATCTCCCCCCAGAAGTTTATACTAAAGGCAACTACACCAAGAAAGTCGGTTTTTCCAACACATTATAATTCTACAGTAATATTTTCTGAAGCATCATCTGCAGAGACACCAAGCTCACTGCATGGCATTGGGTTGAGTGGGCTGGGTGTCTTCTCATAGGGTTAACTTTATTTCAGTTTTAATACTTCCTCTGGTATTGAAGGGAGGAGCATTTTACTGGCACTCTGTTGGCCAGCTTCAACTCTCCTTTTGGTCTTTTGCATTATTGCAACTATGTATCTTATTATGAAGGGTTTCATGTTGATTGATTAGACATGAGACCTGTAAGGATTGGCCAACTGGTAGGGAAGGTGTTTGAAGAACTTTAAAATAGGCTGGTTAATATACTCCAAAAGCTGGGTCTATGATTAAGCACAATGTGTTGAAAAGCCTTAGACGATTTAATTATGTGTGAAGAGTTTTTTACTTTGGAATAAAGGCTGTTTTTATCTACATCCTGGATCCCAGTATGAGTGCAGCTGTTCTATCCCTGTCAATGCTGGTTTCTCTAACTGGAGAGATCTTGGTGCATATGCTTTGTTGAATTACATTGGACTTAAAGAGTTTGTAATGCTGGAGATGTGTTCTCCTCTTTATACCTACTTTATCTCCTCTTTATCACACCTTAGTGCATGATTCCCCCTGGCGTGTCTTCACAAAAGCCACAAAATCTTCTTAGAAACTTCATAAGTTGCAGTTCTTACGTGAACTCCAATCAGACATTTGAACTTTGCAATGGAAGGATCATATTCTGGGCTCTATAAAAGGAGTTTTATAGTTTCCCTTTATTTGGAATTTACATACTCTGCATGTGCATAATATGTAAAATAAATTGACTATATGTTATACTAGTTTTGTTATTAATATTCACCTTTTTTACTTTATGCTCATCCCGGGTTAATGTTTCCTGCATTGGTGGGTTAAAGTTGCACTAAGGGATTCTACGCCAAAGAAAAACTGGGTCATTAGGCTTCATTTCCATAAGAAAATAGGCCATTGTCGATGTTATGAGTGAACATTCGTAAACCTGTTGGAGGCTTGTCAAATTGATATCTATGTGGGCATATTTTTGTCGGACTGATGGGGATATGATGTCGAAGACACTTTAGTGCATACCGTCATGTGCCTTTGACACTGCTCTGACAGGACACCAACATTTTTAGTCTTCATCAACCTTTAGTGAATTTCCCCCAATGTGTTGATACCTGTCTGGCACTCAAATGGTTAGCTTACTTAACCCTTTTTAGGACCCCATACATGTACAACACTTTACAAAGCAATGCCTTGCATGCACCTCTGGTCCTTAAAGACTCAGGATTATCATGTGCCCTGGGCAGAGTTTATGTCCTGTGGTACTGCTACCACTGTCATGTCTGCCTCCATTTACATGACATACAGGACTGTCTGAAGATGTTATGTCTTGAACAAAGGCACAAGGTCAAAATTCATAGGGGCCATTAGGATTTTTGGCCATACTGTTACCCCTTTGAATGCCAGAGGGGTATCCAATGCATTGTCTTGTAATGTGTTGGATACCCCTCTGGCACTCAAAGGGATAAGTGGTGGGGTGATTTTAAGACCTGTTAGCTCTCCTTTATTGTGACGGTTTGCATATGTGTTGCAATATCTACAGTAGTTGGATGTGCTTTGCATTGTGCACCTCTTATAGTCATTGACTTTGTTTACATCATGTAGACAAGAATTCTGTTTTATTTTGTTTTTTCTTTTGGGGGGGGGGGGTCTGAAGCTTTTTCAGTAAATTTGTTCAGCCTCCCTGGCCTGACAGCCTTTGGGCAAGATCATCTCAGTACAGTGATACAAGTGGACATGTCAGGTCACAAAGTGTCAAATCAAGTTACATTCCCTCTGGAATTGGAATATTTGTTCATGAACATATTTCTGACACCAGTTGAGGATAGATGTGTGATGACCGCACATGATCTTTGTACCTATTGATAGCATATCTAAACAAACAGTAAGTTCAGAGTGGAAAGTCATGGGTAAAGACATGAAAATGCAAACTGGTTATGAATGATGTATGCAAGTTCACATGCTAGTCATCCAATGACAGACAATAGCCTGACAGCAGTGATAACAAGGACATATCTAAAGAAAATACAAGATCTCCCATAGCATTGGCAAGTGAATCCAACTATTAGGATAAGATTGAATAAGGGTAAAGAATAAGTGATTGAAGCACAGAAGTGAATATTCACTGTGAACAAACAAAAGCACAATATGTGCTTGTTATTCTGTTAGTCACTGATCAAGAATATCACTGTTTAGCTTTGTAGTTAGGGTTGGTCAAACTTTTCACCACAAAAGTGATTAGGAGAAAAATGGCACTTTGCACAGATTTTCAGCTTTTTCCTTACTTAGTAGTATAAAAGGGCTGTCAGGTTCATGCAGCATGCCATTCAGTGTTTGTGAGAGACAGAGAAAGCAGGAGAAAGCAGCAACATTTTGCAGCTAGTTAGGATATGCAAATAAATTTAGATTGGAGTGTAGTTTAGGGAATCTTGTAGGCAATTTGTTCTCTTTGTTAGGGGAGTGTGGGGGACTCTGAGACAGGGGAAGGGAGAAAGGAGGTTGACCCAAAATACTTATAAATCTTGGTTGCCTGAGACAGACAGCTGTGATCCAAGTTCCTTCTTGATCTGTCTGTTAGCTCTGTGTTAGAAGTGTCTGGGGTGTGAGAAGGTAGCAAACATTTACCACAAGTACCCCAATATTTTGTGTGACTGACTTGGAAGACACATGCAGCCAAGATCCAAGTTCCTTCCTGATCTGACTGTTATCTCTGTGTGTCAGGGGAGCCTGGGTATGTGAGAAGGGAGCAAAGCAAATTTACCCCAAATACACTAAATGGGAAGACACAGGCAGCCTTGACACGTGTTGTGCTTGTTTGTCTCACTATGAAACGTTTTTTCCTGATATGGCTGTTATTAGTGATGATCGAGCACCCCAATGCTCGGGTGTTCGGGTGCTCTGACCGAGCACCCCCGGAGGCTCGAGTGCTCGGCCGAGCACCCGAGCCCCATTGAAGTCAATGGGAGGACTCGAGCATTACACCAGGCACCCCCTGCTCTGATGAGGGGAGGGTGCCAGGTCCATAGGAAAAGGGCAGAAAATGATGGAAACACCACAGAAATGGTTCAGGGACAGCATAGGGAGGATGTCTGGATGCATCTTGGACTCAAACGTCGCTGCTGGGAATGATCTTTCGCCCACAGTACGCCATTTTTACAGACTGACCGTAAAACACACAAAAAGGAAGATAAAAACGACTTTAGGCGAAAAATTGTTACCAAACAGTATTTGCTGTATATTTACTTGTATATCATCTGCAAATTCTTCAAAAAATGTCATCGATTTTTCAGAACTGGGGCCATGATTAAGAGGGAAACGTGCGCAGAGGCAAATTCTCCCAAAAATTTCCTCGATTTTTCTGAACTGAGGCCATGATTAAGAGGGAAACGTGCGCTGAGCCGACCATCTAAAACATTATGGGTGAGGGTCTGCTGCGGAGCTGACCATCCTAAACATTATATGCGAAGGCCCGCTAGTGAGCTGACGCTATAAAACATTATATGAGAGGGCCCGCTAGAGAGCTGACCCAATAAAACATTATATGAGAAGGCCCGCTGGTGAGCTGACCTATACAAATATTGTCAAACAGGGCCCGCTGGTGAGCTGGCCCTATATAAAAATTATATCACAGGGCCCGCTGGTGAGCTGGCCCTATATAAAAATTATATCCCAGGGTATATGGAAGAGAGTCAACCATATACCCATTTTTTGGGTGGAAGGGGTGAATGGGAATACAGAGTATTCCCATCATTGTAAATAACATATATAAAGTGAGTTTATGTTCCCCCGGGGCTTTCCTCCAGTGGAGTGGAGAAGTCAGGGGAAATCCAGGCCTTGTTCATTTTTATAAGTGTCAACCTATCAGCATTGTCGGTGGAAAGGCGGATACGCTTATCTGTTATGATGCCACCAGCAGCACTAAATACCCGCTCAGACAGAACGCTGGCGGCAGGGCAGGCCAGCACCTCCAAGGCGTAGAGTGCCAGTTCATACCACGTGTCCAGCTTGGACACCCAGTAGTTGTAAGGCACAGAGGGATCATTGAGGACGCTGACACGGTCTGCTACGTACTCCTTCACCATCTTCCAAAACTTTTCCCTCCTTGTGACACTAGGCTGCGCATCAGGGTGAGGGTGCTGGCGGGGTGTCATGAAGGTGTCCCACGCCTTGGAGAGTGTTGCCCTGCCTTTCTCGGAACTGCTGTGTGCTCCCCTTTTCTCCCCTTCTCTGTTGGCCAAGGTAGCACGTACTCTGCCGCCAGCGTTGTCAGATGGAACATTTTGGAGCAATTTTTCAACAAGAACCTTCTGGTATTGCACCATTTTGCTTGTCCTCTCCACCGGAGGAATGAGAGATGAGAAATTCTCTTTGTAGCGGGGGTCCAGAAGGGTGAACACCCAGTAATCCGTGTTGTCTAAAATGCGTGTAACGCGTGGGTCACGGGAAAGGCAGCCTAACATAAAGTCAGCCATGTGTGCCAGAGTACCAACAGGCAAGATTTCGCTGTCCTCACCAGGAGGATGACTCTCAATCTCCTCATCCTCTTCCTCCTCTTCTGCCCACCCACGCTGAAGAGATGGAACTAAAGTTCCATGGCTACCCTCTGTAGCGGAGGCAACCGTGTCTTCCTCCTCCTCCTCCGCCTCCTCCAATTGTCGCTGAGAAGACGAAGTGAGGGTGCTCTGGCTATCACCTTGTGTAAGCTCTTCCTCCCCCATTTCCACCTCTTCCACATGCAAAGTGTCGGTTTTAATTGTGAGCAGCGAGCGTTTCAGTAGACACAGAAGTGGGATGGTTACACTGATAATAGCGTTATCGCCGCTCACCATCTGTGTCGATTCCTCAAAATTGCGTAAAACCTCACAGAGGTCTGACATCCATTCCCACTCCTCACTTCTGATTACAGGAAGTTGAACGGAGAGGCGACGACCGTGTAACAGCTGGTACTCCACTTCTGCCCTCTGCTGCTCACAAAGCCGGGCCAACATGTGGAAGGTGGAGTTCCAGTGCGTGCTCACGTCACACAGCAGCCGGTGAGCTGGCAATTGTAAGCGCTGCTGCAGCTTCAACAGGCCGGCTGAAGCTGTAGATGACTTACGGAAATGTGCACACACGCGGCGCACCTTGGTCAAGAGATCATGCAAATTGGGGTAGGTTTTTAGAAATCGCTGAACCACTAAATTAAATACATGCGCTAGGCATGGTACGTGTGTGAGCTTGCCGAGCTCCAAAGCCGCCACCAAGTTACGCCCATTATCACACACAACCATGCCTGGTTGCAGGTTGAGTGGCGAGAGCCACTGCTCGGTCTGGTGACTAATCCCCTGCAACAGCTCTGAGGCCGTGTGCTGTTTGTCCCCAAGGCAGATCAGCTTCAGCACGGCCTGTTGACGCTTCCCCACTGCAGTGCTACACTGCTTCCAGCTACCGGCTGATGGGTGAGTGGCGCTGCGCGCAGAGAATTCGGAGGTGGAAACGGAGGAGGAGGAGCCAATAACGTAGGTGCTGGCGGAAACCCTGATGGAGGTAGGGCCTGCAATCCTCGGCGTGGGTAGCACCTGTGCCATCCCAGGGTCCGAGTCGCTCCCAGCCTCCACGACATTCACCCAGTGTGCCGTCAGGGAAATGTAGCGTCCCTGGCCACAAGCACTTGTCCATGTGTCAGTCGTTAAGTGGACCTTCCCAGTAACTGCGTTGGTCAGGGCACGGGTGATGTTACGGGACACATGGTGGTGTAAGGCGGGGACGGCACACCGGGAAAAGTAGTGGCGGCTGGGGACTGCGTACCGAGGGACAGCTGCTGCCATCAGGCTGCGGAAGGACTCAGTCTCCACAAGCCTAAATGGCAGCATTTCGATGGCCAGTAATTTGGAAAGGTGTGAGGTTAGTGCTATGGCCTGTGGGTGGGTGGCTGGGTATTTTCGCTTGCGCTCAAATGCCTGGGGTAACGACATTTGGACGCTGCGCTGGGACAGGGAAGTGGATGTGGTCGCTGATGGTGCTTCAGATGGTACAGGTGCAGGGCGGTAGGTATGCGGGCCTGCGCCTTCGACAGGCGATTGGCCGGCACCGAAAACAGGGGAAGAGGAGGCAGTGGTGTGGCCTGCAGACACAGATTGGTGATCCGGGCGTTCCTCCCACTTATTACGGTGCTTGGATGCCATGTGTCGGATCATGCTGGTGGTGGTGAGGTTTCTAGTGTTCATGCCTCGGCTCATTCTGGTGTGGCACAGGTTGCAAACTACAATTCTTTTTCGTCCGCACTTTCCTTAAAAAAACGCCATACCGCGGAACACCTACCCCTTGGCAAGGTAGATTTACGCAAGGGGGTGCTCCGTGGAACATTTGCGGGCCGGTTTGGTGCGGTCCGCCTTCTTTCTGTAGCCACACCACTGCCTCTTCCAGCCTGTTGCGGTGCTGCAGATGGCTCACCCTCAGGACTGCTGTCATCGCTCGGCTCTACACCTTCCCAGGTGGGGTCAGTCACCTCATCGTCCACCAAGTCCTCCTCCACTTCCTCACTCTGATCATCCTCCTCATGTCTTGATCCCACCACATACTCAGTCATTGACAACTGTATATCATCCTCCTCATCAAGGTCTTGAGACAGTAATAGTGGTTGATTTAATGGCAACTGTGTCTCATCATCATCCACTTCCTTTGACCTTAAATGCCGTTCCCCTCTGTCATCTTCTTGTGATTGGGTACCCTCTAGAGGTTGTGAATCAGGGCACAAGATGTCATGTTCCTCTGCAAGCGTGCTTGGAGAGAGGTTCAAATTAAGGATTGGTGATGAGACGAGCTCCTCACTATATCCCAGTGTGGGATCACTTCTTTGACCAGACCCTCTATGGTGGGAGGAAGGATGATCAGGGTGAGGATTATGTTGACCAGACTCTTGGCTACTGAGAGTGGACTTGGTGGAAGACAGGGTGGTGCTTAACCGACTGGAAGCAGTATCAGCTGAAATCCAACCGACCACCTGTTCGCAGTGGTCTGACCTCGAGAGTGATGTCCTGCGACGCCCTGTAAACTGAGACATGAAGCTAGGTATGGTGGATGTCTTTCTGTCTTGTGCTCTGGCACCAGGCACAGTTTCTACGCGTCCTGACCCGCGCCCTGAACTATCAGGATCACGTCCACTTCCCCGTCCCTTTTTACCCGCCTTCTTCATATTACACGGAATATGTGCTGCAAATCTGCAACTTTGCACAGTAAACAGAATATTCTCCTAATACGCAACTTTGCACACTAAACAGAATGTGCTTCTTATCTGCGGCTAGGCACAGTGAATGGAATATGTGACTTTGATATTTTACACTTTGCACAGTTAACAGAATGTGCTGCTAATCTGCAACTTTGCACACTAAACAGAATGTGCTTCTTATCTGCGGTTAGACACAGTGAATGGAATATGTGACTTTGATATTTTACACTTTGCACAGTTAACAGAATGTTCTCCTAATACGCAACTTTGCACACTAAACAGAATGTGCTTCTTATCTGCGGCTAGGCACAGTGAATGGAATATGTGACTTTGATATTTTACACTTTGCACAGTTAACAGAATGTTCTCCTAATACGCAACTTTGCACACTAAACAGAATGTGCTTCTTATCTGCGTCTAGGCACAGTGAATGGAATATGTGACTTTGATATTTTACACTTTGCACAGTTAACAGAATGTTCTCCTAATACGCAACTTTCCACACTAAACAGAATGTGCTTCTTATCTGCAGCTAGGCACAGTGAATGGAATATGTGACTTTGATATTTTACACTTTGCACAGTTAACAGAATGTTCTCCTAATACGCAACTTTGCACACTAAACAGAATGTGCTTCATCTGCGGTTAGACACAGTGAATGGAATATGTGACTTTGATATTTTACACTTTGCACAGTTAACAGAATGTTCTCCTAATACGCAACTTTGCACACTAAACAGAATGTGCTTCTTATCTGTGGCTAGGCACAGTGAATGGAATATGTGACTTTGATATTTTACACTTTGCACACTAAACAGAATGTTCTGCTAATCTGAAACTTTGCACAATAAACAGAATGTGCTGCTAATCTGAAACTTTGCACACTAAAAAGAATGTGCTGCTAATCTGCAACTTTGCACACTGAACAGAATGTGCTCTAATCTGCAACTTTGCACACTAAAAAGAATGTGCTGCTAATCTGCAACTTTGCACACTGAACAGAATGTGCTCTAATCTGCAACTTTGCACACTAAACAGAATGTGCTGCTAATCTGCGGCTAGGCACAGTGAACGGAATATGTGACGTTTTTTTTTTATATCTCTGCCCCCCCAAACAAAATAAACTGCTGCCCCCACACACAGTAGTCCTAAAAAGGACTTTTGGGTCTTTTTTTTTTTTTAAATCGCTTTTCTTCTCCCTACACTGACTTTCCCTTCCTATCCTCATCTCTCCCTGGCTAAGACTGAGCCGAACTCGCTGGTCAGGTGCTATACAGCACCCGATCACGGGTTCTGGCCAGCCAATCAGTGTAATGCCAGCAGCCAACATGGCTGCTGGCATTACCCTGATGTCAGAGCCTCCCTGCACGTTTATTGGCTGCGCAGCAGCCGCGAAACGTGCGGGGAGGAGACCCGAACATGGCGGGCGAGCACATGCGGTACTCGTACGAGTACCGCCATGTGCCGAGCAGAGCGATGCTCGAGCCGAACCGAGCTTCGGCCGAGCATGCTCGCTCATCACTAGCTGTTATCTCTTGTTAGTGGAGTCTTAGGAAAGAAGAATTTGAACAGTGAGTGTGGTTTTATGTTTTTTGCTGACAGTGATAAAGATAGGGACTGTTAATAAAAAAATAAATTATAATAGTTTGACAGGTGACTGACATTAGCTATGACTGAGAGAGACTGATAGTAGATGAGAAAGAGTACTTTGTAAAGGGCAAGACATCACATAAAATCAGTTATATTGTGAACATAAATGTAAAAGTACACACAACAGTTGAATATCCAGCTGTCATGGTTTGGTTGATCTGTTGCATACTAGCTGCCTTTCCTTCCCTGGTTCAGGCTGACTCAGCTGATGATTAATGGGCTGCCTTTACCTTTCTGTTTCTTTGGTTACTCACCTGATTGCTATCAGCCAACCTCTTCCAAGTTATTTAAAGCAGCTAGGCTCACTTCCTTTTTGCCCTTGTGATTTTTATGGCTGCAAGTGAGTTCTCCTGAGTTCCTGATTAACCGTGCATTACCCAGATTCCTCTGTCGTCCCTTATGGCTCCTGACTCCTGGCATGTCCCTTACATCTCTGACCTCCATATTCCTGACCCCGGCTTATCTGAATACCCATCTTGGTTCCTGACCCCGGCTTGTCTTTTGGTTTATGTCCTGGATCACTACTGTGCTTTGTTTATTTCAATAACGGTCTTTTGCACTTCACATTGCATATGCATTCTAGTGTTGATGGCATGGGGGGAAGGTGTAACAGTTCAGCCAACTGCTGCATTTGATAGTGAGACAAAGAAGCACAACACCTGTCCTGAAAGTAGTCACAAATGTTGTGAAAATCCCGGTAAAGGGAAAAGTAAAAATAAATAGCTTGAGACTTCTAAAAGCCTAGAGTAATATATAGAGAGTAATATAAAAGTAATATAAAAGTAGTGGGGAAGAAGCGGCAGGAAATGCTGAGGTTGACCTAATTACTGATGATGATCCAGATATATACTATATCCCGCCAGCGTCCTGATGGCATGGCTGATGATGACTGACAGGATAACTGTATTTTTTGGCATATTTTCTTGTCATGGGTCTGAATTATCACCACTTCCAAGTCCAAGCCCCACTCACACACAGTCACACACACTAGTGTTAAGTAACCAGCAACAACACAGGTTATAAACATCCACAATCCTAGGAATGATAAGTGCATCTTCTGCTGTTGGAAGTGCAGGATCTTGACACCTAGTAGTAGTACAAGCTAAACATATTGCTGTCTGTTGTCTGTGTAAAAAGCATGTGAGCAGGGGAAAAGCAGTCTCACACCTAGGCACCTCCTCAGTGATACAGCACAACCACAGGTCTGACTGGAAGACACATCATCAACATGTCAGAGGTGCCACAACTTGCAGCAGCAGATGTACTTCTAAAAGTTCCTGGGGCTCTGGGGCACATAATAGAAGTAATGATGTTGATGTGTCAGAGAGTGTGCCAAGAGCTTGTTCATTCTAGATAACACCTATGGCTCCTGCTGCAGAGTAATATGACTCTGAGTTTGCTGTAGGAGATGACAAGAACCATCGACTTCGCATTCATGCTGCCACCACCTCCTCTAGTCATGTTGTTAAAGAAATAAAGTTACATGGTTCTTCTGTCAGTACTGCCTACCCCCACTTTCTGAGATCTTGGTAAGGAGTGAGAAACTTCACAAAAATAATCCCAAAGAATGTTTTTGCAATGGCAAAGTTGCCAAGATGTGGGCACTTAACATGCTGCCATATTCTTTTGTTAAAAACTGATGTATCAGAGGAAAGATGTGGTCACAATACAGACAATATGATTGACACTGCTCACTGGGTTTCATTCCCAGCAGCAGGAAAAACTAATTGTGCCTCTGGTTCTGACTAAGTTTTGAAAGACAGTCACACTAAGCCAAAGATGTATTAAATTAACTTCAGCAAGTGATAAAGGAATGGCTTGTACACCACTCTTTGAAAGCTGGTTTTGTGACTGCTGATAATGGCTCCAATATAATAGCTGCCTTGAGAATAGGTGATATGGTGCATATACCCTGCTTTGTCCATGTCCTAAATTTAGTTGTGACCAGATTCCCGACAGAATCTGAAATGCTCAGAGAGATGCAGAATATCTCCCACAAAATCTGTGCCCATTTTAGCAGTACCTACAGTGCACACAATTCATTATATTCCAAATAAGAGCATAACAATGCCCCATCAACAGCTGAAAATGTAAGTCCCTACCAAGTGGAATTCACTTTGTACATGCTATAGCATTTGTAAAGCAGACTGAGGCCATTAGCGAGTACACAATGCAAAACTTGAAAGCCTACAAGGGAGCATCTTTGTCACCTAGGCAATGACAACCAAGGTTTGATGCATGTGAGCTGCTGAAACCTTTGAGGAGGCAACCATGCTTGTTAGTTGTACAGGGGCAGGAATTGGTGAATGTGATGGGGGTACAGGGGTTACTGCTTGGTAGACAGAGGGTTAAGAGATTTATCCAGCCAGACAAAAAGATACTAAATTGCATTTATTAGAGAGGTCACGGCATACAAACACAGGACAACAATTACAGGCAAACAAACAGGGGTAAAACATAAAAACTAAACACTTCTGCGGTTCTCTTCTTGGTTGCACAGATTGACAGGGGTTACATATAATACTCACAATCCATTTTAGCTTTATGCTGGAGCTTACACATAGTCCCACTAGAGGCTTGTCTCTGTGTAAGCCTGCTGCTATGCTGACTAACCATTATTTTAAAATCGATTAAAAAAAAAATAAAAAACAGCCTACAATGAATGTGGAAGATGTGCATGAGGGTGGTGGATTGGTATATATTCATGATTCCTATAGCAATTATTACCATTATCAGGTTTGAGTCAAATGAAGCTATCATTATTCTAAGATTATTGACACACATTAATTAATGCTAATAGCAGTGGTCCCAACAGTGATAAATGGTAGCAGTCCTTCACATGCCTCCTCATCCTCATCTTTGTGCTACTGTTAATAATACATGTGCCATGACTTTCTCTGTCATGTGTGGCTTTGTCCACTTCTGCTACCTGATAGATGCTATTAGACCTTGGTTAGTTTTAATATTGTTAGTCTCCCAACATTGCTGCTTGAGAACTGTGTCCTGCGGGCATTCACAATATAACCCACTGAACTGAAAACACACTCAGACTCAACTCTTGCTGGAGGGCAGCTAAGGGTTTCTACTGCTGTTTGTGTCAGTTCTGGCCACACACATTGTTTTGTTCGCCAGTAGTTCATGGGGTCAATGTTTCTGCCAAGAATATCCATCCTGCAAATGTGCCAAAACCATCTCACATGCAGTGGGACCACATCTATACAGTGTTCTTGTGTATCAGTTACAACCCATACTCAGGGAGCAAGACCTTTAAAGATGTGTCAACAGCAGTGCCATCACCACCACCACAAATGTTGGATTGCTGCTCTAGAATAGGATTGGGTGAAAGGTACCGTTGTGTTCCAGCGAAAAAATCTGTGAAAACCATGCTGTTGTCCACTTTTTCACAGGAAAATCCACTTTACAAAGAGTTATTAAAATCTTCAAATTTTTTGCCCATTGGCAAAAATTCTTCGACATTTTTTCAATGGCTAGAAAGTTTCCTCCCATTGATTTACGCTAAAAGCTAAGCTGTTCTAAGTAATTTGCAACTTAACAGTGAATTAGTACAGAGGAGACCATCAAAACACGCCTAACGCATATCGCCCACTACTTGGCTTCATTAGAGGCTTTGCTCTGAATTCTGTTTCTGTGCTTGACATACCCTGGGGCTGGAAATGGGTAGAGTAATACATGCAATTCATTCCCAGATGAATCTGATAGTAATACACACAGGCAGTGAATCGGTGGAAGCCCCTTGTATGCATCAGTCCAACCATGAATAAAAATATACAAAAAGGCATCTAAGTTCCTCAAACTAAAACATGAGTAAAAGGTTAATTTAATAATAAAAAATAGAGCAACTCTGAGCTAAACGAACTACAAAAGGAAATAAATAAAGATTCATATTTCAAATAATTTAAGTCAGATTTTTAACACCTTAAATACTAGAGAGGTCTCCAATGTATTGAGAAGCATCCCTAACTTTCATTGGTTGAAAATGCCAGCTTAAATCAGTGGCAGTTTTTTGTGCCCTATTGAACAGATGGTTTGCCCCACATCTGCTATAAATCTTATCAAATCAGTCTCTAACATGATCTTTGATGCAGATAGCATTCCATACATAATGTAGCACTATGGTAGGCAGAGATGACATATCTGTGCATCAGTTTAGCACTAATACCTTTTATCTTTGGTTCATATCAGGCCTTGGAGACTTTATGGTCTAATTTCTCCCCAAATTATAAAACAGATGTTCCATTGACATGGAATATAACTGACAAATAGCAATGTGTCAGTCTTGCATCTATTAACGTCAGTAGGCTTTGTATACCAATGGTTTTTAACCTTTTGAGTGCCCGAGGGGATAAGCAATAAGTTGTTCACCTCTCTGACACTTAAAAGGTTCAAAAAATGTTGTGTCACTATCGTAATTATAAAACTATTATACGATTTGCTTGGAATGTTTATAGCAATATGTATTTACTTGTTATATATGACGCATCAATCACTGTGTGAAATGACTTGTTCCCCTAAAAAATGTCTGTTTTTTTACAAAAATGTGGTCTTATGTATAGTCTGTGGTATATTTATTTAATTAAGAAACATCTTAGTGATTTGTTTAGCCTTTGTACTATTGATAATTATGTATGTGTTTAAAAAATACTTTCCTGATACATATATTTATTGGTGATACACCTGGACCTAGATGCACTAAAGGTCGAAGAGGGCTACAAATGTTGATGTTCTGTCGGAGTAGTGTTGTAGGCACATCCTCAGTATTCACAAAGTGTCTACATCACTTCACCCAATTTACATAACAATAAGTGAAACTATTCTAAAAACGAGACTCCTTTTTAGAATAGTTTCACTTATTGTTATGTAAATTGGGTCACGCTTATTCTGTGACCTTCCTTACAAAAGTAAAGGAGGGGTTAGTATCACTTCTTACTGCAGCATTAACACATCAAATGGGTTTACCCATCAAATAGTAGGATTGAGAGGTCTTTCACACTTAGCACAGCAAGTTATACATACTTGTACAGGAATCCCTATGACATATAAAGAGTCTGTATTTTGCAGTAAAACTGGAGAGTAAACAAGGTTGTATGGGAGCAATATTATTCGAATTAAAATGGAGATAGAAGGTCATAGGAACACTATAAGTTTTTAAAGGGGAAGGGTTAAAATGTTGAATGTGAACAATATTTGTCGAATTCAAATGGTGAAAGAAAGTCATGGTAGCACTGTAGCAAAATTTTAAAAGGGAAGGGGTTAAAATGTGGAATTTGAACAATATTTGTCGAATTTAAATGGCGAACAAAGTCATGGAGCACTGTAGTCGAATTTTCAAGGTGAAGGGTTAAAATGTTGAATGTAACATAGTAACATAGTAACATAGTAGATAAGGCTGAAAAAAGACATGCGTCCATCAAGTCCAGCCCATGCCAATAACACCCCTGTTGATCCAGAGGAAGGCAACAAAAAAGCCCTCTGGAGCAATTTCCAATGTAGGTGTGTGTGTGAGTGTGTCAAATAGTTCCCCGGCTCAATATCCTATTTGCTTTGAAGCCATCTGTCATAACTGTCAATATTGTTCTGTGCTAGATAGGCATCCATTGCTTTTTTGAATGCAGTTACATTATCTGCAAGCACAGCATCCCGAGGCAAAGAATTCCATAGCCTTACCGCCCTTACTGTAAAGAATCCCTGCCTGTGTTTTAGTCGAAAGCGCCTTTCCTCAAGTCTTAATGGATGACCTCTTGTTCTTAGCTCAGCTCTTTGCATAAATAATTCATTGGATAGTTCTTTGTATTGGCCTTGAATGTATTTGTAAATGGTAATCATATCACCCCTTAGACGTCTCTTTTCTAATGTAAACAAACCCAGTTTGGCTAGTCTCTCTTTGTAACTCAGATCCTCCAATCCCTTTATCAGTTTTGTTGCACGTCTCTGCACCTTTTCCAGTTCAGTAATGTCTTTTTTTAGAACAGGCGCCCAAAATTGTACTCCATATTCTAGATGAGGCCTAACCAAGGATTTATACAGAGGTAGGATAATGTTAGCATCCCTTGCTTCTACACCTCTTTTTATGCAGGCTAGTACTCTATTTGCTCTTGCAGCAGCTGAGTGACTCTGCACACTGCTGTGAAGACTATTGTCTATCAGTACACCTAAATCTTTCTCTAATGAGGATTTCCCAAGTTGTTTCCCATTTAGAGTATATGTAGCAAGTTTGTTTCTACAACCCAAATGCATAACCTTACATTTATCTACATTAAATGACATCTGCCACTTTTCTGCCCATTCACTTAGTTTATCTAAATCCTTCTGTAGGGAAAAAACATCGAGCTCTGTATGTATTTCCTTACATAGCTTAGTGTCATCAGCAAAGATTGAGATGCTACTTTCAATTCCCACTTCTAGATCATTAATAAACAAATTAAAAAGCATTGGGCCCAGGACTGAACCCTGCGGTACCCCACTTATAACCCTAGACCAATTTGAAAAAGTTCCATTTACAACAACTCTCTGCCATCTATCATTTAACCAGTTCTCAATCCATGTACAGATACCACCACCCAAACCAAAGCCTTTTAATTTATGCAGTAACCTGTTGTGAGGCACTGTGTCAAAGGCTTTTGCAAAATCCAAGTATACTACATCAACAGCAATTACCCTGTCCAAATTACTACTCACTCTTTCATAAAATGCAAGTAAATTAGTCTGACATGATCTGTTCTTCATGAAACCATGCTGATTCCTACTAATGATATTGTTTGTCTTCACATAGTTCTGAATACTATCAGTTAATAACCCTTCTAGTATCTTACCCACTATGGAAGTCAAGCTCACAGGTCTATAATTTCCTGGTTTGGATCTTGCTCCCTTTTTAAACAATGGAACTACATCAGCTTTCCTCCAATCACAGGGCACTATGCCTGATGAAAGCGAATCAATAAATATTAAGTATAATGGTTTTGCTATTACTGAACTAAGTTCCTTAAGTACCCTTGGGTGTATACCGTCCGGTCCAGGCGCTTTATTCACTATAACCCTTTCCAGTCTAATATCTGTTGAATTAATGTGGTGAAAGAAAGCAGGGTAAGTCAAATTTTGAAAGGGAAGGGTTAAAATGTGGAATGTGAACAATATTAGGCGAATTAAAGTGGCAAAGGAAAGCACTGCAACTTGACTTTTAAAAGAGGGGGTTAATACGTAGAAGGGGGGCACTTTATGTCGGATTTCTATGCTGTATACTGTATTCTGCACTGATTTTGTTCGAACAACGATGGTTTTGAAACTGTCGTTATGACGTCTACACCTCAACCTCTGAGGCGCAGAATTTCCGACTTAAATGTAACCACAAAACAGGTGCTAATACTGAGCGTGAGTAATAGGATACTAATTGCACATTGCTTTTAGTTGTTTCCTATGGGCTTTTTTTTGACTGGCAGTAAGTATAATTACCTCTGGTTTTGTTTTCACAAGTCGGGTAATAGGATAGAAAAAACTGACTTAAAAAAAAACAACACCTGTTTTATTTTTAGTGCTGGTAATAGAATCGAGCCCACAATATTAAAGCAATGATTTGCTTTTATTCTTAACAAGCCCTACAGTTCACATTCAAAAACACATAAGATACCCAATGCTTTGTCTACCTAAAGTGGACAAACTGCAACTGGCTCTTAACCCTTTGAATGAAACAGGGGTGAGCAATGCACATCCCTATGGCATTCAGTGCTGTCCATGGTGCTGAAAGCCTTCTCTGTGTTCCCCTACTGGCTGGGTAAGAAAGCACAGAGAATGCTGTTCAGAATGTCATAGTGTTAGTGAGGTGTGCGGGGAGGAGATCCCTTCCACATCTACAGCACTTCGAAAATCCTGTATGCTAATAGGGACCTTCTCCAACCCTCCCCTTCCATCCGACAATTTTTGTGAATATGTCGATATGTATGCAGATTGAATTGTCGGAGTGATTCGAACACAGACACTATCATACCGACACCACATCGACCCTTAGTGCATCTAGGCCCTGGTGTATTGACAACTCCCATAGTGAGGTTTTCACAACATGTGAGGATGAGAAGATCCAACGCACCTAAGGACCCAGCTACAGTGGGGGAAATGTTATTACTGATACATAGGCATTCAAGGAGATGGGTTACAGAGATATCCTGGGTCAATGAGTCAATCCATTACTATTTGATTTCATAATTTTATACTGCTATTTGTTTGTGAGTGCTATTACCTTTGCTTTTTTTGCTATTTTATAAAATACCTGTACAGTCTACCCTAGGAAGTGTTGTGGACATTTCTTTCATTGTTTACATATAGTTCTGGGGCTAAAGTTTAGCACCTTATAGGACAAAGAGAAATCCCCATTGATCTACATTGGGTTTTTAAGCCATTAAATGCTAGAGGTCTCCAACACAATTAATGAGAATTTTGTGAATGTTTATTTCTCCCAGTGATACAGTTGATTTGCCCTGTAATTGCTCCATTTTGCTTTTATTCATCAGACCCATTGACTTTTTACAGATAACTTAACAGCTAACATTTTTGTATGTTCTCTTGGTTTGACAGCTCCTTTTAACCCATCCCATAATACAGACAGTATTGTGAAGTTTGATGCATATGGAGATGGAATTGGCTTATACAACGTGTTCAACTTTCAATACCACAGCGGAAAGTACTCCTACCAGAAAATTGGTCAGTGGGCAGAAACCTTGTCATTGGATTTTGACTTAATACAGTGGTCTAAGAGTTTAGTCCCCACATCACAGTGCAGTGACCCTTGTGCTCCAAATGAGAAGAAAAATATGCAACCAGGAGATGTCTGCTGTTGGATTTGCATTCCATGTGAAGCATATCAGTATCTCACCGATGAGTTCACCTGCACTGACTGTGGGGAAGGTCGTTGGCCTACCCCAGACCTGACAGGTTGTTTTGACTTACCAGAAGACTACATTAAGTGGGAAGATGCATGGGCTATAGGACCAGTGTCCATTGCATGTCTCGGCATTGTGTGCACGTGCCTGGTTGGAGGAGTTTTTATGAAGCACAATAGTACTCCTTTGGTCAAGGCATCTGGACGTGAACTGTGCTATATTCTTTTAATTGGCGTATTTATGTGTTACTGTATGACATTTTTCTTCATTGCCAAACCTTCCCCAGTCATATGCGCTCTTCGACGACTGGGACTTGGAACTTCTTTCGTAGTTTGCTATTCAGCTCTTCTAACAAAGACTAATCGCATTGCCAGGATATTTAGTGGAGTGAAGGATGGTGCTCAAAGACCTAAATTCATCAGTCCCAAATCTCAAGTTGTCATATGTCTAAGTCTCATCTCTGTGCAGATTGTCATTGTGTCTGTGTGGCTCAGGTTGGAAAACCCAGGCACCAGACGGTATACACTTCCTGGAAAAAGGGAAACTGTTGTATTAAAATGCAATGTCAAAGATTACAGTATGTTAATATCTTTAACATATGATGTGGTCTTATTGTTATTATGTACTGTGTATGCCTTCAAAACAAGGAAGTGCCCAGAAAATTTCAACGAAGCCAAGTTTATTGGATTTACAATGTACACAACCTGCATTATTTGGCTTGCTTTCCTTCCTATATTTTATATGACATCAAGTGACTACAGAGTAAGTCCAACAGGATTTAAATGTTATTTTATTAACAAACTAAATGCCTTTAACCCTTTTCCTTGCAAAGTGTAAAATAAATGTATGCCAGAACCATTGCTCAGAATGTAATGTCACTCAAGGTTATCAGTCCTTTGATAGTTAATAAATAGTAATGTTATATTTTAGAGAGATAGATGATAGATTGTGTGTGTGTGTGCGCGCGCATGCGTGTATGTGTGTGAGTGCGCGTGCATATGTGTGTGTGTGTGTGTGTGTGTGTTTGTGTGTGTATGTGTATCCCAGATGAGTTAATAAAGATATTTCTCACTGGAGGGAGATGTGTCATTCAAAGATTATCATGGCTGAGAGCAGGAGATCCCAGTCCGGGGACCAGCAGGAGGATCTGCAGCAGAGCCGAAATCACAGTACTTAAAAATAATTCATTCATTGGAAAGGTCTACAAAGTGTGCTTGCAAACCAGGCACACTTTGTAGACAGTTCCAATCAATTAATTATTTTTACGTACCGAGATTTCGGCACTGCTGCAGAGCCTCCTCAAGTTGTACGACTCGATTCTCCTGCTGTCAGCTTTACAGCTGACATCAGGAGTAGGGGAGGGAGGGTGAACTTTGAATCCCAATATCTTTCAAACCATAGCGGTTTGAGAGATAGGGTTTGTTGCAAATAGTTTATTTTTTCAATATCTTCCTAAATCTAAATATTTTTTATGGGACATTACTGTCCCTTTAACGTTTATTTCCATGTTTTAAAAGCTGTTGCCTTTTTATTTTCAGGTGCAGACAACTACCATGTGCATCTCAGTAAGCCTAAGCGGCTTTGTAGTGCTAGGTTGCTTGTTTGCCCCAAAAGTTCACATCATCCTGTTTCAACCACAGAAAAATGTTGTTACACACAGACTCCATCTGAACAGATTCAGTGTTAGTGGCACAGCAACCACTTACTCACAGTGTAAGTATTGATTTTGCATTGAATTCTGACTCAGTGTTATGTGTTGCAGTCACAAACAAAACATTCTGAATTTAACTCACGTCTGAGATGTAATATGCACACGTCTATGGTGTATGTGAGTGGAATAAATACAAGGGGTATAACACAGCATGACCTCCCAGGTTATAACTTATTGAGACTGATATACTAAGAATAACTGGATCAAACCTGGAGCAAACTAACCGCACCACAGGCAAAATAATAATAAAAATAATAAAAATAACGTGGACCTGTCACCCTAAGACAAGTTTAGATAGTTTTACAGATAATTTATATATGCCTATATGTTGAGCTAGTCATTTTTCTGTAAAAATAAATAGATTTTAACCCCTTAACGAATGGTGACGTGTCAGGACTGTCAATAGTAATCTTGCCTAAAGGACAGGAAATGGTACTGGCACGTCATGTATATTGTGCTTACAGCACTCCTGCAAGAGCACTATTATCACTAGCGGGGTCTGAAATTCACAGACTGGCTGCAGCAAATTGAGTATCATATTTCAACCACTGGACATGTCTCTGGCAGGCCAGATAGCTTGATACTTGATTGGAGATTAGAGAGCTGCTTGTTGGAGACCCCAGGTTTAGACACTCCTGATCTACTGCACTGGGAAAAGAGCACGTTGCTGAATTAATGAGGGTTTTAAGATCATGCCTTTAAAGGGGTAAGCATATGAAAAATGTATGCTGCATTATCGTGTGTAAACCATTGCAGCCCAGTAGTAATCGATGCAGATCTGCAGCATGCATTTTTCATTTTTGTCCCTTTTTAAAATGATGCTCTGCCAACCATAATCTTAAGTGTGTACCTAGATAAAACAGAAACCTTACTAAATAACTCTTCTTAAACCAAAGATCAAATTGGCACAGAACTTTTTCATTGTTGTATTTTCAATATATCATAGGAAAAAAGTCTAAAAATACACATATCATCTTGTAATCTGTGTCATAGTTATAAAAGAGGATTTTAATCTTACCTGTTAAATCTTTTTCTCTTAGTCCAAACAGGTTACTGGTAACTTTGGGTAGGCGATCAGCCCCTTTAACTAGGCAGGAACAATACTGTGAAGTGACTGCTAGGTGGAGCCTCCTATCCTTAGCTTGCAGCTAGCCAATCCCCATCCAGTAAGATTTGAAAACTAACTATTGATTAGGTAGTAAGAAGGTAAAGGAAGACTCCTGTGAGCATGAACCCGAAAAGACCCCCACGTTCTGCCATAGACGAGCCAAGCATGGTCCCTTGACAGGGTAGGAGACCAGTAACCTGTATGGACTAAGAGAAAAGGATTTAACCAGTAAGACTAAAATCCTCTTTTATCAGTCGTCCAACACAGGTTAATGGTAACTTTGAGATGTCCAACCATTAAGTTCCCCAGGGTGGGAAGAAAGGCAAGGACCAGGCGCAGGCCCCCAAAGTCACCAGAGCACCAATGAACCAACCGATCATGAATAGCTCAACAATAAGTGCAAGGTGTCAACAGACAATAAACAGGGGTAAAACAGACCCCAGGAACTGATACACAGCACACTGAACCAGAGCCAAAAGTGAAAGAGTACTGAAGAGACAAAGGAGATCCTAGACAGGCAAGGCTGCCTCCAGGATCTTCCTCCCAAAACTGGCATCAGCCGATGTCAGGACATCTACACTATAGTGTTTCGAGAAGGTATGCACAGACGACCACGTGGCCGCCTTGCACAACTGATCAGCTGAGGCCTAATTCTTGTAGGCCCAAGATGCCCCAATACACTTCGTAGAATGAGCCGTGACTCAAAAGGGAACAGGCTTCTTCCTAAGTTCGCAATCCTTACGAATAGTGGACTTGATCCAAGAAGCAATGGTTACCTTGGAAGCAGGCTACCCTGCCCTGGGACCCTCAGGAATGACAAAAAGAGTGTCAGACTGTCTCAATGGCTCAGTGTGATGCACATAGAACTTGAGACAATGCACAACATCCAAATGGTGAAGATCCTTCTCCTTGTCAGAAGTAAGGTTAGGGCAGAAAGAAGGAATCACAATCTCCTGATTAATGTGGAACTCAGACACCACCTTCGGGAGAAACTCTTGCAAAGTGCATAGCATTGTCTTGTCCTTGTGAAACACCAAAAAGGTGGCCTACAGGACAGGGCATGCAGCTCCGCAACACTGAGAACAGACACGATCACCAGGAGAAAAGCCATCTTCCACGTCAGTAGACGGAGAGGAATAGTGGCCAGTGACTCAAAGGGAGGGCACTGAATGATGCCCAAAACCAAGTTACGGTCCCACTGAGGAGCAGGAGTCTTAAACACAGGATGGGTATGAGCAACGCCTTGGAAGAAAACATTGACCTCAAGAATAGCAAGGCGCCTCTAAAAGAAAACAGAGAGCAGAAGTCTGAACCTTAAGAGAACTCTGACTGAGACCCTTATCCACACCATGCTGGAGGAAGGAAAGGACCATAGGAAGATCAAAATCAAAAATCCCTATTAGTGCACCAAGATAGAAAGGTAGACCAAACTCGATGGTAGGCCTTAGAGGAAACCGGCTTACGGGCACTAAGCATAGTAGCCACCACACCAGAAGAAAATCCTCTCTTCTTCAAAACTGAGGATTCAATCTCCATGCCGTCAAAGCCAGACTATGAACATCCTCCTTCCACAGGTAACCCTGTAGAAGAAGATCCAGATGGGAGGGAAGCCGAAGAGGTTCCGCCACTGAGAGATCCAGGAGCTCTGGAAACCAAGCCTGCCGAGGCCAGAACGGAGCAATCAGAATGACTGGACAGTGCTCCAGTCCCAGTTTCCATATCACCCTGTGCAACAGGGGAATGGGAGGAAAGAGGTATGCAGAGGGAAATTCCATGGAAGCGACAAGGCATCCACTGCTAGAGCCAGGGGATCCACCCAGCGAGAGCAGAACATTGGAACCTTCCTGTTGTGACTTGTTGCCATCAGGTCTATGCACGGAAGACCCCACAGCTGGACAAAGAGGTCGAACACCTCTTGATGCAGTGCCCACTCTCCGCTGTCCACTGTATGTCGACTGAGGAAGTCTGCCAGAACGTTGTCTACGCAAGGAACATGAACTGCGGAAATGGCAGGGACATGCTCCTCTGCCCAGGACAAAATAGCCTTGACCTGTAGACAAGCTGCAAGTCTTCTTTTGCCACCTTGCTTGTTGATGTAGGCTACCGCTGTGGCATTGTCCGACTGAACCCTGACCAGGCAATCCTCCAGTTGGTGCGTCTAGTGGCGCAGGGCATGAACTATCACTCGAAGCTCCAAGACACTGATGGGAAGAAGATTCTTCCTGGGACCACTGGCCCTGAGGATTCAAGTGCCCCAGAACCGCTCCCCAACCGGAGAGGCTGGCATTCGTCATCACTGTTGTCCAAAATGGCACCATGAATGGCCTGCCTTTCAACAGATTGTTCAGGTTGAGCCACCACGAGAGACTAAGCTCCACATGAAGAGGGAGAGATAAGGACCTCTCCAGGAGATCCAGCCGACTCCTGCATGCCAGGATTAGCAACCTCTGAAGTACTCTGGTATGAGCCATGGCAAACGGAACCGCCTCTATGGTGGAAATGAACTTCCCCACCAGGGATGACAACTTCTTGGCTGGAACTGGGTCCTGATTCAGGACAGCCTGGACCTTCAGTGCAACTGCAATCTGATGAGCCACTTTGTACATGAGGAAAACCGTAACTATTTGAATGTCGAAGAGGATGCCCAGAAAGGTCTGACTTTTCCAGATTGATGATCCACCCGTGACAGGATAGAGCATGAATGCAATTCTGCACTTGCTGATGAAGGAGTTCTGGAGAAGAGGCCTTCAGAAGGAGGTCGTCCATGTACGGGGTGACTCTGATGCCATCTCGATGTAGAACGTAAATCAAGGCTCCCAGGACTCTGTTGAAGACTTGAGGAGGCGTGGTCAGGCCAAAGGGGAGGGAAGAAAACTGGAAATGCCCTCGGTCACAGGCAAAGCAGATATATTGCAGACTCTCTGGATGAATGGTAGTATGCAAATATGCATCCTGAAGATCCAGAGAAGCTAGAAATTCCCCGGGGGACATGGCAGATATCACTGTACGTAGCGACTCCTGGCGATACTGGGACTTGACCACAAAGGAGTTGAGATCCTTCAAATCCAAAATGGGACGACAGGCGCTGTCCTTCTCAGAAACCACAAAGAGGTTGGAGTAGAATCCCAACCCTCTTACCTGAGGAGGAACTGATTCCAAGACCACCTTGTCCAGAAGGGCCTGAATGGCTCCCTTGAAAAGGTGTCACTTTCCTGTTCCCAGAGTAGAGCGAGAAGAGGTCTGGGAAGGAAGAAGGGAGGTGAAGGGGATCCTGTACCCCGCAGCCACCACATGCAAAACCCATGGGTCTGCCACAAAGGCTTCCCAAGCCAAGAGGTAGACATGCAGAAGAAGGTTTTGAAGCCTTGGGCTTAGTGGAAGACTTAGGCCTCCATTGTTGCTTAGGCTTGGAAGAGGCGTGCAAAGCCTGAGGCACCACCTCGGTCGTCTGGTGCAAGTCAGCCTGAAAGGGACAAAAAACCCGATTCTGCTTGACAGGTACCTTCTTCCTCTGGACTACTGGCAGGTGAGTACTCTTCCCCCCAGTGGCTTCACTGATCAGATCCTTAAGGTCAGGACAAAACTGTGAGGTGCCCTGAAAGGGCAAAGACAGGAGAGTCCTCTTGGAGGCAGTGTCAGCAGACCAGATCTTGAGCAAAAGAGCATGTCTGGCTACCACAGACATGGTGGATGCCCTGGCTACCATGCGCACAGCGTGAAATAGGGCAGCAGAAACATAATGCTGAGCCTCAGAGATGTTAGCAAGAAGCTGCACCATCAGTAGTAGGAGCTCCCTGATGGACAGCTGAAGTGAGCTGCTCAGTCCAAACAGCCACGGCTCTATTCACCCACGCTGCAGCAAATGTGGGGAGCAGGGCAGAACCAGCCGTCAAAAAAATGGCCTTGAGAGGTCTCAAGCTTCTTGTCAGACCAGTCTTTCAGAGCATATGTAGCAGCCACAGGAAATGCAGTGGACTTAGAAAGCCAAGGGCATCCACCTTGGGAGGATGAACCCACTGAGCTAGGGCTGTTTCAGGAAATGGGTAAAGCTTAGCAAACTTCCTAGAGACAGACGGTTTTCTGTCTGGAAACTTCCACTCCTCAGACACCAAGCGGTCCCGGGTGGGGTTAGGTGGAAACCAACTGAAAAAGCACCCCAACAGTGCTCAAAGCCCCCTGAGCCCCCAACATACCCAGAAAGAGCAAGGGCAGACCAACACAATGAGCCACCTCTGACCTTGGTATGTGGAGAGGTTGCAGAGATATGTCCAAAACTGTAAAGTCCCATAGAAGTGAATGGAACAATGGCGTCTATATGATAAACGTGCGTTGGAACACAAATTTTACAAGGTGAAAACCAAATGTAAAAAACACTCAAAAGCCCACTAGAAGTCAGTAGACCCAATAAACAATGATCCCAGTAGGGAAAGTGCCCACAACAAGATGCCAAACCAGCAGCCAAAGGGTTAAGTTACCACAGAAACGTGCTCCAAACACCCCATAGACATTCAGATAAACCCAATGAGTGCATGAGTATGTAATAGGAACTCCAAATGAGACCCCTGTGCGTAGGGGAAGCATGGGACATGTGGACCTCGGCACTCAAAGGGTGCTCACCTTTTTAGCTGGTCTTCTGTCTTCAGATTACCATATATCAAGAAGAAACCTCAGTGGGCAACTCCTGGGGAAAGAACTTGCAGCCAAGATTTTCACCCCAGGGCTTAGGTCCACAAAAGCACCTGGTAAGCTGAGCTATCCACATGTGGGTGATGGGAATTGTCAGTGATGGTAATCCGTCTAATGGTGGTATCCCATATCTAACAGAAAAATAATAAAGAAGCTTAAACTATAGCAGAACTGTTCTCTTGCCTTGTGTCTTGACCAAGGAACAAATCTTACTGGATGGGGATTGGCTAGCTGCAAGCTAAGGAGAGGAGGTAGGTTCCACCCAGCAGTCACTTCTCAGAACTGTTTCTGCCTACCCAAAGTTACCAGTAACCTGTATTGGACTACAGAGAAATGTAAATTATTCAGAACATATATTTATCAAAGAAATGAAAAAAAGTTCCCCCCTCAATTAATCATCAATTTATGTGATTAATATACAGCGATTGTAGTATTTTACTATACTTAGTGATGAGACTAGATGCTCATCTACATAAAATGGTAGAGCATTTGCAAATGTTTTAGGTGTGTATCTATGTATTCCACACTTCAGGAAAGAAGACAGTCGATCTGCCTTCTCCTGCACAGCTCCAAAAATTGGGAATAACCTACCCCAAAAAATCAGCTCTTCTCCCATTCTAAAATCCCTAAAAATAAATGTTTCTTTGTATTTATGAACAACATGTAACTTTATATAAAAAGCTATATTTATTTATATATGTGTGTATATATTTATATATAGTGTCTCTACTTGTGTAAGTATATAATGTTGTACTGTAAAACTGTTCATAGCAATGTACCCTTTTAAAAACACCTCATAGATATACTATAATGCATATGGATATACTGATAACCCAATTATGAGTGGCAAAAGCCAAATATGATTCTTAGAATTTCTAAGAAGAGCAAAGACATAGAAAGAGAGGACAAGAGTTTTAAATCATTTTCAGAATAAAGATGCAATTAATCAAATATTGAAAAAGAATCATGGTTGAAATTTCATCTAGGTGGCATTGTTTTAAAAAATATGTAAGATAATTTGTATATTGAGTATGTATGGAGAGAGAGCAGACAAGGACCGGATTTGTGGAGAGGACAGTTGTGTTAAAGGAATGAAAATCAGGATAGAGTTATAGTAGCCAAGGCAGGAAATTAATAATAAGTGGGTAAATTATATTAGTTAAGGCAGGAAATCTATGATCAGTGAATTCATTTTTAGTAACCTTTCAAATGCTTTTTTAGATGGCACAACTGAACGTGTGGGATAAATACAAATTAAGGAATTATTTAATAATTACACCAAAGTAGCAGATTTATGTAGTTGAGTGAGACACTGTAGTGGAGGAATTAATTTTAAATTTTGTTTTAGAAAGCTAATTTTCAAGGAGAAATGGAATAATAAGAGTAAGTAGTTGAGTGATGGCTACGTGAGATACAGAAAGAGCACAAGGGAGAAGTAAAGTGTCTGTCATCTGCATGGAAGAGTTATTGAAAGCAGATTATTAATTTACTGACACATTAGGTGTAAATGTCTCCATTGAACAATAGATGAATGAACCCTAGGCAATAACCCTTTGAGTGCCAAAGAGGTATCCAGCTCATTGCAGAGCAATGAGTTGGATACCTCTCTCTGGCACTCAAAGGGTCAAGATCCCTCTGAATATAAAAGTAAGCTCCATAGAATAACATGGAGAAATTGCTCTCAGATGAGAGTTTAACCTTTCAACTTACCGTATAACCCACACCAGTATGAACTCCTCGTGTCTTCAATACAAAGAAAACACAAAGAGGGCATTTGTTTATTAACCCCTTAAGGACCAGCGTTCCCGGGGCGTGCCGTCCCTTAAGGACCACATAGGAAACTTTGACGTGCCGTCCCACGTGACTGATCACGTGTTCCGGCACGTCAAACGGGGAACTGGAAGAGATCACTCTGGTCTTGAAGCGATCAACTTCAGTGCCCGGTATTACTCACTGCACTCCTACAGGAGCGTGGTGAGTAAAAGTACGTGACATGCCAGGACCGTCACTGGTCCTTAAGTGCCAGACCAGCGTGACGGTCCTGCCACGTCAATGGTCCTTAAGGGGTTAATATATTGTAATGACCCACGGTCTCATAATAAGATGTATACTTTTACTATAGTGAAAACCAGCTACAGGGCATGTAGGGAAAAGGAATCTGCCCTTCTGGTGGAAGATAGCACAGCATCTATGACACTTCCAAATGGAACAATAAATAATAAATAGCAGCACAATCTCCAAATAATGGAAAAAAAAACACTTAAAATATGAGGAAATGATACATATAAACATATTGTAAAACACAATTGCTTCTTAAAGGGATAGTCATGTTTCACAATGAAAACAGCTCTGTTTAATATTCATAGTATTTGGGCCTTGGAGAGAGTTATTTCAGTACTGTCAGAGTTGCAGTTCAATAGTAATTGAATGATAAAGTATCCCCCCTCCCGCCCCTTTTACTGATGTAACACTGCTCACCCCAGAGCACCAGGGTGGTGTTCAAGTGGATTGCAGAGAGGGACAATCTTCAATTAACATAAGGGAAAAACCTGAAAAACCTGTCAATGGGGGCAGGGCTTTCATTGTTCTCACAGTAAGAAGAGTGTCGCTTGCTGTGAGCTGTCTGGTCAGTGACCAGGTTCCACATCTGAGGAAAGGTAGTTTACACTAAGTAAAAGGGATGGAAGGGGGATACTTTATCATTCAATTTCTCTTGAACTACAACTCTGACAGTATTGAAATAACACTCCCCATGGCCCAAATACAATGAAGATTAATTGGAGCTGCTGTTCCAAGGGTTCTATACCCTAAATTCCATCATTCACATGATATACACCCACTTGAAACATCATTTCTACATAGTTATTTTCCCTGTTCTGGCTGTATGCAATGTATTTCTGTAGACTTGTTTTTTTTTCTAAAGTCCCCTTGTTCTATTATTCCGAGAAATGTTTGGAGATGTTTCAGGACAATAGCCATGTACTATGTTCCCTAGATGTAAATGCCTCTGTCAACAGAAGCTTATGTACTATAAAGGCTTATTACAAATTAATATATGAGTATATATGAGTTTATAAATATGAGTATGTGGATTTTATACTTATGCACAGCAAAAAATGTGTTTTTGTCTGAATGATTCAGTAAAATGTCATTTACCCATTCGGATCAAACATATTTAATTTACCATCCTGTTTGGTTAGTCAGAATTTCTATGAAAAATTTAATTGCCAGAAGAAATTCATTGTCCGATATTCTGCGTAAGTCCACGCATTTTCAGCCATAACACTTAACCTGATGACAGAGGTCAAGCAGTATCCTCACACCCTGGTCCTCCTTATCTTATGTCCAAAAATAAATAAACATTAAAATACTTAATGCTCCGTCACCGCCACCGCCTCTACATAGAAAAAAAAAACCTTAATCCTGCTCGGGCCATTGCCTGAGGCAGAATGAGAAAAAATTAACAGGGACTGGATTTTATATAGCCATTCCTGTTCAAATTAGTTCCCACACTCCCACTGGCTGGGATTGTGGAGTAATGCAGGGCTCTGAACATGCCCTAGAGTAAGCTCAACTCTAATGCAATCAGCAACTATCTGGAGGGGTCATGTGCACATAAAGTCACCCCCTCCAGCAAGCCAATCATTGGATTTTGTGTTTTTGTTTTTTTTGGGGGGGTTATAGAAGTGGCTCTGTGGTATTGTGCTTTTTTTTCTTTTTTCTTTTTTCTTTTTTTTTTTCTTTTTTTCTTTTTTTTTAATTTCAGGACAGAAGATACAGGAGGACCAGGGTGTCTGGGACACCACTTGTCCTCAACGTAAGTGTGATACTTTTTATGAATGTGGTGTAAGAATGTGAATTAATTAATTAACAAAATTAAAGAATGAAAGAATGGATGTGTACAAGTATTGAATGTGTCATTCTTTAATCCAAATTGTTTTAATCCAAATGTCATGAAACACACAATTTTCATTAGATTGTGCATTCATAAAGAATGCACAAGTCTACTTCATATCGAGTCAGCTGAATGCATTTCATAGCTCATATCCATTTTAGCAGGAGACTAATTCAGGGAAAACAATGCTTCAAACAAAACTGCCATCATGTATCCTCTCCCAATCATCCAAAATGACTAGTCAAGGATCAAGGGATAGTGTAGAGAAGAGGGTTGGGCTTGCAAATGTAAACAAGGATAACTACTTCTTACAGGGCTGAACTTAGTATAAATACCAGCCCTGGAAAAAACTGAAAACCAGCCCCCTCCTCTCCAGAATATCAGAGGCGCGCCTCGAAGTACACCCCAGGATGCCCCGAATCTAAATACAACAGATGCCCCAAAAACAAAATGAAAAGAATAAGAGCATAAAACTAAAAACATTTAGGCAATATCCACAGTTACATAAAATTATATCTTTATATTTATAACCCTCAAGATATTCCTCAGATGTTCCTCCGCTGCTCAGGCTATGTAGGTTTGGACACCCCACAATTCACCATCTGCAGTAAGAACAAAAACAAGAAGCCGGCACAGAAGGTTCCTCTGAGTGTAGTATTTAAAATAATACTTTGGCCTTCACCTTCACCACAATGCTCTCTTCAGACTTCTACTCACATATTAATGAGGCTTTTACTCTGCCTCCTAGATATAATCACTCTCCCGGTATATACCCCGGGTAGGTATTCTTTAATCCTTTTACAGTATGTATCCACCACTGTCTCCTTCCAGGTTATTCTAGGGCTCTCTTGGATGACAACTGCACAAGGATTGCTACCTAACAAAGTAGGTCACCCTGTCCCCTTTTTCTCGAAAATATTATTGAGACTTAAGGATACTAGGAGTAAAACATATGATGATCTATAAATTATTGAGCACAACACTTACTTGATAGACGGCAAAATTGTTTATTGCAGAATATTATGCCAACCAAAGTGTTATATAACAAGAGTAGAAAATAATAAACGCTAATAAAAACATGTAATTAAAAAATGCATCACATACTTGAATCGGCTCTATGCATTCCGTGGCGCAATGCCACTTCCTCAGGAGCAGAAAAAATAATAAAGACCACTTGCATTGCCATCCTTTAAATGCTAAATTACAGAGCATAGATTGGTTACCTCTGACTCATTTTCCCACCAAACAAATCAGCTCTATTGTTGAGGTTGACTGTATGGTCTACCTTAAGCAATCAATTGATCCCCTCTCCCAGAATATCATTATTTCATTTCCATAGTTATGTGTAAATACACACCGAGAGTTGACCAATGGGTTCTCACTGTTTTAAATCTCGCGAGAATAGGGCCGCAATTTCCGTCCTTTATTTATATCTTGCATCAATGTCCTTAGTGTCTCCATAGTTATGCGTAAATACACTACAAATGTTACTTATATCACTCAGTAAAATGTAAATCAATTTATAACTTTTTTGAAATGCGTTTTTCAGGATTTTTTGTTGTTATTCTGTTTCTCACTGTTCAAATAAACCTACCATTAAAATTAATTTCTTTGTCAGTGGGCAAACGTACAAAATCAGCAGGGGATCAAATAATTTTTTCCCTCACTGTAAGTAACCGATATCTCACAACCCACCAATAAATTTCTATCTCTTCTGACGATCATTTCGCAACCACTTATCCACCCATACTATACTTCCCATCATCCTTTTCTAAGGAGACAAGTTCTTATTTACTCATAACTCTAACCCACGCCTATCTCGTTTCCCATAACCTACCAACTACTTAACATCACACTACATTATAAGTGCTAAAAATACCACAAAGCCTAGCAATTTACCTCCACATTTACTATCTCAAAATTCACTATAAATTCATGGCCAAACTATCAATACATAACATTTTATACCAGATTACTTAATCCCATGACACTTTGATACCAAACTCATTAGATGGGACAAGGAATAAATTGATGCTATCCACGCCAGTTGACAACAAGGTCTAACTGACCTGTTCATTTACAAAGTAATTAAATGTGTTATAGATAATAATCATAATATAATATAAATATTTAACCACCTATTATATTTTATATAATCATAACACCATTTGTGTATCAAGAAATAAATTAATATAACCTCTAACAGTGTTTCACCCACTATATTTAGTGAAACGTTAATCTATTTAAATCATATTTAACTTAGGCAGTGAAATAGCTTTATCTTCCTTTTACTCCGCATTGACCACACTTAAGAAAAAGAAAACTAAGTGGTGTATTTGTGGTGTATTTGATTAGATATAAATGTGGGGCAGCGTATATAGGTAAAACGGTTAGATCACTGAGACAAAGAATAGGAGAGCACGGAAGGAAAATGATAGGATCTCATATGGACCATAGTGTCCCACGGCACTTTATCACTTGTTGTAATGGGAATTTAAAGGGATAGTAATGTTTGTTAATAAAACCAGCGCTAATTAATCATCATAGTATTTGGACTTTGGAGATTGTTATTTCAATTCTGTCAGAGTTGTAGTTCAAGAGTAATTTAATAATAAAGTATCCCCTCCTTTTACTGATGTAACACTGTTCAGCCAGATCAGAAGGGAGGTGCCCAGGTAGACTGCAGAGAGGGACAATCTTCAATTAAGATAAGGGAGAAACCTGAAAAACTTGTCAAGGGGGCAGGGGTTTCATTGTTCTAATAGAAAGAAAATTGTCCCCTGCTGTTATCTGTCTGGTCATACAACTAGATTCCACATCTGAGAAGAGATAGCTTACACTAGGTAAAAGGGGCAGGAGGGGGAAACTTTACTTGTGAATATCTCTCAAACCATAAAGGTTTGAGAGATAAGACTTATATTGTTCATGTTTTTTAATGCCTACAAAATAAAATAAAGAAAAAATGAAGTATTACTATCCCTTTAAATAATTTTAGTGTTATGGGGATTGAGGCTGTATCTAATAAGGTTCAAACCTATAAAGCCTGTAAAAAGGAGGTATTTTGGATATACACATTAAATAGTTTAGAGGGATTGGGTTTAAATGAGGAAATTGATCCTTATTCTTTCACTTAATTTTCTTTTTCTTAAACATGGTCAATGTATTATTTTAAATACTACACTCAGAGGAACCTTCTGAGACGGATTCTTGCTTTTGTAAAATATACTAATGTATAGTTATTCCTAGGTCTCACAGTAATAATTTCAACAAAGAGCATATTTTAGAAACACAACTTTAAAATTGGTGCACCTTGAGCTGGTGTCAGTGGTACTCTGTTAAGGATCAGTGATATGTGCAATGCATTTCTTCATAATGTATTGTGCACCCCACCCATGTCCCATTAGGCTCTCTCTTACACCCACCCATGTCATATGTTTCTGCTAACATCAACTCATGTCTTATCAGGCTCCCTTTCGCATCAAACCTATGCGCCATTATTTCCCTTTACACCCATTCATTTACTATTATGCTTCCTCCACGCCACCCACCTCTACTGTCTAACATTAGACTTACCCACCTCATACCTAAAATGAGACCCCCTTATCCCCCTCCAGCAAGCATCCCTTAAATGAGATCCCTGCAATCCCCATACCAAAAATCAGACTCTATCACTTCCCCCACATACCCAAAATTAGATCCCCATCCCTCCTCCAAATACCTAAAATGAGACCCCTTATCTAAAATGAGACTCTGCCCCTCCTCAAATACTTAAAATGATATTCCCATTCCACACACCAAAATGGGACCTCTATTCTCTGCACACATAGAAACAGTTGTAGGTTATTGATAAAGGCCTAATTTTCTATACTTTTTTTTTTTTGTGGGGGGGGTAATATGTAAGGCATATAAGGTTACTCAGTTTAAGTCATATTAGATTATAGTAGTCAATTACAAATTATAAAACCATTTAGTACTTAATGGTAAATCTATATCTTACAAAGTTATACTTGTATTTTACATTATTATTAAAAAGAAAAAGAAAAAGTTAAAGTTTAAAAAGAAAATGAGACCCACATTTCCATCTGCGTACCTTAAACAAGACCCCCATCTCTGCTTCACATACCTAAAATGAGATCCCCATCACTCCTCCAGTGCCAAATCCTATCCCTACACACCCATCAGTACTAGACTATCCCCACCAGTGCCAGACTCGCCCCCCTACTCCCCCCACCAGGGCTCACACAGTTGCCAAATTCTTACCCTACCCTATCTAACACTGCCAGACTATTTTTCCAGTGGCAGACTCTCCCTCTACCAGTGCCAGACTCCTTCCCTCCCTATTCCTCCCCACCAGTGCCAGACTCTCTCCCCACTAATGCCAGACTCTTCATCCAGTACCAGATCCCTCCCCACATGTGCCACGCTTCTACCCTGCCCCCCCAACGGTGCAAGACTCTTCCTCACCAGTGTCATATTCTCCCCCTTCCCTATCTACCTGTGCCAGACTCTTTCCCTAGTGCCAGATTCCCCCCCCCACCACTCTCAATCCCTACTATCCCAAACAGAGCCAGACTCCACCCCCACCAGTCCAGACTCTCCCTTCCTACTTGCCCTCAGCAGAGCCAGAATCTCTCCCCCATGCCTCCCACCAATGCCAGGCTCTTTCCCCAGTGCCAGACTCTCTCCCACACCAGTGCACGTTTTTCCCCCCAATGCTAGAATCTCCCCCATTAATGCCAGGCTCCGCACAACTACTCGCCTGTGTATCATGGTTGCACAGTGCACAAAATAGAGCAAAAGAGAGCACCATACTGGATGTGATGTTAAATAGAGTGCGTGCACATTGATAAATGTGAGGTGTGCTCACCAGAGCTCCCTCTTGGTCCTGCTCTATGTGACTGACAATAACAGAACTCTCTTATGATGGAGTCCCTTGTCCCTTGCTGTTAGAAAATAAGACAGGGACTGTGGCAGGCACATGGGTCAGATGTGACTATCAGACAGGCCAGCCCCAGAACACATGGCCTACCAGAAAATTTCCTGGTAGGACAGTTAGGTCTGACTTCATGCAATGATATTGCCTATAATATAATACAAGACAAATCTTGTATATCCATAAAATCTGTGTATACCATAGATAACTCCAAAGATATTAACATAGAAATGTTTATACTACAGGCTGTGCACCAGAGTTCCAGGAGGGTGGGTGTCACCCAGTAAACAGAACCCCACCCTCCCATTGTTCCCCGGGAAAAAACACCCACAATGAGCAATGTAATAAGTTATAACAGAAGATTACCTGTATACAGAAGTACTCAGTATACATAACTCTCACCAGTCTGAAGTCCTCCTGTCTTCACTCTGTGTGTGTGTGCGTGTGTGTTTGTGTGTACACTACCTCATGTGTCTACAAGCCTGAGCATGTTTGTGCATGTATGTGTACAGTATATATGAATGTGATTGAGCATTTATGCATGTGTGCTTGCGTGTGCTCCTGTATCACTGTCTCACCTTTAGTGTTATAGCTCTCCACACAATTTCTATCCCTGTGTCCCTCTGGCATCCTCTGGACTAGAATATACTATTTATTTTGATTTATTCATGGATTCTCTTATAGTGATTTAATTCCATTATCTAATGGAGATTGTTTCTGCCCTAAATATCAGTGTTTCAAATATATGTCTTTCAAAGAAGCAGATTCCTAATCCTCCTGATATCTGATTTACCCAAACAAAAAACTGGGTTTTATTTACCCTTAATTAATTATTGTTTATTAGATTCGTACTTCACTGTGGAAAATAAGGGATTATAATAAAAATTACTACTCATAAAATGATAATTACAAAATACATTTTTAGTGACTGAGATAGAAAGCATTCTTTCCTGATTTTTCTAAATTAGCATTGGTACTCTGGTTATCATTATTATTTACACTGAACTAATGCCATTGTCTTTTGTTTTGCAGCTTCGGCAAGCGCACATTACACACCTACCATTTGTAATGGAGGAGAAGTTCTTGACTCCACCACATCATCCTTATAATTGTGATCAGTATTTCTGTGCTGCAGATTTTTAGACTGTTAGATAATATGCACTTGTTGTGCAGTTCTGTATTTTTATTTAATTTTTTTAGAAAAAAATTAAGAACTGTAAACAATGATGTTCTAGAATTTTTTTTAGACTGGTTATATAACCACTGTGTTCTACTGAGTTAGAGAACGTGTAAATAAGGAATATTCTCAACACAATTTGCAGTATCCACTAAACAGTGATAGAGTAATTAATGGCATCTGCCATCTCAGTATAAAGGTAATTTACTTTCCTATGATGTTTTTGTAAAATTAGGTTATCGTTGTAACCAACTTTAGGATGCATTTCTGTTACAGTTACATAATGAGTAACTGGTTGTATTTGCACAGCAGCAGCAGTATTAATGTAAAGATGCCAGTAATCAAACCTTTTTAGAGGTCTGGAGCATGTTTTTTCTTGCTAATTTTAAACAGTTTTGTTGCACTGAAGTGGGGGTTAAGGAACAAATAACAATGTGAAATGAATGTATGGCTATGGCAATATCCTAGGAAGGACTGGTAGCCAGACAATTACAGTATTATTTGTATAAAAAGAATAAAACAATAAACATAAAGCAGAATAGCTTTAATAAGTTTCAACACTGGAGAAACATATAGGGTGGAGAATTCCATTAGTTTATTAATATATATATATACTAGTGTAGAAGCCCGTGTGCACAGGCCATGGAGCAGTGAGATAACGGCAGTACGCAGAGCAGGACCGCCCTCTTTACATTTCCAAGGACCTGCCCTGTCTACTGCCATTACCTCACTGCTCCATGCGATTGTGCTGCCTCACTCATTTGATGCAATCATGCGCAGTAGAGAGTGGCCGAACGCAGGCAGTCTCTACTGCGCATGACTGCATTGTGACATCTTTCTGGCCTTTTATTATATAGGATAGCACTCCAAAACTTAATTTTATAGATTTTTAGAGGATACATTGAACTTCTCTGGTTGTCTCTTTACTTCTTTAGATCTCTATCATCAGAAATATTCTTCAGCTTTTCATCTTTATAATGTAATCATTTAACAGATTTATTTAGTTAAAAGTTAAATAACATTTTTATATGTCAACATCCACTGGTGCTGTCTTTTTGCTCTACTTCTTTATAAGAAATGTGATCTGGGCATTCATTTACATACTATCTGTGAGTGCTTCCAAGATCCACTACGTGTACACAACATATTATAGACTAACACTCACAAATGTTCTGTGTCAAGCAAGGCGAGGTTATTGAGAAAAATTCTGGTGATGATCCGAAACATTTATCTGAACAAACTAACCTTGCTTTATATTTTACACAAATACATATATATATATATACACACATATATATACATATATACATACATATATATATATATATATATATATATATATATATATATGTATGTGTGTATATATATATATATATATATATATGTTGCTCAATATCTTAGTACCAATCGAACATGCACCTGTGCACATGCAAATTATAACAAGAGTGTGTACACAAATGTAATTGCATGTATATGTTACAATTAAATTGAGAAATTGAATGAAAAATTAAGAGCAGCAGTTAAAATGTAGAATGAGGTACCTTTCCACACTTTAAGTATTTCACAGGATTACTGACTTCAGTTATAGTGTAGGGAAAGACTGTAAGCCAAGGGTACTCCCATTACTGGGAGAACAGTTATTGTATTGTGTTCTATGGGAATAATGAGTCATAGAATGTGATAAGACTTGAATAAGTGACTACTGTCATCCATAGAATGTAATAGAAACAGGTCCATCACTTTGTAACAATTTCAATGCTTGTAATTTTTTTATAAAACCAGTGCCAGTATTAGGAACACCCTTGTTTTACTCCGCCCTACGATATAAGATTTTTCCATAATAAAACTGTACTTATCCTTAACAAATGAAAAAATGTAATACACCCTGTGCCACTTGTTTTATAGTTTGATATATTAGTATTTTTATTTATTGACATTTAAATAAATTGCATCATTTATCAACTTGCAGTATTTAGAACTGTTTTACACTTTAACTGCTTTACCAAAGGTGTTTTATAGAATAACTAGCTATTCTATGAAAGAACTAAAGTGTGTCATTTTATTTTCATTTGACAGTTCAACTAAAACGGCCAGCTATGAAATACTTATTTCATGATATAACTGAATAAAATACTTTAATTGTAACATATTTCTCACAATAGACAACATGCTTCAACACACCAAATAGCAACTCCTGTAGAGAACCTTGAATCTTTATAACAAATAGGAATTGTTAGTGAAATGCTACTGAAATGTCCAGCTATGGATAATAGTGAAATGTTCAGCTATAGAATACAAAACATATAGCTATACCTGACAACAGTATATAAGACACCTACTTAGATATATTCCACATTTAAATAAATTAGGATACACGTTGCTATTTGTACATATTTCAATAAAAAAATAAATAAACTGTGAACATCTGTCATTTCTCACATTAATTTAAATATGACAGATAATTATAAGCCGAAGTAGACTTTAGGACCGTGTCTGACACGTAGATATTAACAATTGTTTTGGTTTAAATGTCTTTGTGGGAATTCATTCAGAGTGCTAACTTTTTTAAGTAAAGGACCACGGACCATGCAAAGCATTGCTTCACAATAATTAGCACACACCCTCTGTCTTTAAAGGGCTAAGAAGTGGATTCTTAAAGGGATAGTAACATTTTAATAAGCAAAAATGTATATACATTGTAGGGTATATCCTTCTGAGTAAAACAAGGGTACTCCCAATGTTGAGAAATGTTTTATTCAAAAGTTGCAGCTCAAATGTTTTATTTTTTTTGGTACATACCTCATTACTCAGAAATTGTACAGTCATGCTGTTGCTACATCTTCCTATGGACAGTTCTGGTCAGTTGACCATAAACATCCATAGGATGGTGTAGTAACTGCACCACTGTACAGTTCCTAGTGACTGAGGTATTGCACCTACAAAATTCAAGTTTGAGCTGCAATAACTTTTGAATAAACTACCTCTCAGAAGTGGGAGTGCCCTTATTTTACTCAGAAGGATAAACCGTACATTGTATATGTCCTATAACATAAAGTGGTAGAACGCGTCACTCCCTGTATGCGTAACCACACATGCGCAGTGGAGACGAACGCAGTAGTCATGCGCAGTGGAGATGAACGTGCCAGCCTCCAATTAGAGGCACGGCTGATTCGGAGCAGGGCGCTCCGAATGGCCCACTGCCTGTCTCCGCGGCAGCAGCTGAGTCTGCTGGGTGGCACTTTGGCCCATGTACTTGGGCCTTCAGACTAGTTTTATGTATAAAGCAACAGTGAATGAATACATACTTGTATTGCTCCTGCAAAAAACCTGTAATAAAACCTCTTTACTCCTTGGATGACAGACATGTCTCCAATGAACTGTAAAGCAATGTGTTGAGAAGTCCATAGGGTTAATGAAAAAATAAGAGGTTAGCATTCTAAAGCAAATGAACCCATTAACAATAGTGCAAATATGACAGTTTTATTTTGAAGGAATTTATTTTTTCATGAACTATCATGATTTGGTTTACCCCATGAATTGTCTGACTAGTCTATCACTTCTTTATCACTCCTTAGTGAATAACCCTCATAAAGTATCCTTTCATCACAAGGACACATACAGGGTTATGCACTAATATGTGATAAAGAGGTGATAACACAGAGGTAACGTCTCCAGTGATATCTCTTTTCCATTTCCTGTGTTATTCAATGAAGCCAATGCAGTAAGATTTGCCAACTTTGGAGATCTTAGTGCATAGGCTCTATAGAATAACATAGGAACTGGAGAATTGATAAACTGGAGAGGTTACCTCTGTGTTATCACCTCTTTATCACATATTAGTGCATAACCCTGTATGTGTCCTTGTGATGAAAGGATAAGTACACCTCTCAGATGACTTCTGTCAGTAAAACAGAAGCCAGACAACAGCAGCAAGTGGCTCCCCTCCCAATAGGTGTGTCATGGCACATTTATGTGTCTCAGCACCAGGCTTAATATGTCACACCTTTACTAATATTTACATTACGCTTAAAGGTATGTTCATACAGGCAACTTGGAGGCATTCCACTGTAGCATATACCAAGCCACCTGTACCTCCAATGCCCTGGTTTTCCCTGATTATTCACTTGAATGTGGAGGTTGAGGAGGTATGTTACAAGGCCCACCCACATAGTCATCGGCCATATATTATTGGCCACTTCCCACATGGGTCAGCTAGTTAATAGAGTATGACATTGCATGGCATCTTCCAGAATCGTGTGTGAACTATCTGTGCAGCAGTTCATTGCTTCCATGCAAATCAGTTGGAACCGGGATGTACCCAAAGTGAGAGCAGATCCAGGTTGTAGAGAGCTTCATTCTGGTGCATTCTGTGAGGTGGAAATTGCCAATGTGAAAACTACCATCCATGGCAACAAGCTGATTCCAAGGGTACATTTAGCAAAGTTCCCCATGTGAACATATAGGTTTTGGTGTACACATGTATGGCACATGTATGAGAACCACTACCTTAGATGTTATAGGCCACCAATGTACTGCGCATTGTTAAAGGGATAGTAATACTTTATTATTACTATCCCCCATATTGTACATATTTGTAAAATAATGTAATAGCCCCCAGGTTCATCTCTCAAACCTTTATGGTTTGAGAGCTAACCGAAGGCAAAGTTCCCCCTTCCCTCCCCCATCCCTGAAGTCAGCGTTGTACTGACTGCAGGGGAAGTCTGTCGTACTACAGGCTTACGGCTCTGCAGCTGAGCCGAGATCCCGTTAGTGACAAAGAATTGTTTCACTGAAAAGGTCTTCTACATGTGCTTGGTTTGTACTTGGTTTGCAAACACATGTAGAAGACCGTTTCAGTGAAATAATTATTTTTCACTAACGGGATCTCGGCTCAGCTGTATAGCCGCAAGCCTGTCTTATGACAGACTTCCCCTGCAGTCAGCACAACACTGACTTCAGGGAAGGGGGAGGGAAGGGGGAACTTTGCCTTCGGTTAGCTCTCAAACCATAAAGGTTTGAGAGATGAGCCTGGGGGCTATTACATTATTTTACAAGTATGTACAATATGGGGGATAGTAATAATAAAGTATTACTATCTCTTTAAAGAGAATGTATCATTTTAGATGGGGTGGGATATCTATCTATATACATATATATATTAGAGCTTTCTCCTCTGAGCAAAACAAGTATACCTATTTGACAACGCTGCAGATTAGTTGGCGCTATATAAATAAAGAAGAAGAATAATAATATAGCTCTCTGCTTGGAGATTCTTCATTTCATTATGAAGCAACATATTAATTTTATGGTAATGTTGTTTCTAAAAGGCTTTGTCAGTGACAATAACTGTCCACAGAATGCATTAGCAAGAATTCCACAATAAAAAAAATATTTTTTACTCAACATGTAAAGCCCTAATATCAATATGTTTTTTGTTTTTTCATTTAACCCCTTAAAGACCGTCCGATTGGCACAGCGTGGTCAGTTAAGGACCACAAAGCATTTTTTTTTGGTCTCTTCTGCCTCCGGACTCCCCGAACGGCGTGCAGCCGCGGGGGGGGGGGGGGCGGAATTCCATGACAGTCATAGTACGTCATGGTTTGTTAAGTCAGATCGACCCTTGATGTACTATGACCGTCAAGGGTCGTTAAGGGGTTATATGAGTATTGAGCTGCACTCTCTTTGCTTCTCCACTCTCTAAAAAAGTTAAATTCAGGAGTTTTTGATAAACTCATCGAAGTTTGTGAGTTTTTTTTCCTAAAACATGGTATATATTTTTAAACAAAATCCATTCAGCAGATTATTCCTCAGATCCCTGCTTCAATTTCCATTCCCATCTGCATAGGATATCTGATAATAAGAACATTTGCCAATTTACAGCACACTATAACAGCACACTATGACACATTACTTTCATTGCCTGACAACCAATAAGCACAAGATAATTCAAATGATGAAGAAATGAATGACAAGGGCCCTGACAGTAAAGCACAATTCCAGTGTTTAAATGTATCAGTGTTTGAAAGTGTGACTTTTTCCGCACTGTTTAATTCAATAAGCCACATACAGAGAATTAAGACACTAGCGCCCGTATTTATAAAATCAAACTGGAGATATTCTGAAATAAACTAACTGCACCATAGGGGACAAATAAAAATTCCTAAAGTCCCATACACTTAAATAGAGCTTTTTAGAGGCCTCTCTAGCATTCAAGGAGTTAAAAGCACAATTTACTTTAACAGGAATTTATTTTTCCCCTGAGGTGCAGTTGGTTTACTCCAAAATAACTCCAGACTCCATATAAATATGGGCCCTAGGGGCCTTACTCACAAAATGAAAGTCACAATACAGAAACAAACACAACAGCACCACAGGGACTAAATAACATTCCCATTGATTTAAAAGGGGATTTTAACTCTGTGAAGGCTAGAGTGGTCTCTATAGTATTGCGACACAACGGGGGAGATTTATTAAGTAGTGCTAAAGAGGTGATAAAGTGGAGAGGACTTCTCCAGTGATATCACTTCTCTAGTTCCTATGTTATTCTATGGAGCCTATGCACTAAGATCTCCAAAGTTGAAGAAATCAGTGCATAGGCTCCATAGACTAACATAGGAATTGGAGAAGTCATAAACTGGAGAAGTAATTTCCACTTTAGCACCTCTTTATCACTGCTGAGTGAATCTCCCCAATGTGTTAGAGACCTCCGTAGAGTTAAAATTCAATCTAAAATCAATGGGAATTTGAGGAATTGAGGAATTTATGTGTGTTCTCTTTGATGCTGTTTGTTCCATAATTAATGAGGTGGAATTCTGGAGCAAACCAATTGCTCCACAGGGGACAAATTTAGTAGTTCTCCACCCATGCAGTCCAGGGGGAGATTCACTAAGTGGTGATAAAGAGATGATAAGGTCGAGATGATTTCTGCAGTGATATAACTTCTCCAATTCATATGTTATTCTATAGAGACTATACACTAAAGTTTCTTCAGCTTTGGAGATCTTAGTGACTAGGCTCCACAGAATAACATAGGAACTGGATAAGTGATAAACTGGAGAAGTCATCACCGATTTATAATAGGCTGACCAGACCTCACCTTTAACCGGCGACACATAGGAAATAGGCATATTTCAGGACTGCACTGAAATCAACTCAGCCCTGCAGCATGTGTTTTTCATATGTGTCCCCGGTTAAAGGTGAGGTCTGGTCACCCTAATTTATAACCTATTTATCATCCCTTAGTGATTCTCCCCCTTGGACTTGAATATTCCAATGCTTGAGCAGTGGTGAGTTAGTCAGAGGCTCACACACACTCATTCTGGTGGAAGAAATACAATTTTACTTTGATTTTTTTTAACCCCATGAATGCTAAAGACGTGTCCTGTCCAATGCATTGTGAATCAATACGCTGGAGACCTTTCTAGCATTCAAATGTTCGAAATCCCCATATAACGTAAAGGGAGTTTCAAGAATGTGGCGCAGTTGTTTGCCCTAGAATTGCTCTTAAGTGTGTAAGGCTCTTAACTCTTTCAATGCCTGAGGAGTATGCAATGCATTGCAATTTATGAACTCCCTCTGGCGCTCAAATGGTTAAGCTCCTAATGTAGTGACTGCATAAATCCTCACGGATGGAAGTTATATGAAAATGTGATTTGTTGTGAAGTGAAGGGACAGCTGCTTTTCAGAGGAACATCTAGTCTATTCAGCTGTATTTCTATCCTTCTAGACTTGCTATCTCCTTTCCAATGCAGCATAACAAAGTAATGTGAAGAGGTATATGTGACTCCTATTGTAGAGGTAGAGGTGCTGCTCTGTTGTATCAATAAAGAGCTTACACTGGGTTTTCTGTATTAGGCAGCTGGGGATGTATAGCAATTTTCTGATAAGCATGTTGGTAGCAATGAAAAGCAGTGCTGCTTGTCATGTATAAGGTTCAGAATGTTAATTCAATCTTCCAATAAATATTTTTATGTTTGAATAAAACTGTCTCTTTCCATTTTGTATCATTTCTTCCAAAGGATTACTTGTATTGTATGATGTTTTAAATCTGGAATTCAATTAGAATAGAAGTAGGAATAAATCTGCCCTTTAAAAAAGGTAGAGGTTTACACAAATGATTGCTATAGGGTTTAAAAAAGATATATCGCCAATAACTACGGAGCATATGCATAAAGTAATGAGAGAAAACGGGGTACAGGTGGGATATAAACATGCCCCAATGTGGGGTTTTATCCCTTAGATCAGGGCTGTCTAAGTTTAGTCCTCAAGGGCCACCAAAATGCCAGGATGTAAGTATTTCCCTTATTAACCCCTTAAGGACCCATGATGTGCCAGGATTGTCATGGAAAAACTTCCCTGGCACGTAAGTAATGGATTTCAGGGCTCCCTGCGTGGCTGCACGCCATTCGGGGAGCCCTGCATTGGATTGCATTAAAAAAAATGCTCTGCGGACCACTAAGTGATTAAGTGATTAACCCCTTAAGGACCGGCGTGCGCATGCACGGCCGGCACTTGAGGACCACAGGGCTTTTTTTTTTTAAGTTCCGGTTCAGGGCTTCTGGAGCGGCGTGCAGCCACGCCGGGAGCCCTGAACTCCATGCCGTACCAGGACCGTCACTGGTCCTTAAGTGCCGGACAGCCTTGAAGGTCCTGGCACGTCAATGGTCCTTAAGGGGTTAAGCACAGGTGAGTCAGTCAAAATGAAAGAGCCACTGATTAACTCACCTGTGTGTAATCAGGGAAATCCTTCCATCCTGGCCTGTTGGTGACCCTTGAGGAATAAACACTGGCACAGAAACATTGCAAATGAAAATATAGAATATAAGACTAAAGATGATAAATCTAGTCATACTGAGGGTAAAATGTATATGGTTTCCAAATAGTATCAGATTCACTAAAGAAAACTACTCTCATTATAAATTTTCCATAAAGGGACAGTGCCTCGTAGAAGAAATTTAAGATAAGTGCATGTTAATTGGGGCAAATAAAACAGAACTTTGTTTATATTTGTCCTCACCTCTCAACTGACAGTTTGAGAGCCAGAGGGGTATGCAACGCAGTGCTCTGCAAAGCATTGCATACCCCTCTGGAACTTAAAGGGTTAAAACAGCATTTACCAAACTTTTTGTTGCAAACGGAACAGTGATGAGTTATTTTACTCAATCCCTCCTTTCCTTCTCCAATGATCATAGCTGCAGTAATATTCTCATGCTGCGCCTTTAAATTTCCTGCTGTGCACCTGCTTTTGAAAATCACGTGTACATTTAAAGGAGAAATGCGACAGAAGAAGACCAGCTGAATTTACTAGACAAGGATAAATTAAGTCATAGGTGAAAATATCAAGAACTAACTGTACATTTTTAAGATTTTTGAAAGAGATAAGATTGATAATGTTTTATTTATTATAAACCATTTTTGTTTGTTTTTCAGCTTGGAAGCAATGCATTTAGAAATGTCTCCAGTGCATTGTGAAGCAAACCTCCAAAGGGTTAATGATCTTTGTGATATATTTTTATACAAGATACACTATTATGACTCCAGCCCTATACTAACAGCCCTATAGATTCTGATTAATTTTGTAAGATTACTGTGTACTGAAACAAAAATATGTCAAAATTCCATGACTGAACATAGGGCAATGACCCTCTTCCCCTCCACTCATCCCTATATACTCCAACCACTTGTGTCATGGACAACTCAATGCAGCTTTCTTCCTGGCCTAGATGTATCACTACTCCACCTTCTGCCTAATCCATTGTTCTGTAAACCCACATTTACCCCATGTAGCTTAGTATGGCTGGTCTGTGTAAAGCAGTGGTCCAAACTTTTTCACCAGCAGCCACAGATGTACATTTGACACTTCCCTTTTTGTGTGCCTTCATAGAAAAAGTGTCACCCTAAGCTGGAGTTCAGGGCACAGCAAAGTGTCATGGCATGCTGGCTGAGAACTACTGATATACATATATATATAAAAACAGAACCTAAGTGAACAGAGGTGTAACTAGAAGCCTCCGGGCCCTGGTACGAGAAGTGCCTCTGGCCCCAACCACCACCACATTTGCCCCACTGACCACATTGACCACCTCCACAATGCCCCCATCTCCTACCTGGAGCTCCCACGCAGTCCTCTTAGTAATGCAAACGCTGGGAGATGATGTAATCTCCCAGCACTCTGCATTACTAGAGCACTGGCGGGAGATTGCGGGCACCAGGCAGAGGGGTCGCAGGGGGAGGCCGGGCCCCTGCAGTGCACGGGCCCGGTCGCAGGTGCTACTCCTGCAACCCCTATAGTTACGCCACTGTAAGTGAATAACATATGAAGTGCAGCAAGGAATGAAGGAACCTTCCACAATCCTCAAATTAAAAACAAAAGAACAAAAGACAACCCTGCAGCACTTCATACAAATTACTTAATTATTATTATTATCATCATTAATTTAAAAAGCACTATCATATTCAGCAAATGGGGAGCACAATTCAAACGCCTTACATGAGACTTAAATGGATACAAAATGGTGGAGAGGACCCTACTTGTGAGAGCTTACAATCTGAAGGGAGAAAGAGAACAAATGAAACACAAGCTACATTAAGATGGGCTTCATAGAAACATAGAATTTGACGGCAGATAAGAACCATTCAGCCCATTTAGTCTGCCCATTTTTCCTCACTGTATTACCCTCCGCCACTTCTGCTAGTAGGCTACTCCACTTATGTACCACCCTCTCAATAAACTAAAACTTTCTTACATTACACCTAAGCCTCTCTTAGTTGAAGAAAAGGGAAAGTTCTAGTCCATAGATTGATTGTAAATGGCCAGGGCAATGTAAAGCAGCTATAGTATAAGCTTTGGGATCTTTATGGTATTACGTGTTAGCTTCTTTGAATAGATGGGTTTTGAGGGAGTGTGTTGAATGTGTGAATGAAAGCTAGTGGAAAGTGTAATGGAGCACGGTATTGAGATTCAGAGGTAGGGAGCTGTATTATTTTAGGTGCAGGGAGCCACTGTAGCGCCTGATCGAGTGGGACTGCAGAGAATGTGTGACAAGTGTGACTAACCTAGAATCAGTGTTCATGATGGACTGAAGTAGTGACAGACTTTTAAGAAGAACGCCAGATAGGAGGGCAATATTTGAGCAGAAACATAATGGAAGTGGACTAGGATTTTGGAGTCCTTTGTTAGAAATGTCTTATTGTAGAGATGTTCTGGAGGTGAAAGTGATAGGACTGAGGGTATTTGGGGATTGAAGGAAAGAGCAGGGTCAAAAATGACATGCAGTGAACTTGGGTGTAGGGAATAGAGAGGATTTATTGTCATAATTGGAAAAATCAGGCATTGGTACAGTAGCATGAGAGGGAATATTGTAAACTCTGTTTAGTTTCATGTAACATGAGAAAGTAAGAACAATGAGAAGTTGGGACAGGAGATGTATATTAAAGTGTAATCAGCATAATGGTTATATTGAAGGCCATAGGAGGATATATGTTGCCCAAAGGAGTAGGGTTAGATGGAAAACATGAAAGGGACTATGACAGATCCCCAAATGAGTGGAAGAAAATATTAGTAACATTGGAGGAAAACTATGAGAGGGTTGCGCCACTGCACCCATAAAAGTGGAGAGTTTGCTAGAGAAGTAAATGCTTTACTGTGTCAAGGGCTTTTGATAGGTCAAGAAGAATTGGTACAGAAAAGTGACCCTTGGACTTGACAGTCAGTAGTTCATTAGATACTTTAATAAGAGTGGTCTCGGTGAAACGTCTAGTATGAAGAAACAGAGGAGCATGCAGATTTCAGAGTAGGGGAACTGAATAAGTTAGTTGTAAATAAGTCACTCATGTAGCCTGGAGCCAAAGGAAATTAGGAAGAAAATACAGTAGCTGTCAAGGGAAGAGGGCACAAGGTATAGTTTTTTTTAAATATGTGATTAGTGGTCCTATAACCCACTTATTTATAACCAACACTGGTGGAGCTGCAGTCATGCAAAGTAATGACTGCCTGAACGAGCCGCGGCTGATACGGAGCAGGGTGCTCCGAATTCAGACCGTAGTCCTCTCTGCGCACCTTCTTGGGACTGCTTGGTCCCAGGAAGGTGCGCAGAGAGGACTCCAGTCTGAATTCGGATTGCCCCGCTTTGTATCAGCTGCGGCATGGGCAGTCTGTACTGCGCATGATGGCTTCTGGCAAACATCCTTAGTGAATTATAATATAGGAAATTCACTTATTTTAAGTTGAGGTTTTTTTTTTTACACAGTTTTGTTACATAGAATGGCCAAAATATGTTTAAACTTGTCTGTCACACTAAAGCACCCCATTCTAAAAATGACTAAACAGTATTATAAACAAGCATTCTTATGAGCACAAATTGAGAGTACATGTGGGCTATTATATATGTTTCATAAGGATAACAGGTTGTATGGCATTTTGCTACATAAACTAAAATACAGAGCATTATATCCTAAGGATATAATGCTTTTCAGCAAACCACATTTAATTGAAATTGCATGATGGGCCAGATTGATCATCCCCAAGGGCTGAATATGGCCCCAGGGCCTTAATATAGGTGTCGCTGGTGCAAAGCATTCAGAAGCTTGTCATTCAAATCCAAATGCATTAAGCATAAGATAAATGAGATTGGAACACTGATAGTTTTGTGTTGGCACAAAAGTGGCATTATTGTACAGGCCAATGGATGTAAGTAATCTACAGAGAATTGATACAGTTAATTGCTTCTAGAAGTGAAAACTGGGAATGAAAAATCGTCAGCATACACTAAGAGAGACTGACCTTTAAGCAGACAGGGGACCACTTCACAACTCATGCACACAAAGCAAGGCAGTCAAGTGCAGCAGTATACAGCTCAAAATGATGATGTAGAGATGCATGTACAGATCTTTCGTTAAGCATGTTTTGGTTAGAAAACGTGTATGGCTGCTAATTGAGATTCATTACATTTTGAGTTACATATTTAACCCCTTCGTGACACAGGACGTACATGTACGTCCTGTGTGGCTGTCACTTAGTGACAGAGGACGTACATGTACGTCCCGGAAATCCGGCTCCCCGTGCGGCTGCGCGCCGTTCGGGGACTCCGGATTGTTTTAAAAAAAAAAAAAAAAATGTTAGACAGACGTTAAGTGACGGCCGCGTCTGCACGCGGCCGTCACTAAGGGGTTAAACCTAATAGAGCTTGCCTGCTTAATGAAAATGTGTGAATACATACTTGAAAATATAAATGTTTTCAGCCCACACCCTTAACCCCTTAACGACCCTTGACAGTCATAATACGTCATGGGTAGATCTGAGTTAACGACCCATGACATACTATGACCGTCATGGAATTCCGGGCTCCCCCTGTGGCTGCACGCCGTTCGGGGAGTCCGGAACCGGAAACATCAAAAAAAAAAAAAAAAAAAAGCTCAGGGGTCCTTAAGTGACCGCAACATGCCATGCAGCCAGTCATTAAGGGGTTAAAAGAGAACTAACACCTCATAATAACTACTATTCACAACTTAACTTATTATAGCCAGAAAATCCTAATGGCCCCTATGAATTTTGCTTCTGTGCCTTTTTCAAGAGGCAACATTTTTAAATTCAATCAGTCCTGCATGTCACATCCATGGAGACAGATGTGACTGTTGCCAGCTGGACACAGGACCTCAGACTGCTCACTGAGCATAGTAATCATTAAGGGCCAGAGGTGTGTGCAATGCATTGCACTTACCACGTGCAGTTTCAAAAAACTGTCATGTCCATGGACATGATATCCAGGACTGATTGAGGATGTTTAACCCTCAATGTGTTGCGTATGCCTCTGGCACTCAAAGTGTTAATCTAGAATAGGACTATCCAAGTTCAGTCCTCAAGGGCCACCAACAGGTCATGATGTAGGGATCTCCCTGATTAAGCACAGGTGAGTCAGTCACAATGATTGATCCACTGATTAACTCACCTGTGTGTAATCAGGGAAATCCTTACATACTGGCCTGTTGGTGGCCCTTGAGGACTGAACTTGGACAGCCCTGATCTAGAACAAAGTCACAAGGGCATTTCTGTGGTCTAACAATTTTAGGTCATGGTTGGGTAAACAGGGGTTGTTATTAGAAGGAGCTAACTCTCCTATTACCCTTTAAGTGCCAGAAAGGTATTCTGCATATTGCGATGCAATGTGCTGGATGCCTCTCTGGCACTCAAAGGGTTAATATGTGTTAGTGAAAATCTAATTATCCTTTTATCTTTAGTGTGTGGAAATCTATGCATATAATTAATTTGCAATTCTGTTAAATTCCATCTTATTGTAGTCATTTTAACTCAGTATTATATAGGACACAGTCAGTATGGTCAGAGAAAAGAAACTCAGCCATGTAGTATATGCAGTACATGTAGGGATCCTACTACAGAGCTACCCTGCTTAAAATTCAGCCATGTTGTATGCATTTTTTCACAAGCTTCACGGCTATGGGGGTTCTAATGACATTTTTGAAGTGAAATTATTTTTGTCTCTTATGATGATTGATGATGCTTCTTCTTCAGTTTTATTTTAACTAATTACCCAGGATATATACAAAATAATACTTCAGACAACTCAAGCTTTGACTTCAACAAGTATCTTGTTTGTAGGAACCTTATCCAGAAAGTAATAGTAACATAGTAAATTAGGTTGAAAAAAGACACAACTCCATCAAGTTCAACCTTCTCCTCATACCCCAGTAATTTTATAGCTTTCCTGCTACCAAATAAGTTAGTCTTTATCAGACCTTCCTGATCTGCCTACTAATAAACAGTATAACTCTGTATGTTCCCTTCGGAAAGAAATGTATCTAATTTTCTCTTGAATGTATCCATTGTATCTGCCATAACCACCTCCTTGGGCAAAGAATTCCACAATTTAACAGACCTCACTGTAAAAAAAACCCTTCCTCTGCTGAAGTCTAAACCTCCTTTCCTCTAATCTCAAGGGATGTTCCCTGGTCACCTGATCAGGCCTTGGATTAAATAGCTCACCGCAGAGATCCTTGTATTGACCTCTCATATATTTGTACAATGTGATAAGGTCTCCTCTTAGTCATCTTTTCTCTAGAGTAAATAAACCAAGTTTGTCTAGTCGTTCCTCATATGTCAAGTCCTCCATTCCCATAATTAATTTTGTTGCTCTTCGCTGTACCCTCTCTAGTTCTAGTATATCCTTTTTCAGAACTGGTGCCCAAAATTGCACTGCATACTCAAGGTGAGGTCTTACCAATGATTTGTACAATTGCAAAATAATGTTATCCACTCTTGCTTCAATACCTCTTTTTATGCAAGACAGTATTTTGTTTGCCTTTGCTACTGCTGTTTGACACTGGTCACTGTTTCCAAGTTTGTAGTTGACAAGGATACAGAGGTCTTTCTCTAGCAATGAGTCCCCTAAAATTATTCCATTAAGTTTATAAGTAGCCTTGGGATTATTTCCTCCCAAATGCATGACTTTACACTTCCCCACATTAAACTTCATATTCCATTTGTTTGCCCAGTCTGCCATTTTATATAAATCCCTCCATAGAGAGCAATTATCCTGTTCTGAATTAATTACCCTGCATAATTTAGTGTCATCTGCAAATATTGATATTTTGCTTCCTATATCTATTTCCAGATCAGTTATAAACATGTTAAAAAGCAGCGGACCTAATACTGAACCCTGAGGTACTCCACTCTCCACTTTAACTGTACTGGAGAATTGTCCATTTACAACCACACACTTTTCCCTATCCTTCAACCAGTTTTGTATCCAATTGCAAAGGTTATCTCCTAGCCCCGATTTCCTTATTTTATACCCCAGCCTTCTGTGTGGCACTGTATCAAATGCCTTTGCAAAGTCTAGATATACTACATCAACTGCCTTGCATTATCAAGTTTGCTGCTTACTTCCTCATAGAAACTGAAAAGGTTACTTTTGCATGATATATTCTTCATAAAACCATGCTGATTCCTGCTAATGATCTTATTTTTTGTGTTGTAATCCTGAATATAGTCTCTTATTATCCCTTCTAGCAATTTTCCCACTACATAGGTCAAACTTACAGGTCTATAGTTTCCAGGTTCTGTTTTAGTTCCCTTCTTAAATAGAGGCACTACATTGGCTCTTCGCCAGTCTTGTGGCACTGAGTCTGTGGTGAGAGAATCTTTAAAGAGTTTTGCCAATACTGCACTGATTTACATCAGGACCTGGTGCTTTGTCATAAAAGAAGAAAAATTATGTGGCATACCAGAGCACCACGGGACCAATTAAACTTCCTTAACTTCCCATTAATCTAAATGCATTTTAACCCCTTCAATGCTAAAGAAGTCTCCAACACATTGCTTTACAGTTTATTGGAGAACTCTCTAGAAATCAAGAGGTTATTACATAAGAGCAGCAGAGCAATACACCATTCCATGCAACCAGCAGAGCAATACACAATTCCATGCAACCCACAGAGCAATACACAATTCCATGCAACCCACAGAGCAATACACCATTACAGAATGATTTCTGCACACCCTCTGTTTGTTATGGTTTATTATACTTTATACTGGGTGAGCGTGACCTAACTCCAAGGTCATTTCCTCTGTAACATGATTTCTCAAGTATATGAGTTTCCTTTTTTAGTTAAAATATTTCCCTGCTTTTCCACCTGTGGCACTGTTTCAGAAAGTTTAATTTTGTTAAATAGATGAACCCCTTAGTTGGGAAACCTCTCTGGCATCCAATGGGTGAATACATGAAAGTGGACGACAATTATATGCCTACGCTCTCAGCAAGCCTAACTCTGTCAGTGCTTCTTACCACTAACTCATATTTGTAATTCTTTGTAATAAGGAATCAATTAATATCTGACTGTTTCTTTGTCTTTGAATTCTATTTTGACCAAATATTTGAGCAGTACAGATGGGAAATACTCATACACTTGTCACTGCAGATTTTGCATGCTGTAATTTATAGAACTTTCTAAATATCAGTGGAAGATGAATTTACTTTGTTCAGACATTGGCATAAATAGAAGCACATACAAAGATGTAGAAAGACAAGGAGTGTGAAAACAGACTAGTTCTGTTAACTCTTTGAGTGTTAGAAGGATGAACAATGCATTTGCTTTGCAATACATTGCTCAATCCTCTGTCACTCAGAGGGTTAACAGAGCAAAACACTAGGCATGTCAGGATTCCAAACTAGGTGTGCCAGCATTTCAGGCAGCAACTCTGCTCACTGTGCAACATTAGATGCTAAACGGGTTCTATTGTCAGTATAATGTTATGCTGATCAGTCCTGACTTACTTGCAGTCTAGCATCCTAGAATCTACACTGACGCTTCCTTTATAACCCAGTACTGTGCATTTCCATTTTGCAAGATTATTGAGGTTTGTTCCAATGATCTAACATCCCTGTGCTCCTGTCTTCTGTGTTCCAAACCCAGCTTGATCCTCCTAACACAGATATAACACTATATCACATACATGTCTTAATTGAAGGGGAAATGTACTCTAAAAAGAAATGCTTCTTAATGTCACACAGTAGATAACCCAAGTAGATAATACTGCAGTCAGGAACATATATGTTATAGCAACGGCGCTGCTGAGCTGACCGCAACCTTACCGGCGGTTCAGCTGCAGCCCACGTTGGGCAGGTCCAGCCTCAGGGTAGCCATGTATAGAGGAGGCTGCCGAGCGTTCAGCTGTGCTGGCAGCCAACCGCAGCTTCTTCCGGCGGTCCTGTGCTGAACTTTGAGGCGCGTCCATGTTGGACACGCATCCTATTTAAAGAGACGGGCATCGTTTGGGGCTCCTCCTCTTCCTGGGATTTTGGGCTTATAAACTTCCTGGACACCACTCTCAAGTGCCCTTTCGTGGTGTCCAGTGTTGTTGGATGGTGAAGGAGGTGTTTAGTCTATCTGTTCTGGTTCTGACCAATTGGCTCTGTGTATGACTACCCGCTCTGTGTATGACCCCGGTTTGTCTGAGAACCATTCTGGTGCTGAACCTGTGGCTCTGGTGGACTGTGCTCTCTGTGTATGACCCTTGGCTTGGCTGACTATCCGTACTGGTGCTGACTTGTGGTGCAGTCGATGACCCGCTCTGTGTATGGCCCTTGGCTTGGCTGACTATCTGTACTGGTGCTGACTGTGGCCCTGTCCAACTACCGCTCAGGGTTTCCCTGGCTAGTACGATACCCATCTGGTTCAGACCTGCGGCTCTGGCTGCATTTTGTTCTTTCCTTTGTCCAGCTTGTCTGATTACCTTGCAGTACCTGGGGTTGTCTGCTGCGCACCCAACATACAAAAGCTCCAGTAGATAACTTGTTGGGTATCTCGGTGGCTCCGGCAGACTTCCCTTGCTCCTGTTCTATACTGCGGCGTTCAGGTGCAGACCTGTAGTGCAGTTCCTGCCTTTAGTACGTTGTCTGTACAGGTGCGGACCTGTAGCGCAGCATCCTCTTTGTTACCTTGTCTGTACAGGTGTGGACCTGTAGTAGAGGCTTAGGTGCGGACCTGAGTCAGTTCTCTCCTAGTTGCCACTGGGGTTCAGTTCGTTTCTACTACAGAAGAACATTCCGTCCGAACATCCTTGTATTGTATGGTGTTCTTGCTGTACCGTTGTTCTGTACATGTGATTTCTTAATAGTGTTACCTACTGTACTGGTGCAAGTCTCGTTTCTGAATCCATGACAATATATCTACACTTGTAGTTTCCTGTATATTGTGATATATTGAAGTTTTCTTCTAGGTCACAACAAATAATAGGCTTCAGTGGACCTGAATGGGTTGTAAGGGACTTAAGATTGTATCAGTCATGCCTACCAATTCTCTTCTGTTATCTGACTACCCATTTGTGGCTTTTACAGTGTCGGGAGGATACTGTTATCCTGCTCAGGCTCTGGCTCAACTAGAGTCTGATATACAGCCTTGTTGCTGACAACTTTACCCTGAGCAAGGCTGTATCCTCAGGTGACATCACTCTCAAGCCATGCATCCTAGCATCTAGAAAGCCTGGTGGATATTCATAGTACAGCTGCAGCCTTCTACTGCCCACGGGTTCTGTATTTCAGTTTGATCTGTGACAACTATATAGACTACAGTACAAAAGACACTTACATCGGTAAATCATTTATTAAGCAAATAATAGCCACACACTAACAGAGTATATTTAACACACGCAGGGCTGTACTCAGGAAACCAAGGGGATCAACTCTGGGGGCAAACAATATACAATATATATGCGACAAAACATTAACAAAATACCCATTGATTTAAATGGCCCTTTTAACCCCTTGAATGTTGTTGACAATGTGTTGGAGACCTCAATAGCAATCAATGGGTTAAAAAGTCACATTTTACTCTTTGAGTGCCAGAGGGGTATCCAACATATTGATAAGAAATGTGTGGGATTTTTATTTTCTTCTATGGTACAAAACGCTTTGAGTGCCAGAAACGTAACCACACATTGCCCTGCAATGCATTGTATACCTCTCTGGCACTCAGAGGGTTAAGGTTTGCTATAGAATTGCTCCTCCTTATCTTCCTGAATACGGCACCATATCTACCTTTGGTTCTCAACTTTTTTGGTTCCAGGCACCCTAATATTGTATAGTTAATTTGTAAAGGACAAAATGAAGGCTGTAAATCCAGAGTTATGCTTAAATTTCATTTTCAGAAAGACAAAAACCAAAGATATTGTGCATAGTAATTTCCATAAATGACATTTTTGGCAGTGTATTCACAGAAACAAAACAGGCTACATCACTCCCAAAGTGCCAAGAATTGAGAACAACTGCATTAGAAACTAGTGTAATAATGTGAGTCATGGTAATGGAACAGTAAATGCCAAGACCCTGAATGAGAACCACTGCATAAGAAACTAGTGTAATAATGTGAGTCATGATAATGGAACAGTAAGTGCCAAGAAACCCTGAATGAGAAGCACTGCATTAGAAATTAGTGTAATAATGTGAGTCATGGTAATGGAACAGTAAGTGCCAAGAAACCCTGAATGAGAACCACTGCATTAGAAACTAGTGTAATAATGTGAGTCATGATAATGGAACAGTAAGTGCCAAGAAACCCTGAATGAGAACCGCTGCATTAGAAATTAGTGTAATAATGTGAGTCATGGTAATGGAACAGTAAGTGTCAAGAAACCCTGAATGAGAACCACTGCATTAGAAACTAGTGTATAATGTGAGTCATGGTAATGGAACAGTAAGTGCCAAGAAACCCTGAATGAGAAGCACTGCATTAGAAATTAGTGTAATAATGTGAGTCATGGTAATGGAACAATAAGTGTCAAGAAACCCTGAATGAGAACCACTGCATTAGAAACTAGTGTATAATGTGAGTCATGGTAATGGAACAGTAAGTGCCAAGAAACCCTGAATGAGAAGCACTGCATTAGAAACTAGTGTAATAATGTGAGTCATGATAATGGAACAGTAAGTGTCAAGAAACCCTGAATGAGAACCACTGCATTAGAAACTAGTATATAATGTGAGTCATGGTAATGGAACAGTACATAAATAAGTTAACCATTAGCGTGACACAGGGTTGCAATGCATTGCAGTGTGTTTCTCATCCCTCTTGCACGCTAAAAGTTAAATACAGAAGATGCGGTTTAAATTCCACCCCACAAAAATACTCAATGGTTTAATTAAATGTCAGCACAGCAAAATAGCTAATAGAGATCTCATCTTAAGATAAAACCGACATATTTGGAAAACTACAAATCAAGGAGAACAAACTAACCACAAGATGGAGAGGAGTAAAAATTCCCATTGGTTTAAATGGTGTTTTTAACCTTTTGAATGCCAGAGAGATCTCCAGTTTACGGAGAAACAATGCTTTGGAGACCTTTCTAGCATTCAGATGTTCAAAGCCTTATTTTAAATGAATGACAATGTTTATTTGCTCCTTCGGATTGATCAAGTGCCTATCTGCTTCAAATCTGAACTGAACATGTATTTAGTATAATGCAATTTAAAAAAGCAGTGATACTCTTACCTGTGCTGTGAACAAACTATAGTAAGGGGAATAATGGAGGCATTAACACCTTACCTAATTGCAAAAACGTAGAACTACTAATGAAGGTGGTGTGAGGAGGCAAATATTGACTTGCTTAATCTGACCTAAATTGACACCAGGCAAGCTACACATGCTTTTGGTCACATACCTGTAACTGAACCTCACTGTTTAGTATATGTAGTAAGTCAATGTTATCTATTGGTAAAGGTTGGGATCTGATGAACATGATCTATTTTGTTTGCCTTCTATATATGTAGCCAAAATATAGTCTTCGCTGCTCGACTAAATACACACATATGTGTAACTATTTGAACACTATTTTTTATATTGCAGATAAAATTCACCTTGACTTATAGATTAGAGTACTCCTGGCTATCTTGTAAAACAGCAACCATTTATAAAAACATTTTACAGGCAACCAATTTCTGCTGCAGGATTTTTCTTTTTACCATTGAAAATTACTAGGAGTGTTGCTGGCTAGGAAGTGGTTGGCTCCCTGCACATCATGCCCAGAATATGTTTGTTCCCTGAACAATGTATACTGGATCTTAAAGGGATAGTAATACTTCCTTTTATCTTTATTTTATTTTATAGGCATTAAAAAAACATGAAGAATGATATAAGTCTTATCTCTCAAACCTTTATGGTTTGAGAGATATTCACAAGCAAAGTTTCCCCCTCCCGCCCCTTCTACCTAGTATAAGCCATGTCTTCTCAGATGTGGAATGCAGTTCATAGACCAGACAGATAACAGCATGGGACAATCTTCTTCCTATGATAACAATGAAAGCCCTGACCCCCTTGACAAGTTCTTCAGGTTTTTCCCTTATCTTAACTGAAGATTGTCCCTCTCTGCAATCTACCTGGGCACCTCCCTTCTGCTCTGGCTGAGCAGTGTTACATCAGTAAAAGAGACAGGAGGGGGATACTTTGTCATTGAATTACTCTTGAACTACAACTCTGACAGAATTGAAATAAAACTCTCCAAGGTCCAAATACTACGATGATTAATTAGAGCTGCTTTTATTATGAAACATTACTATCCCTTTAAATCCTTACAATCAGGGAGCAGGAATACTTTTTTTGTTAAATAAATGGGATAAAGTGAATAAATAATGGATATTAAAGAAAGTTATTCCTACATCCCATTTTTTGCCCAAAGTATACAGATCCTTGGAGCAACCCTGGCAAGCCTATAGTCTCTGGTACTGACTCTTTAAATGAGGTGCTTTCAGATGTGGTTGATCAATATCTGCAGCCTACTGTAACATCCTATACAACTTATTTTAGAGATACACCACATGTGCTATACTTACAATTGCACTATCAAGAATGAAGTGTATTTTGATTCAATACATAGTCACACTCATGTAACATGCACTCTCAGTAGGAGTGTTTTTCCAGAAATATTAACAGGCCTACTACAGATGCATGGTGGAGGAGGAAGGGCAGGTGTATTGGTTGTGTACTGTATACTTATTAAGTAGGCCTTTATAAAAAAAAATGTTTTAAACTAAGCTTATGCCCCTACAAGAAAAGTGTTTACAAAACTGTAAGCCATAACTGCCAGAAGGCATTTCAAAACATTTTAAATAGCCATTCAAACAAACCATTCAAACAATTATAATGAAAATGTCAGCAGTAGCAGGCAAGACAAGCCACCACGTGGCTGGAACATTATGTCATCATTGACATTATTGTGTTTTTATCACGGTGCCTGTGATCTATCTCTGTCACTCTCGCTTGCGGTGCGCTCCTATTGGCTGAGCCTGTTTGGCCCGCCCCTGGTGGCCTTTTTATGCCTGGCCATTGGCACCTGTCAGGTGCCCTTTCGTGGTGTTCCTGAGCCAGTGTTGCTGTTGCTGTGTTCCAGTGTTCCTGATTCCTGTGTACCGATTTGGCCTGTTTTGACTACGCTCCTGAGTTCCTCCTCCGTGATCTGACCTGGCCTGGCTGACGTTCCTGCTCGTGACTGATCTGGCTTGTCTGAGAACCTCCTCCGTGATCTGACCCGGCTTGGCTGACGTTCCTGCTCGTGACTGATCTGGCTTGTCTGAGAACCTCCTCCGTGACCTGACCCGGCCTGGCTGACTAAATGCTCTGTGACCTGAAACGGCTTGCTCCAGACCCTGCCATCGTTCCTGCTTCCTGCTGCTTGGTGTTGCCGTGGTGGCATTCTGACTTCCGTTGTGCTTGTGGCTGGGCTGATCGTGATAGCTTCTATTAACACTTGCAGAACCGTGTCTCCAGTGCTGAGTCTCCATTAACACTTGCAGAGCTGTGCTTCCGTCGCTGAGTCTTCCTTGGCACTTGCAGAGCGGTACCCACACTTGCTGAGCCTCCGGTTGTACTTGCAGAGCTGTGCGTCCGATCCTTGAGCTTTATTAACACTTGCAGTGCTGCTGTCTCCATTATCTGAGCCTTCTTTAACATTTGCAGAGCCGTTGCTGTTTATCCGCTACATCTGCTGAGCCGGCCACGTTGAGAGCTTGGTCTAGACGGCGGCTCATCTTGTCAACTAGCAGAGTAGTCGGTCTCCGTTACCGCGCCAGCGGGAAGCGCTATTGGCTCTAGCTCTATCAGTGTTACTCTCCGTTACACGCCCGATGGGGCTATTGGCTCAAGCACTTGCAGCGCAAGTTGTGTCCGTTCCTATTGTACAGCTCTTGCTGTACAATAAATCTCCGTTACTACGCCCGTGGGGGCTATTGGCTCAACCTATTGCTTTACAGTCAGTCTCCGTTATTACGCCTGTGGGGGCTATTGGCAAGCTCTTGCAGTATAGTCATCTCCGTTGTTACACCCGTGGGGGCTATTGGCTCAAGCTCTTGCAGTGTAAGTTGTCTCCGTTACAACGCCCATGGGGGCTATTGGCTGAAATTACTCTGCACTATTCTGCCTCAGTTCCTGTACTGCCTAAGCAGCTTTCTAAGCCTTATGGACTTAAGGTGTTGCATCATCTAACACCAATTGCTGCCTCATTACCACCTTGGGCATGCCAAACACCACAACAGAGACTGATTGATTATTTGTACTTAACTATTGAGTACCCTTGCTATTCTGTGTCTGTCCTGTGACAGTATATGTATTATTCTTGCTTCTGTATACTGGGCCTGAGAAGGCATATGTAGCCAATCTACCGGTATTATTCTGTGTTGCCTATAGAGGGCGATCTTTCTTCTTTATTTTTTAATAAACTGTGTTTTATTCTAACCTGCTGGTCTGAGTGTCCTGAAAAACCGTTACAGTTTTCTAATTTAATTCCAGTTGATGAGTTGTGTGATTATCATTTGACACACACACACACAGACAGTGGTGATGGAAACAGCAACAGTGGTGACATGGGACCGGTGGTGGTGGTGGTGGTGGTGGCTCCTACCAGCTTTAGTGCTAATGCTGCAGCAGCACCTCAACTAGCCAAACCCACTTCAGTTGCATCTTGGGAGCAGTTGTCCAATCACCTTAATCCTTATCCACCGCCTCCTCCATTAAAATAATTGGTCTTGGCACATTTTTCCTTCAGAACAGGGACTGTGTATGTATCAATAACTGAAGAAGTGGAAGAACAGGGATCACATATCTTGGTACATCTGCTCTACTTAAGCATGTTGACATTGTAATACCATCCCCCAAGAAATCAGGTGGTGTCAGTCACTGCATCCCTTGTCCGTCCCATCAAAAAGAACAAGTAAAACTCATTGGTGGTAGTGGACTACTGGGTGACTGACACTTTTCATGGATCATAATTATAGTACACTCAATAAAAATAATTTACCTTCCTTGATATTAGCCTGGTGTATTCTGCAGATTCTCCCTTGGTCTCTCCCACTTCGTCATGTGTGGATTTTGTACCACACAATGTACAATTTGTGTATACATATTGCCAGATCTTTAAATCTACATAATCACTATCTTCTAGCAGTACTGGAGACAAATTCCTCAGTTGCAGAGCCAGAGAAAAAGATCCAGTAGGTGCCAGGTGGACTATTAGTAGCCTGGCGGCAGACCCTAGCACTAGATGATGAAGACACAACTGACATGCTAGGTTGGTGGGAATTGTTTGTGGCACATTGTTCTTGTTGTTGAGAAAGACAGGGGGCATAGTAACAGTATCAACTGAATTTTAATCAGGGGACAATTGCACATGTTCTACATTTACTTTATAATGGTTATGCTGCATATGCTTTATTAGGACGTATGTGCCAAGGTATGACCCCCTCTTTCCCCTCTTCACAATGTTTTCAGAGTGTGTGCAAATTACAGTTAGGGATGGGGGGGGGGTTACAGGAGGATCTTCTGGAATGCACTCATCTAGAGCATTTTGAACTCACATTTCACTAGTTAAGTTTAGGGTAGTTAAAAATCACACAATTTGATTATGATTCCAAGCTGAGAAGCCTTTTCAACTCAAACTCCCAATATTAGGTGGTTTGTAGCAATGCTTATCATCTTTTTATTATGTATGCCTACAGTATGAATTTCAACCCACAGGGTTTCTACATTCTCATTGAACCGTTCATTAATATCCTCCCTTATACTAGGTTTTAAGTCTGGATATTACAAGTCAAGACATTGCGTTTTTTGCTTAAATATTAGTTCTAAATATGATGACTAAATATTGTTTGCATGAATTGCAATATCCAATTGTAATGTACAACTGCCCTGAATCAAACAATAGTGTAGAAGCAATTGATAGTGCATAAATATGAGTGTTCTAATGATTATTGCCCATGAAATAAATGAAACATGGAGTGAAGGGTGAATGATTGGTTATTTGAATTCTATCACAGCAGTTGTAATTTGCCAGTATTGATCACCCCCCTTGTATCATGCTGATCTTATTCTTGAGATTAACACATACAATTAAGCATTTAGCATGGTAGCCAACCCTGCATGTTTTCAGGATATCCCTGACCAATAAAAGAGACTGAGCAACTAATCAGCTGGGGTAGCCTGAAAAATGAACTATTTGGTAGCTCTTGAGGATCTGGTTTGGCTAGCACTGGTCTAGATTGTGGTATGAGATTTTGTTGGTGGGAGTTTATATATAAGCACAAGATCACATATGAGCCTTGCCCTATGCACTGTCTTCATTCTGGGTGAGATTACTCTTCCTGAAACTCAACACAATGCATTTCAGAGATTGCCATCTCTCCTTCTTCTGCAGCCAAGAAAAAGAGCATCCGCACTGGGTTTCATTTTGATAGTTCCCATCAACCATTAATGTGCCAAAAATATTATTTGATTATCATATTCTATATCCTACATTAACATAAATGTGAACCATTCTATATTCAAAAAGTTGTATATATGTAAAAGTCATTGGCATATTACCAGGGAGAATCATATTCTAAGCAGGATTTTAGGAGAGAAACATAATATTTTGTTCAGAAAGAATAAGAGTAAGAATTTAAAATAGATTTTAGTCAAGGCCATATTTACTGACAAAAAAAAAATAAATAAAAAAAAATAAAAAGGAAACTTGCTTTCCATAAAAGGTATGCTTAGGTATGGTAAAAAGGATTGTGAAATGTGTTCAGGTTCTAACGCGTGCAGTGAAAACAGATGTTAGAATTCAGGCTATAGATAGAACATACCAAATGAAAGAACTTGTTAAGTGTAACTATATGTGGGGTACCTGCTCACCTGCATGTGTGGGACACAGTAGAAAAAACTTTCAGAAATAACTTGGAGAAATCTGAGGAATATAACTTCTGGGTTTGAAAAACAGGCGCTACCTACTCTGTCCCTGATGGGTAAAAAGAATAAAAACACAGCTGACAGAACACAAAAATTTGCCAGACTACCACCTTTGGCAGGAGTGGCTGCCTTAGTCTCTGGGCTTTCTGGATGTGGAGACTGAGGCCTCCTCTGAGGATATGGTTAAGAAGACTGATATCATGGCAGCAATTTCTAACAGCCAAACTATTCTTACCATAAAGATTGATTTCCTATAGATAGATGTTAACATCATTAAGAGGATAGTAATGTTTCACAATAAAAGCAGCTCCAATTAATCTTCATAGCATTTGGGCCATGGAGAGTGTTATTTCAATACTGTCAGAGTTGTAGTTCAAGAGTAATTGAATGATAAAGTATCTCCCTCCCGCCCCTTTTACCTAGTGTAAGCCACCTCCACTCAGATGTGGAATCTGGTCCCTGAACAGACAGATCACAGCAAGGGACAATCTTCATACTGTGAACATAAGGAAAACCCTGCCCCCTTGACAGAATTTTCAGGTTTTTCTTTATGCTCACTGAAGATTGTCCCTCTCTGTGATCCATTCGGACAGTCTTGCTGCTCTGAGTTGAGCAGTGTTACATCAGTAAAAGGGCTACTTTTATTGTGAAACATTACTATCCCTTTAAGGCAGATATACAAAAAATCCAAGACCATATTGCTGAATCAGAGAGAAGGATAGGAGCCCTGGAAGATCAGGTGCCGGTCCCTGATGACACTCTGCAAGACAGATGATATATAGCATAATCTACATAGTAATGTCAAATAGGGGCTCCTGGGGGACAAAGAGGGCAAGCAGTTTAAACTGATTTTGGAAAACTGGCAAATGGAGTAGCTGGGAACTCCTTTCATATTTTAACAGTTTCCCCCTCCTGGAGCTCAGGCAAGACCTATACTTGCTAAATTGCTGAATTATTGGGATCAGGATCGGATTCTCATAGCTGTGAGGGAGAAGTGTGGCCTAACTATGGAGAACCATGTGATCTCAGTGTTTCCTGAGCTTAGAGGAAATTTAACAAACAATGGCTCAGGGCTTCTAATATCATTACTTAATGTTTTTTCTCACTAGGCTGGTAATAGTGGATGGAGATCAAACCCTTTTGTTCTCCTCTGAATACGTTCCAGTACATTGCTGGAGAGATCTGGGAATGAACAGGGAATCTGATCATCACCATGGCTTGGATATTCAGTTCACTACTTACCTGATTGTTTAAAGTTGATTATTTTTGTTCTTGCCTTCTAGTACTATCTTTGGATTTCACATTTTCTACAGTAGTGCAGATGGGTTAAGCATTGCTTGAGTTTACTCTTCTCACGCCTCATTCCTGCTCATTGTTACCTACCTACAGACATGGATACCAAGGTTCATACTTGATGTGTTCCATACTTCTGGACACTTTGCCCAGCACCTGCTACTTCAGTTAGGGAAATTTCCTGCTGGTGGTAGAGAAGTGCAATGGCACAAGTAAAATACACACACAAGAAATATCATAAATCTGACTAAATCCTTTGGTTGCAGAACTTCAAACTTTAAATCTAGGGGTCAGGCTATGTTGTTGCACATGACCTGTACCATCATAAATGCTAATGTTCCCAGGGTCATAAATATGCATATAAAGAGCTGTGCTCTTGGCTGCAAATACATCTCATTCACTGTACCAATTTTATCATCAAGTCTCTGTGGTGTTTCCACAGAAGTTACAAATCAATAAAAACATAACCATAGGAATGGAAAATAAATCAGACCACCATTAGACATACACCTTCCATTCTAAGTAAACCATAGTTACACCAAATATCAGAGTATTGTTTTCACTTTAATCTGCCAGCATTAGTTTAAAAAAAAAGAGGAAAACATTCAGATCAGCCTATTATGTATCCCTGGGCCTTATGCAGAAAACTAGACCCAACCAACTGCACCATAAGGATAAACAAAACTATCCATTGATATAAATGGGTGCTTTTAACCCCTTGAATGCTAGAAAGGTCTCCAATGCATTGTGAAGCAAAGTGTGAAAGACCTCTGTAGCATTCAAGAGGTTAAAGGACCTATTTAAATCAGTGGGACTAGTGGGGATTTTCATTTCTTCCCTATGGTGCAGCTGGTTTGCCCCAGAATTACTCTACTTCCCTATTCTCTCTCCCTATTGTTCTCCATCTGTGCATGCTATCATAGTACACTAGCGCTATCAGTCCTCAGGCAGGATGATACGTGCACATTGATTATCATCCTATTGTGGCATCTAGTGGTTATTATCAAATGTCTTTTGAAGGGAGTCAAGAGCAATAACTTTTAATTTGATATTTGGTGCCAGAGGGCTGTGCAACACATTGTCTTTAAATGCATTGCACACCCCTTTGTCATTATAAGGGTTAACTCTTCCTGACTAAGCTTAAAGGGATAATAATGTTTCAAATAAACAGCAGCTCCAATTAATCTTCATAGTATTTGGGCTGTGGAGAGTGTTATTTCAATACTGTCAGGGTTGTAGTTCAAGAGTAATTAAATTATAAAGTATCCCTCTCCCACCCCTTTTACCTAATGTAAGCCACCTCCCCTCAGATATGGAATCTGGTCTCTTGACCAGACAGGTCACAGCAAGGGACAATCTTCTTACTGTGAGCATAATGAAAACCATGCCCCCTCTTCAGGTTTTTCCTTGTGCTCACTGAAGATTGTCCCTCTCTGCGATCCATCCGGACAATCTTGTTGATCTGAGGTGAGCAGTGTTATATCTGTAAAAGGGGTGGGAGGGAGATACTTTATCAGTCAGTTACTCTTGAAGTACAACTCTGACAGTATTGAAATAACTCTCTCCATGGCCCAAATACTATGAAGATTACAGTGATGACCTTGACAAAAAAGATGAGGGGTGAGCAGGACAAAATACATGGATGGGGGGAAGTATATTTAAGAAAAATAGTTTTAGAGGGGAGGGCACAAAAGAGATTTTTTTGTGTTACCTTTTTCTGTTTACATGGGGTGGAGAAAGGGTAGGGATAAATGTAGTCAATAGGGAGGGACTCCTATTAAATGAAGATGTAGAAAAAAGGCATGTAGGGGTAAAATATGTAAAGACTTCAAAATTAATTGTATGCTAGCAAATGCAAGAAGTATGGTAGATAATATAGGAGAACTAGAATTGCTGGCGGTTAATGAGCAATTGGACATAATTGTTATAATGGAAACATGGTGGAATAATAAACATGACTGGGCTGTGAATATAGAGGGCTATTCCCTGTTTAGGAGAGACAGTATTAATAGGAAAGGGGGAGGTGTGTGCTTACATTTGAAACCAAAGAAATCCAGTTTTCGGGGGTGATATTAGTGAGGAAACTGGCCATAGCATGGAGTGCTTGTGGGTAGAAATTGAGACTAAATGTGGTGTAAATGGTAAAAAAAAGGTGTTGATGGGTATATGCTACAAACCACCAAATATTGATAACAATGTTGAGACCCAGCTGCTATTGCAAATGATGAAAGCTGCCCAGCTTTGGCATACTATAATTATGGGAGATTTTAACTATCCAGATATCAACTGGAATAATGAGACGTGTCAAAGTGCTAAGGGAAGCAGGTTTGTAAGCATGCTTCGGGAAAGCTACATGTCACAAATGGTGGAAGTGCCATCAACAAATAACAATGTATTGGACCTAGTGATAATGAATAACATAGAACATTTGTGGAACAGTGATCACAACATGGTTATGTTTGAAATCAGTTTAGCAAAGCAAAACTGTATAGGTTCAACCAAAACTCTTAATTTTAAAAAAAACTAATTTCAAATTGTTAAGAGCGTCAGTGTAACACATAGCCTGGGATACATTATTTAAAGGCAAAAATACTGAGGAAAAATTGTCAGAATTAGGATTTAGGTTGCAGAAATGTACCCAACAGTATATACCAATGGGGAACTAATCACAGCCACTGTGGTTAACTGAACATGTAAAGAAGGAAATTTAAACTATTTAAGTCTGAAGGAACTGAACATTCTTTCTTAAAATACAGGGAGTGCAACAAAGATTGCAAAAAGGCAATTAGGTTAGCAAAAATAGATTTTGAAACTCAAATTGCAAGGGAGAGCAAGACTAATCCAAAAAAGTTTTTCAAATATATAAATGGCAAAAAACTTAAAAGGGAGTGCACTGGACCTTTCAGAAATGAGATGAGTGAGTTGATTAGAGACGATAAGGAAAAGCTGATATTCTAAACACTTTCTTTGCATCGGTATATACAGGGGAACATGGCATGGTAGAAGAGCCTCATCAAGTAACAAATAAAACAATACAATTATCAGATATTGGGTTAACACAAGAAAAGGTTATGGGAAGACTGAACAAACTTAAGATTGACAAAGCACTGGATCCTGATGGTATACATCCAAGGGTTCTTCAGGAACTCAGTGCAGTGTTAGCAAGACCCCTATATTTACTATTTAAAGATTATCTCACCACAGGCTCAGTGCTACAAGATTGGCAAAGAGCCAGTGTATTGCCTCTATTTAAGAAGGGAACTAAAACAGAACCTGGGAATTTTAGACCTGTGAGTTTGACTTCTGTAGTGGGAAAACTGCTAGACTGGATAATAAGGGACTATATTCAGGATTACAACACAAAAAATAAGATCATTAGCAGGAATCAACATGGTTTAATGAGGAAGATATCATGCCAAACTAATCTTTTCAGCTTCTATAAGGAAGAAATTAGCAACCTAGATAATGTTAAAGCAGTTGTAGTATATCTAGATTTTGCAAAGGCATTTGATACAATGCCACACAGAAGGTTGGGGTATAAAAGAAGGAAATTTGGGCTAGGGAATAACCTTTACAATTGTATAGAAAACTGGTTGAAGGATAGGGAACAGTGTGTGGTTGTAAATGGACAATTCTCCAATACAGTTAAAGTTGAGAGTGGAGTACCTCAGGGTTCAGTATTAGGTTCACTGCTTTCTAAAATGTTTATAACTGATCTGGAAATAGATATAGGAAGCAAAATATCAATATTTGCAGATGACACTAAATTATGCAGGCTAATTAATTCAGAACAGGATATTTGCTCACTACAGAAGGATTTACATAAAATGGGAGATTGGGCCAGCAAATGGAATATGAGGTTTAATGTGGGAAAGTGTATAGTTATGCATTTGGGAAGAAAGAATCCCAAGGCTACTTTTGAACCTAAAGGGATAGTAATACTTCATTTTATCTTTATTTTATTTTGTAGGCTTTAAAAAAACATGAAGAACGATATAAGTCTTATCTCTCAAACCTTTATGGTCTGAGAGATATTCACAAGTTTCCCCTCCCGCCCCTTTTACCTAGTGTAAGCCATCTCTTCTCAGATGTGGAATGCAGTCCATAGACCAGACAGATAACAGAAGGGGACAATCTTCTTCTTATGAGAACAATGAAAGCCCTGCCACCCTTAACAAGTTTTTCAGGTTGTTCCCTTATCTTAATTGAAGATTATCCCTCTCTGAAGTCTTCGTGGTCACCACCCTTCTGATCTGGCTGAACAGTATTACATCAGTAAAAGGGGCAGGAGGGGGGTACTTTGTCATTGAATTTCTCTTGAACTACAACTCTGACCAAATTGAAATAACACTCTCCACAGTCCAAATACTATGATGATTAATTAAAACTGCTTTTATTATGAAACATTACTATCCCTTTAATGGAATAATTTTAGGGGACTAGTTGCTAGAGAATCCTTGTAAACTACAAACTTGAAAATAGTGACCAGTGTCAAATAACAGTAGCAAAAGCAAACAAAATATTGTCTTGCATAAAAATCTAGATGCCATATTGATATACGCTAGACGTTGTATCTGACACTTACTGTATTGGCATTATTGAAAAGAAGTAATACCCTGGAGTGAAGAAAGGAGTAATATCTTGATACTCTGATGTGAGGAAAGAAGGTGCCTGGAAATGCCGGAGTATAATTGATTGGAAGCGACCCCAGCTAAAGGGAAACGTGATATATACTGGGAGGCAGTTTGTAACCTCAAAAGCAAGTGAGTGCATACATTGAGGGAGAGTGGAAGAGGGGCCATTGAGATAAGATCCACTACTACGCTTAGAGAGTCTGCGCTGTCTGTGTTTTTTATTTTTACAGAAGCTGGTGATTGGGATTCCGCGTGGTGATGTCCCTGTAAGGATTGCTGCGACTCTCTATGAAGAAAAACACAAAGAGAGGAGGCGCTCCTAGTGTGGTATGTAGATAGTTCACAATTGGAATATTACCAGATAGACTCTACTCACAAAAAAGGTGTTCAGTGTGAAACATATATTTCCACTGAATTCCGAACTTTTAGGGAACTTGGACCGTCCCAAAGGTCTACTTCAGGGTATGTATCTCTATGGCTGCACCTCTTCAACATCCATATCCAGGAAGCTCATATAAGAAAAACACACAAAGACAGAGGGCGCCCAATAGTGCCTGTAAACGTGATTATTTAAGTGATAACCAAAAGCATAAAGGTTATACTCACAATTTGTAGTTGCTAATTACAAGGCATATGCCCAGAACCAGCACTTTAAGCTTGTGGAGAATTCAAAGTCTGTCTCCACTCAGATCTGTTTGTAGAAATTGTTCTAATGAAAACCAGTATCCAAAGGAGGAAGATGATTAAAAAGAAAAATGTATGAAGAAGAGATCTTTTGGGTGATAAGGGATTTTTGTCTTGTCCTTTTCTTCTTTTCTTTTTTATTTTTATCCTCTTCTGGGACCTCTAAGGTTTTTTATATAATTATAGAGCGCTGTTATTTTGTCTAAATTAATTAAAGGAATGGAGGACTTGAAGTATGAGGAACGACTAGGCAAACTTGGTTTATTTATTCTAGAGAAAAGACGACTAAGAGGAGATTTTTTCACATTGTACAAGTGTATGACAGGTAAATACAAGGAACTCTGTGGTGAACTATTCATTCCAAGGCCTGTCCAGGTGACCAGGGGACACCCATTGAGATTAGAGGAAAGGAGGTTTAGATTTCAGCAGAGGGAGGGTTTTTTACAGTAAGGTCTGTTAAATTGTGGAATTCCTTGCCCAAGGATGTGGTGGTGGCAGATACAATGGATACATTTAAGAGAATATTAGATACATTTCTTTCAAAAGGGAACACACAGGGTTATACTGAATATTAGTAGGCAAATCAGGAAGGTCTGATAAATGACTAACTTATTTGGTAGCAGTATAGCTGTACAATTCTCATGTCACTAGGGCAGTGTTTCTCAACCAGGGTGCAGGGGGAACTTTAGTGTACCACAGACATCTATTTAGGGTGCCCCATTTTATCTGTAAGGCTTTGACAAAAATGTGAATGTAAACTTACAACTGTATATTTACAACTGTATTTACTGAATATTAGTAGGCAAATCAGGAAGGTCTGATAAATGACTAACTTATTTGGTAGCAGGATAGCAATACAATTCTCATGTCACTAGGGCAGTGTTTCTCAACCAGGGTGCAGTGGCACTTTGGTGTGCCACAGACATCCATTTAGGGTGCCCCATTTTATCCATAAGGCTTTGACAAAAATGTGAATGTAAACTTACAACTGTATATTTAATGTTATTACCATGCACAATATGTATATTTTAGCTTTGAGGTTTAAATAACTATATTGTATTTGTAACTTTCAATACACCCTTGACAAATTACATACAATTATAGGGGTGCATTGAAAGTGCCAGACTGCGTGTTAGCAGTGCCTTGAGCAAAAAAAGCTTGAGAACCACTGCACTAGGGTATGAGGCAAAGGTTGAACCTGATGGACTTGTGTCTTTATTCAATCTAATTTACTATGTTACTATGTTTTTAAAGGGATATTAATACTTCAAATTTAAATATCTGCATCATGTAGGCATTAAAAAAATAAACAAAATGCCCCAGTGCCATCTCTCAAACCTTTATGGTTTGAGAGATAATTGTATTTAAAGTTCCCCCTAGTCCCCCTAGTATATGACTGGCATTAACATCTGTTGTACAATAAGTTTTCTTACCAGGGGACTTAAACAGGATTTGTTTCTAAAAAGAGCACCTATTTTAGAATAAAGTTTGGATGTTCATTTTTCAATCTGAAGACCAAAAGTGAGGTTCGGGTCAAGTCACATACCAAGATATGGAGTCCACTGGGACCAAGTTATGATTAGACTCTGTTACAATGGATAGGTGGGTATTGCAGTGATTCCGCAGTTTGTGCTTGGTACAAAATACCATTGTGACCATTTTGTCGGTGTGTAAGAATAGTTTGTTCGTTACTATCCATCTTTCAACTTCAGAGAAATCATGTTGTAATATGACTGGTTGAGATATGTTTGAATCTGCATACATGTGTACAGAAGATGCTTTGAAAACTATGGGTAGTTTATAAATAGAGAAAACAGAATATAGAAGAGGGCCAAGAATGGATTATATGTGACTGATTAGCGTAGCAGCTTTATAGGCCTCCCTGTGGGTCCATCTGCTGAAAACATTCTGTATGATACCTGCAACATAATGAAATCGCCCAACAGAGCGGCCCAATATGCAATAATTTCCAGTGTTTATCAAAGCCTAAGGGATGCTGCCTAAAACACACCCATTTTAAAAGAACCTGACTGTGCTGCCACATATCAATCGTTAGCCTTTTAAGGCTATATGCACAAAGAAAGAGAGCAATGATTCTTGGGCAATCAAATTGCACCACATGGAAAACACAAATTGCAGTGTTTTGAAGTACTCTAACATTAAAGTGGTTAAACACACCTCATTTAAAATCAATAGGAATCATTAGTTCCCCATGGAGCAATTTTACTCCAATTTTCCCTGTACATATGTCCCTTAGAAAGTTACTCTGGGGTCGCAAAACACAGGAAATTATTTTCACATTAAAGTCCAGAAAAGTACTGTGAAGCAATAAGTCTACCTCAAGTGTTTCAAGTTTGTTATGACAAAAACTTAACTTCCTGGTCCAGAACTGTACCCGACAACAAAAGGTTACTGGTTGTTTTCTTTGGAGAAATAAACTTAATTTTCCCTGTTAAGCAGGATGTCAGAATTTGCTTGTGAAATGGCCATGCCCCACAAAGATGTCCATCTACCAGAATCGCCAATATAGAATGAATATGTAAATACCACTTACCATCAAGAGTACATCACCCACAGTGCAGGAATCACCTACAAAACAGAGAGTTAGGTTGGCATACTCTCAGGAATAAAAGTCTCAGTCGAGTGGGCAACATGTGGCTCTTCAGCTACTGCTGGACTGCAAACTGCATAATCCTTTGCTAGCCATCGGCTGGTAGAGGATGATGGGCATTGTAGCTCAGCAAGAGCTGAAGGGCCTCATATCTTCCACCCCTGGCCTAGGCTCTAATTCAAGGGGATAGACACAGAAAGAAGACGTGCTGCATTTACAGGTTATTTAATTAATCAAACTGAATTAAAAACACCTTTTAAATAAACGGTGGAGTCTGCTCCAAAATTACTCCACTTACTTTGTACATATAGCATTTAGCTTCCATAAATGCAATGAAAATATGCCAAGATAGAAGGCAAGCAGAACACAGCTGGGCAAATCTATGTTTCCAACAGGCTGATAAAGAGAAGCTATATCATGCTAGATGAAACAGATGGAGGAAAACATGAGATATAAAGTTGGACGTCAGACAGAGAGGCAGCATGGCAAGGCCATACCAAACAACATTGCAGACAAGCATGATAAAACAAAACCATTCTGGACTGCAAGCACTCAGGCATTGCGATGGCAGGCAATATGAACTGAACAGATAAAACAGACCCTTAACATCTGTTGTTTGTAATGTGTTTTGTACACAGAAGGCTGACAGAGCAGTCCCTTTAAATCTGAAGTGAACCCATGGAACTGATGTATAAACTGGTAAAATCTAGGTTAATGATCCACATCTTTAGCCTAAGGCAGAATGATGTGTTGTAATATTAATGCATTAACCCCATAGATGATATCCTAATCTATAAAAAATAATTTCTAGGGGCAATATTACTGCATTTAATCTTTTATAATAAGATATTTGTTTGTGAACTGAAATTATGAAGTGAGATTCCTCTACAGAGGTAGCCAACCCTGTTCCTCAAAAACTACCATGAATGAGCACAGGTAGAGCAATTAAAGTAACCAAGTCATTAAAGTGGAACTATCACGTAAATTAAAGTCCCCCCAAAATCATTATGCACATATCGATACGCATAGCTATACTAGTATTACACTGAATTAGTCCAACATTATTGAGAAATCCAACCTGATCAGAGAATGGCAAGACTTTGTATTGAAAACGTCCACCAGTGGTAGAGATGGCAGTCTTTTCTTCTGCTGTCTCTGTGGGTGGAAACTGACAATAACCTTTAGTTAAATCTAAGATGTCAAGGTACCAAGCTTTCCCACCAGCTCATCAACCCTTAGCATTGGATGTGAATTCAACTTAAAAATTGTATTTATCTTCCTATATTGATTACAAACCTTATTATGCCACAGGGACTTGCACAGACATTTTGGGGGGCAGGGACTCAAATGAAAAAAAGGGCACTTCTCACAATTATTTATTCAAAATATATATTTTAAAAAAAGAAAAGAATTTACATCTCAGGAGCCTGTAGGCACAGAAATCTGAAGCTCCCCCCCATTGGCCATCTCCACTGGACACCTCTACAATGCTCCTAATCTCCACATTGCCCCCCATCATCTCCATATTGCCCTTACATTGTCCCCTGTCAGCTCCATGTTGCCTTCATCAGCTCCACATTGCCCCCCATCATCTCCACATTGCCCCCCATCATCTCCATATTGCCCCCATCAGCTCCAACTTACACATTGCCCCCATCAGCTCAATATTGCCCCATCAGCTCCATATTGTCCCATCAGCTCCAACTTACCCTCACATTGCCCCCATCATCTCCATATTGCCCCCATCAGCTCCATATTGCCTCATCAGGTCCAACTTACCCTCACATTGCCCCCTCCATCTCCATATTGCCCCCCATCAGCTCCATACTGCCATCAGCTCCAACTTACCCTCACGTACATTGCCCCATCATCTCTACATTGCCATCATCTCCATCTTGCCCTCCCATCAGATCCATATTGCCCCATCATTTCCACATTGCCCCCCAGTGTCCGTTTCCTAACTCTTCCCTGGTGGTCCAGCGGCAGACGAGGTCTGTATGTGAATCCTTTGGCACAGACCTGTAGCTGCTGGAGCTCCCACGCGGTCTTCTCTTCATGCAGAGAGCTGGGAGATGATGTCATCTCCAAGCTCTCTGTAATACTAAAGAGCCGACGAGGGAGTGCAGCATCTACAGGTCTGTCCTGAAGGAGGCCCAGGCCTGACTGGGCGGTGGTGGGGTTAGTGCGGGAGGCAAGGCAACTTTTTTTTTTTTTTTTTGTTAAAAGGGCACGAGGGCACTTTGGACAAAAAGGGCAGGTGCTCAAGCCCCCCTTGGTGTCTATGTGTGCACGTGTCTGTTGTGCCATGAAATTTGCAGCTCCTTGATAACCCCAAGAACAAGCATTTTCTTTACTTCTGTCTTACTCTTCTAGCTTCAGGTTCCTATAAGGCCTAAGGTTAACCTTTTGAGTGTCATAAGGGTATCCAACATACTGAGAAACAATGAGTTGGATGCCTTTCTGGGACTCAAATGGTTAATTATTTCCCATGGATCTGTTATAATATCATTTTTATAACATTAGTCATCACTGTTCCATCAAAAATACATTTCTGTTTAGCACAACAAAGTTTTTGCCCTACCATATCTGTTGTATAGACAGGATTTCCGAAATGGGCAATCTGTGGTAACTAGTGCCTCCCTTTCCTTCCATGGCTTATGTAAATTAACATGGTAAATGTATTCTGGTTGTATTACCTTATAATTTACCTCACCCACCCTTCAAATGACCTCATACAGCCAATGGCAAGTTGCTAGGTATTTGTTCTCCATTGTGGAGATCAATACCAGTACTCTATCTCCAGGTTGAAAAATGTGAACTTTTGTAACTGCTATCTTGATCCCACTGGACCTTTTCCATATGTTCCTTACTATGGGCATGGCCATCATAAGAGCCTCCATATGGGCTAGGTGACGTGTATATTACTGTTCCCAGGTTTCTTTAGCTATATCAAGCAGTCCCTTAGGGAGCCTGTCATACAACAACTGAAAGGTACAACAATCAATAGAAGCTTGGGGCACTTCCTTTTAGTTAACCTGTTGTCCACTGTAATCGGAACCAGGCGATGCAAGTGATCTCTGGCCATAGTTGCCGGGTTTCCCTCTTTGTGAAGAGGCTACTAGGGAGTAGCTGTGCTGGTCTGGAGTAGCAAGGATCCAGTAAATGAAAGACAAAAGGGACTCATTAGACCATTCCTGGAATAACACACACACCAGACAGGGATCCAACAACTTTATTTGGGAATGGAAGGAACATATATTGGGCATGAATTCGAAATGTAAACAAAAATGCAGTTTAATCTTGCCACGCTGATCTCCAGCCAATGTGAATCTGAGTGACAAAGAATGCACAAGCGGTGACCAGTCAGCCAGCTGCCTACTTTTTAAACTGGGAACTGGTAATCTCTGGCTGCCCCGGCTTTGAGACTTTAATGCAGCCAGGAAGCCAGAGTAGGTATATGGGGTCACAAGCCGTACAGTAATGGGAGACCTGGTGATCACAGAGGCACGTGAGAATACAGAACAACATATACATGTGAACGTGCAATGAACTTAGCATGGCGTTTAACAACTAGGCAGGTGAACGTACAGTAAAGATAACATGGTGTGGAACACATGAGTCCGTAAAGGACCAAAGGTCCATTACATCACCACCAGCATCCGAGTCTCAAGCCCGAGGAAAATCTTTGGAGGTGGCTTGGAAAGGGGGAGTCCTGGTCTGCTTAAATGTCATCTTGCCAGGACAAACTGTCAGCATTTCTATTGTCCCTGCAGGACCGGCATTGGATGACAAAGTAAAGGTCTGAAGTGCCAGACAGGTAGGGTTGGAAGTGCTTGATGGCCCAGACTCCTTTCTGATTGCCGCATAACCTACTCCAGTAGCTTGTGGTATTGATAGGCGATACGAAAGTCCTCTGCCCGGTTGTTCATCTGACTGAGCACCTCTCCTAGTCATACTTGGAGGCATCTGTGTGGACCAGGAACGTGTGGTTAAAATTTGGAGTGGCCAATACCAGTGTCTTTCCCACAGCTGTCTTCAGGGCAGTAAAAGCATTTTCACATTCTGGGGACCAAGCAACCCTACAGGGAAGGGCTTTCTTGGTCAAATCCATCAGGGGTTTAGCTATGGTGCCGTAGTTGGGACAAACTTTCTGTAGTACCCTGCTGTCCCCAGGAAAGCCAATGCTTGCTTTTAGGTCTGCAGAACAGGCTAGTCTAATATGGTGGCTACCTTAGCGTGTTCCTGGAGCTGCTTACCACTACCCAGTGTTCTAAGTACTGTACTTCAGCCATCACTATGGGACACTTGTCTGGATGTGTCATCAGCCCTGCCCTCTGAATTATCCACTGGATTGTCTCCAAGTGGAGCAAGTGCTTCTCTCATGTCTTGCTGTAGATGGCCAGGTCATCTAGGTAGGTGCAAGCAAACTCCTGTGCCCCACATTATAGGTGAACTACCAACCTGTAAAACATGGCTGGAGCGTTCTACATCCAAAAGGGCATTAACTTGAACTGGTATTTGCTGAACAGGGTGATAATGGCCGATTTGTGGGTAGTCTCAGGATCAAGGGGGATCTGCCAGTACCCACGACTAAGGCCCAGGATGGGGACATACTTAGCTCCAGCGAGACAGTTGATGAGCTCATCTACTCAGGGCATGGGGTAGGTGTCGGGGATCTCTGAGCCTTCAGTAGGCTACACAAAACCATGTGGTCCCATCCTTTTTGGGTACCAGTACTATGGGCAAGGCCCAATGACTGCTCGAGGGCTATATGGCCTTCAGGCTAACATCTCCTGAATCTTATGACGGATGTGGGACTTGGCAGCCTCAGGGACTTGGTAGGCAAACAGCCTAAGGGGTACTTGGTCCGGTGTCTCTACTTTGTGCTGGGTCAAAGACATGCATCCAGGAAGTGAAGAGAACAGGGTAGGCCATTGATGCATGACCTCCCTGATCTGTTTGTGCTGGCTCGGGGCTAGCTGTGGTCCTAGAAGAATGAACATGGTGACACTGGTTGTCCTGGGAGAGAACTTGGGCCAAGGACATTTCGTGGTAATAGTCCCAGTCAGGGGCAAGGCTTTCCAGCAGGGGGATCTTCACCTGGGGTTGGCAAGTGGTACTTCTCAGAATTCAGGAAATTGCTTTCCTGGAATTATGTTAGGCCCGACCCACAGTGGTCTTGTCAGGGAAATGTCCTGCTGGGGGGAACCTGAGCTCCAGAGAGGGGCAGCACAGGGTGGGAAGCAGGCCCAGGCCGACTGTATGGGCACTGACTCTTGAGGGATCTTCTTTTCCCCAGCCATAACATTCCGGCCCGGAAGGCTGGGACTGGTGTGGGGCCGGAGCAGACCAGGGGCCCACTGGGAGTGCACTGCTAGGGCACTTGGTGGATGGCCGTAGGGACTATGCAGCTTAACTGCTTGAGGATCCGGGTGTCAGTTCTCCTCATACTTATTCACCAACTGAGTGGCCTCCTAATACCGCACCCAGGCCCAAATCTCCAGAGCAATGTTGTGATAGAACAACTCAAGAAGAATTTGCTGGCAGCAGCTCTCGAAGGTGGCGACTTCATACCCGGCAGGTCTCCCTGATCTGCAGGCGATAGGTATCTGACGTGATGGCATTCCATGCCAGCAATTTCCTTTTCACCTCGAGGTTTTCCATGCTCCATTCATCTGGAATCGTTCGGTAGGCATCAGCCTGTCAGTTTACCCACAACAGGATAGCAACCCATTCCTGTGGGTCTAAGCGGTGCAGGCGACACTGACATTTGAAGCCCTGCAAGAAACCATCAATGTTGCCCTTCGAGTCATCAACGGCCTTGAAAGACTGGCGGGTCACCTGGATAGTGGTCTCATTGTGATTGGAGTGACAGTCACTCATGGGTTTGGAGAGCGGCTCCTAAGGGTGTGACAATTCTGTCTGGTACTCCTGTTCAGCTGAGTACCACCTCTGATTGACTGGGGCCTAGGCAGGCTAGGCATCTCTGGACCTTCTTCACCAAAGGGTCTAGGGGTTCCTAGATGGGGGCCCCATCATGGAACCAGAACCTCCAGAGCGCTGGGGCTGGAATCCTGGGGTAGGTCAGTGGATCTGTCCTTCCATGCAGTCTCTTCATTGGACTCCCTTAGGAGGACCAGCAACTCAGACTCCATCAGTCCACTGCCATCTTGACCTTTCTGGGTCACCAGGTACTGAAGAGCGGTCACAGCCAGATGCAGGTATGCCTCTGCCATCCTGATCGTCATAATGCCAGGTGGTGGTTTGGACCCTCAGGTAGAGAGACATAGGTACCTCCGCTGCCACCAGTGTAACTGGAACTTGGCATTTTCGAGTGATCCCTGGCTGTAGTTGCCAGGTTTCCCTCTCTGCGATGCAGCTACTAGGGGTTGCCATACCGGTCTGGATTAGCAGGGATCCAGTGAATGACAGTCAAAGAGCAATCTTTAGGCCATTCCTGGACTAACACACACCAGCAGGATAACAGGTATCCAACAAGTGTATTCGGCAACACATGGAACATATATAGTGCAAGATTTCCAAATATAAACAAAATTTCAGTTTAATCTTGCCGTGCTGATCTCCAGCCAATGGGGATCAGAGTGACAAGGAATGAACAAGCTGTGACCAACCAGAAGGCCACCTACCTTTTGACCTGGGAACTGGAAGATTTGGAGGGAACACAATATTGTCGCGCCAATCTCCAGCCAATGGGAATCTTGTTTTCCAGTCCCAGTCTCCAGGTCAAAATGTACTTGTTCATTCACTGTCGCTCTGATCCCCATTGGCTGGAGATCGGCATGGCAAGATTAAACTGCAAGTAATGGGACCTACTATGGGATATGCATTATCACTGTCTTTCGCTAATTGATATTTAGGAAAAGTGGAAATTTTAGGTCATTTGGATTAACAACCCCTTGAAAGAAAATGTGTTAGTCCAGGAATGGCCTAAAGATTGCTCTTGAAAGAAAATTTAATATAATTTAAAACATAGTTGTAATTATATAAGAAAGCACAGAAAAAATACACACATTATCATATATCTTAACAATAATTTACTTAACCTAAAATTTACCAGTGATTTTAATAGCACTCAAATATTTTTAGATTTGGTTTTATTTCTAAAACAGAGACAGAATTTATAGAAAGAACTTCAGGAAAAACATAACCCTAGTACAATTATAGAGAATAAAAATGATTTGTACGCAAAAAGATGTTGAAAAAGAAGCAGTAATGATCAAGGATACATTTTTAAAAAAGGGCTTTAAACAAGAAATATTAGATCAACCATGTGATAAGGTAAACAAGATACGCAGAGAAGAAATCACTAAATATAAGGATCAATATAAAAACAAGAGAGAGTCTCTTGAATATTTTACAAGAATAATGAAGATGTTTATAAGATCCAACACATTTTAAGAAAACACTGGCATATCCTGAAAGTAGATCCAATTTTGGAGCCGGTTATAGAGGTTAACCCTTTGAGTACCAGAGAGGTACACAACATAGTCTCTCTAGCACTGAAGGGGTTAAAACTAACATTTATTTCAGACAGAATAAATATATGAAATAAATAGAGGCCTCTAGTGTTATTTTTAAGAAAATAAGGTTTCAGGTAAACCAGAAGATAGGTATAACTGTGGGAGAAAATATTCCTCTTCTTGTACACACGATCACCTTGATCCAAAACATTCATATCCAAAATAACAGGGAAAGAATATAGAATTAATTATTTCCTCAGTTGCAACTCAAACTTGCATGAGGCTGTGGATTACAATAAACCATGATTCAATTAAAATAAGATTTACCAAGCATTTTAGGAATATTGATTCTGATATTGAACATACAGAAATATTGTACTACATTTCAGGCCCAGATAGACAGAAGAGGAGGTCACAGACAAAAATTGAAACATAGACATATTGTATATATATATGAGGACTAGGGCTTGGTGAAAATTTCCCCTCAAACCGAAATCAACAAATAATGGTACCTCCCACTTGGCAAATAATTTCCTGCAAAAAGTGCCTGTGAGGATGCCTGTGTTGGTGGTCTGTGGGGAAAGAATTGGTTGAACAGGGAATTTTTTAGTGGGGGTTGTTTACTGGGATTGGGGGGACAGTTAATAAAAAAAAAATAAATACAATTAAAAAAAAAACATAAGTCATGGTATAAAAGAGGTCTGAGGAGGGTGCCTGTGTAGGTGGGTGGAGTCTGGGGAAAGAATCTGTTGAACAGGGATTTTTATTATGGGGGCAGATTGTTGACTGGTATTTGGGTGGACAATTAATAAAAAATAAATAAATAAAATTAAACATAAAATAAGAAATTGTTATGTAACATGACAGGGACCCCCTCACTTAAGCTACGACTGGGGCAGGCTGATATTTGACGGGATAGAGTACTTTATAGAGAATAATTTGTAGGACTTATTGTTAGAGACCCAAGCCCCAAAGACACATTGATTTATAGGGCTTAGATTTATTAGAGGCCCAAGCCCTAAGGAAACATTGATTAGTTGTAGGAAATAGGACTTGTGTTAGGCCCAAGCCCTGAAAAAAACACTGTAGGACTTAGGCTTGTTAGAAGAAAGCCCCCCAGAATTGTTTACTTTTTTGTAGGCCTGAGAAAAAAAAAAGCCCTACTGGCCTGGTACCAGCAGGTCATGTTGTGTTGTCCAGTGGCCGCTGGCTATTGTCAAATGCCCCGGTATAATTACAGAATTTACAACTGCTGTTCTTGCTGCTGTTGTGAGTAATTTAAACTGCAGTATGACTAGGCAGCACAAAGGGAATGGGATCAACAACAGCAGTAATATAGGTGATGGAAGATGAAGGTTTCATTTGCCATGAATAGCTCCAGTGGTATGCCTGAGGCAGTAGCTTCACCATAACTAGCCCCCACCAATTCAGGTATATGTGGAGAAAAGAAGAAGTTGACCATTAATGCTTCTCCACCTGCCCCTCCTCCAAAATCATTGGTGTGCTGTTACAAAAATAGAATTTTTTCCCTTGAGAGCAGAGGTTTCTCTGTATCTCCTCCTCATTGATCTCCACCTTGCCTCTTGCTGACTTTGGGGAGAATCAGGGGCTACAACAACAGTGGTGCCCAATTTCTTTGGGGAGTGTTTGGCTTTAACATGTTTTGCATAAATGTCATGCTGTCTATGCCTCATATGTGTTATCAGGGTGGTTGTGGCAAAATGCGTTCCCTCCTTTCCCCTTTTCACTGACTTGTCACAAATTGTGCACAGTGCCGTCACTGATGACTGCACTGTGTCTGACCCAAGAGAGAAATAGTCCCACTCCCATGACTTCAGGGGAAAGGTGGAGAAGAATGGCCACTTTCTTCTTCTTCTCCACAGTCCTCTTCACTGACTGGGGAAGAGGATGATGTTGCTGCTGTTGCTACTACTGTAGAATCAGCACTGTAACTAGGACCAGGAGTATAGTTGCTGGCAAGTAGAACCTATCCTGCATCACTGGACCCAATTCCCATTGTGTCCATGATGGTCTGTGGTACACTATCCTGCTCCTCAGCATCCTACTGCCCTTGCAACTCAACAGCAGCAGGAATTAGAGCAGTTGCAAACTCTGCAAATTCCAAACGCTCACTGCTGGTGGTGATGCCCATCCCCATCCCTGACTCACATTCCTTCTCAGTTTGGGTTAAAAAGGCCATCAGTGTCTCTTCTACCCCAGCTTTTCCACCATCAACATCACCACCAGCACCAGTCCTTCATTGCTGCTGCTGCTCTATTACAGACATCTCACCAGTTGGAGGAGGTGATGATAAATGTGACAGAGGGTCCCCTAATGTCACACATGACATTTCTTATTGATCTGAAGAAGGCAGACTTGCAGCATTAATAGCAAGAACAGGCAGCTGATCTGTGGTATTATTGCTGCTAGCAACAATTCTGCCTTCTTCAGGATCATGTTCCACATGGACAATGTTGTGGGGGGAAGAGGACTCTCAGTGTCAGGAGAATGTTGTTGGCTGGCTTGACTGCTAATCTGGAAATTGTACATTACTTCCCCTACCACTACTCTAACGCTAGTCCCACCAGCTACTTCATTATGACTGTTACTAATATTAACACCAACCACATCAATTTCAGTCCCTGAGTCTTCTTCCTCAGTAGTAATATGAACAACCCCTCCTTCACTCCTAACACTCTGTACAAGCTGCTGGACCTACCTAGTAGTAGTACTAGTGGCGGGACTGCTTGGGGATGGCAAGTGTGATTTAGAGTCCCCTGCTGTCACACTTGGCATCATCTCCCCCATCCTCAAGAATTAAAAGACACACTGGCAGCAGGGGCAGGACTAGCAGCAGGGGCAGCACTGGCAGCAAGCACAGCACAGCATAGATAGCTGACCTGTCTTGCTCACACTACTAGTACCATCTTCTTCTTCCTTAGGTGAGACAAATTTCCTCAAGATCCCTAGGGTGATGCAGAGGAACTGGCCATCACTGGGTCTGGGGAACCAGGGCATCCAGATCCTTCAAATGCTCTTAGTTGTCACTTCCTCCTCCTCCTCAGACTCACTGTTTGCATAATGGTCCTTCCAGCTCCTCCTTTTATTATTATTATTATTATTATTATTATTATTATTATTATTAAACTTGCTCATAGTGATAGCAGTCACTATGAGCCTCTCTCCTGCCTCAATTTTGCAAACCAACTCACAGCACAACAGCCTAGCACCTTACTCTCACTCTGTAGCTGCTTGCATTGTGTTTCACTTCCTAGAAATCGGCACATTTTTATAGAGAAAAGTAGAAAAACACGTGATTAAAGGGTCAAAAACTTTCTAGCCATTGAAAAAATAGTAAACAATGTTTCAAGCGAAAAATTGGAAAACCACATGGTTTTAGTAGTTTTTTTCATGGGAACACAACAGGACCTTTCACCCACACCTAATGAGGTCCTCGGTTTCTGAAGGACTCAGTATAGATATTGATTTGGCATGTTTCATTTGAATGCTACCCCTTCAATCCTTTCTTTCTACTATTCCTCAAGCCTTTTCACCTTCCCAAACCCCAATCCCCTGCCTCTGTTTTCTGGATGGGTATACTTCCAGGAGACCAGAAAGTAAGTAGAGCCATAAGTCTCTAGTTAATAGCAAGTTGTAATTATGAACTTTGGAGGTATAAGAAAGTGTCAAGATTGGTTAAGCAGGCCCATTGGCTGGAGTTATTCTGGAACAAACCAACTGCACCATAAGGGACAAATAAAACTTTTTGTTAAATTAAATTGGCTTTTAAACCCTTGAATGCTAGAGAGGGCTCTAATGCATTGCAAAGTAATGAATTAGAGACATTTCTGTCATTCAAGGAGTTAAAAAGTGCTTTTCAAATGTATGGGAATTTTTGAATTTTTATTTGTCCCCTATGGTGCAGTTGCTTTACAACAGCGTAATTCCAGTTTGTGTTTCATAAATATGGGGCATTGTCCCTTATACAGAACTAACCATGCAGGGTATATGTGTAACCCTATTATAAGGCTACTAGTGTAAAAGCCCATGTACACGTGCCCAGGTCCAGGTAATGTTAACCCTTTGAGTGCCATTGGGGTACACAACGCATTGCTTTGGTGGGTAGCAAAGTTTACAATAACAAAGAAAGGGAACGATTCTACTGATGTACTTGAAATATGTGGAACTAAGATTAATATATATATATATATATATATATATCCTATATAATAATTCGCTAGGATGTTTGTCACAATGCAGTCATGAGCAGTAGAGATTGCCAGAGTTCAGGCAGTTTCTACTGTGCATGATTGCATCGCGTGAGTGAGGCGATGCAAGACTGCACTGCGTGGATCAGTGAGGTAGCGGCCGCTTAACCCTTTGACTGCCAGAGGGGTATGCACCACAAAGCAATGCGTTGCGTACCCTTCTGGCACTCCAAGGCCTTGGAGTACATGGCCCGTGTACATGGGCTTTTACACTAGTGTGTGTATATATATATATATATATATATATATATATATGAATGAGGAAGCCCTATTAGGGGCCCTCACAACAATGTGAAAAAGGCAGCGAGGACCATGATTTGCATGGGGTATTTTAAATAGACAAATGTTTATCATAAAGGTATTTTTTCCTTTTTATGCGCCCTGCAAGGCACCTGTGTTCTCAGAAATTTTTATTTCTTTCACCAGTTACCATTAGAGTATCGGACTACATCATAAAGATTTCTAGACCACGAGATTTCATTATGGACACCTGGCTGAGGTATGGACTTTTTGAACAACTGACTATATCACTTACATGTGGACAATTATAACAGTGGGCCCCAGGGAAGTGTAGACAGCAAACAGAGAAGAATGGCATGGTATAGTATTGTGGCTACTGAATACAGGTGAGCTATAAGCTGACGTTTTTATATACTTTTGTAAGTGCAACTTTTATTGCTTGGGAGATGGGGGATGTAATAAACATTTTACATACAACTGGTGGCGCTATATGGATACGGGGTTGTTACTTTCTTAAATGGTTGCAGCCTCGAACAAGATCTCTGCTATCAGATCTTAAAATAAAACTAATATTTACAAAACCAGTTCCGGCGCTACCATCAGAAAGGTTAATAAATCATACTATAAAAATTCCTTCATTATCACCATGTTCCTTTAATAGACAGAATATTATACACTCCTTCGATTTCTCTGTCTAATATATACTCAATACAGTATGCATGTCAATGAAAAATTCTAAAAATGTAGGAGTTTAGTAATACTTCATCAAATCTCTCATATGTGATAGTGAAGTAAATGCATCCAATGTATACTCAAAAACAGTTAAATCCTAAATTTCCACCCAAAATAACCTCCTTCAAATATTCATATACTAAGTTTCAATCCACACACCATCTTCACCCAAACGGAAACAATGTCTTAGTGTGTGTCAGCTTCCCACATCCACCAGATCCCAAAAGATTAAAATAAACAAGGATCTCCGCTCCAATCACAGTCCTCCCGTAAACGTATCGATAGTATCAACTAGCGATTACCGTTACTGCAGTGTGTTCACACCGGAACAGATCTCCTGCTCTTAATGCTTCGGGTCCTATACAGTGTAGCAAGCCCCAATCACACTGATCCAAGTTCCTCTTAGTAAAGCTGTGCGCGGACCAAACTTCTTACAACATTGCCTTTAATATATATACGCTTCAACCTCTTAAAACGGAAAAATAGTCCGTTTATCAAGGAGATGCGACTAATACACCCAACAAATATGTGTGACTTAAAAACAAAAATTAAAAATAAAAATAAATAAAATATAAAAAATTTAAAATACCCCAAATAAAAACTAAAAAACAATACACATCATACATAAAATACAAATCAGTCACTTTCCCAGAATTGACTCCTTTGTTCTTTAAACGTTGAATTCAACTAATACAATCTCCGATTTCTATAGTGTCTGTTGTAACTTAAGAAGATAATTTTCTTTTCCACAGTCTCCTTCAAATAATACTTTTATCACAGAACAGGTTGTTACTTAGTGGATGTAACATCAAACTTCAGGACCACTATATTCCATTGGTACCAGTGATCTCATATACTTATAGACAACACCTCCGTTCATAGGTAAACTTAAGTTCTTGATCACATCAATTAGGAACTATAACACCACCACATAAACCGTTACTTTTATCTTCTCCTCCTTCTTCAATCCTTATACATTTATCCAATCCGGTATTGAACCGGTAACTCACGGTTTCGGTGTGTGTTAGAACCGCTGATCCTGGTATGTTCAATTCTCCACAAGTATTCTCAGCGTTCTTTTGTTCTCTAATTTCCCGCCCGGATGGTGTATGTTCAAGTATAAATCCAATAAACAATCTATATCCACAATTAAGTTGACAACCTTTTGTTCTGTGTCATACAACTTGACATCTCTTAGCAACGGACTTCCAACGCGTTTCGGGATTCCCCAATCCCTTCTTCAGGGAAGTTATATTTCACTGGCGACACGCGTTGGGATGGGTGTGGGTTAGGAAGTTACTCTCTTGCTCCGGGATACGTAGCAGACATTATACCTCAATATTATCTGAGATGAGTATAATATTTTCTCTTTTTCATTTTGTAGCACGGTTATATTTAATATTATAACCTTAGAGCTTTGTCTCTTGGGTTATACTTACACTTGGTGTTGGTATTGATATATGTATCTATGTTATTTGTGTACTCACTATAATTGTTTCTTATTATAGAATATTTTATTTGTTTCTAGGACACATGTCTGCATTGATGGGGCAATTTATGGCCAGAATATTTATATCAAAATAATACTGTTTTGATTTATTTCGTGTGTGATGTACTAGGAGCTTGAGAGTCTCTTCTTTTGTTTTTAATTATATTTTAATTGTATGTTGACCTTTTGATTGTGTAGCTGACAATAAAGACTTATTTTCATCTATTTTTGTGTTTTTCGTGTGCCTCTGAGATAAAACCCTGCTATGTTTAGGGAAGATGAGGGATAGAGAGGAGACTCCTCTTTGAGTTCTTCCTTTCTTTTTTCCTTCCTCTTTCTTTTTGGTCTAGATAATTCTGGGAAAGTGACTGATTTGTATTTTATGTATGATGTGTATTGTGTTTTTAGTTTTTATTTGGGGTATTTTAAATTTTTTATATTTTATTTATTTTTATTTTTAATTTTTGTTTTTAAGTCATACATATTTGTTGGGTGTATTAGTCGCATCTCCTTGATAAACGGACTATTTTTCCGTTTTAAGAGGTTGAAGCGTATATATATTAAAGGCAATGTTGTAAGAAGTTTGGTCCGCACACAGCTTTACTAAGAGGAACTTGGATCAGTGTGATTGGGGCTTGCTACACTGTATAGGACCCGAAGCATTAAGAGCAGGAGATCTGTTCCAGTGTGAACACACTGCAGTAACGGTAATCGCTAGTTGATACTATCGATACGTTTGCGGGAGGACTGTGATTGGAGCGGAGATCCTTGTTTATTTTAATCTTTTGGGATCTGGTGGATGTGGGAAGCTGACACACACTAAGACATTGTTTCCGTTTGGGTGAAGATGGTGTGTGGATTGAAACTTAGTATATGAATATTTGAAGGAGGTTATTTTGGGTGGAAATTTAGGATTTAACTGTTTTTGAGTATACATTGGATGCATTTACTTCACTATCACATATGAGAGATTTGATGAAGTATTACTAAACTCCTACATTTTTAGAATTTTTCATTGACATCCATACTGTATTGAGTATATATTAGACAGAGAAATCAAAGGAGTGTATAATATTCTGTCTATTAAAGGGACATGGTGATAATGAAGGAATTTTTATAGTATGATTTATTAACCTTTCTGATGGTAGCGCAGGAACTGGTTTTGTAAATGTAATAAACATTACTTTTAAATCTTCTTCTTCTGCAGTTATCTTTCTCTATAATTTTGTAACTCAGTATATGAAAGCTGTACCCTGATCTGTCTGAATCTCCTTAAGGATTCCTACCTTACTGAACATCATTATCTCTTTGGCAGCCAAAGTTGCACAATTTAGTGTAATACCACTAATATATACTGGTGCCCCTAGCAGATTTCATTATGAACAAATAAAATCCATAGCAATACTTTGAAGTATAATTTCAGTTATAGGTAGGGTCACTTATGGACTATGATAAGACTTAAAAGGAACAATATGTTGTCATTCAGGGCATAATGAAAAATAATTATTGCTGCAATTATAACAGGTCAATAGAATTACCATATCACACTCTCACTCTCTTTCTCAAATTTTCAACCCCTAGATGGCTGCCCAATATATTGCTATGATCAAGGTCACAGAAAACTTGTTAGGGCTCAAAACTGGGTGTGAATGCTAGCCACTTCATGGTGGATATGCAGCATCAGCTTACTGCATCATGAGTCTTCCTTCCCAAACAAAAGAAAAATCATTTCTATTTGCATCATATGAGCTGGTTGCAACTTATTCATTAGAGACCCTTGTGTCTATATGGAGAGATGATGAAATAGTTCAGTTGGTTAATGCACCAGCTGTAGATTCTGTAGAAACCACAAGGTCACAGGTTCTAGTCCTGGCAAGGTCAACTCAGCCTTTCATCTTTCTGAGGTTGATAAAGAGAGTCCAGGACATACTGGAACATGATGCATTCTTCCTGGCAAAATACTTTCACAAAAAATATATAAATACAATAAATGTACATTTTCATATGGGCAATATTATCATGATACTTGGCATTTTAAAGTGCCCCAATGAGTCTCAACATATTCATCTGCAATATGAATTCAGGTACTGTCTCCATATATACAGGAGATACCAATCTTATGGAATTTATCAGTGTGATTTCTTCCTTTCCACACTTACAGAATATCAACGCTTCAACAAGCTAGAAGGCATTGACTTCATACATCCAAGGCTCTTATAATTTACTTATTTATGTTCCCCTATTCTGACTACAAATCAAGCACTGTAAGCTTTCAAGCAGGGACCCCATTTCCATTTTCTAGGCCCTATATTGTCCAAACCCTTAAATTATAAAGCACTGTGTAAACTTGTGCTATATAAATAAACATATCAATTCATTTATTGCTTCATTCATTCGAAGGTGGTTATTCAGTTGGAACTTTTAGTAACAGAACAGAGAATAGAGAAATAGTAAATACCCTTTACTGTTTTTTGCCAAATTAAATTCCATTGGTTAAGCATCTAAAGTCTTTTGCTTCAAGCTCTAACTCACAACATTTAAAATATTCCATAAAATAGTTTATTCCAAATTTGGTTTCCCTTCCAGACTCTTCTATCCCAGAAAAAATATTTTATCTCGAGGCCAATCTCTAGGGTTATAAAAACTTCTGGCTACACACAGGTGCAGGGGCATCAACAAAAATTATTCCGGGTAACATAATATGACCCCCAGGCCAACCCACCCAGCCCCTATGTTTATATATAGTGGGCAAGTGCCCCCTTTCCCCCCCTCCTGACACCCATGGACAGGTGTTGTCATGCACAGGCATGCAAAAATCTCTGCTTTCAGTTTAAGGTACGTGCTTCAGCTGGCTCTAGATCATAGTATTCCTTCTGCTGCTCTCTACTTTGTTTTAGTAGAATTGCCAATACAGTTTCTGGCCACCTTTCTCTTTAGCTAGAAATTTTCAACTGCCAGGAGATATGCTCACATACACTGGCATTATTTTGAAAACTCTTAATGTATCTCCCTAATGTTGAAGGGTAATATATATATATGCACCCTTTGCTCTCAAGGCCTAGGGAAACCAGCTGCAACTTACTTGAAAAGCCCAAACAAGGCCAAAAGCATATGTCTAGGTTAGCTAATATATCCATGCAGGGAGACTTACCTGTCATTTTGTAACTGGACAGCCCTTTTAGACAGGATAAGCAATATGTAACAGGAAATTTCTCCTCTGTAATGGTATTAGAGTGCTAATACATGACGCTTCTGAGCAGGTACTAACTGCAGAACAAGTAATATATGAATTTAGTTTTCCTCAGAGCTGCTTACATATTTAGTAAGGATAGCTTTGCATGCTTTTCTGACAAAAATCAGTCATTGATTTGAATGCAGTGAAAAAAGCGGAAATTCACATTGAAGGCAGGAAGTACTGTTTTTCAAGACTAATTTTTGAGGCGAAAACTTTTGATCTGATATATTGTTTATTTTTGCTTATTTTATTTTTTACCATTATGCTCATCTCTTTGCATAGATTTATATTGGATTCTTATCATTACTTGGGGAGAATGCAGGGTAATTTTATGTATATTGGGGTGTGTTCACTGCTTGCTTTTCCCTTTTACAGCGCAGGTTAACCTGGGGTTGGTTGTTTGGCTGGGTTTTTTATGGAGAATATTAGAGAAATAGAAACCATTTTAATCATTTAAGTAGCACTAAAGAGATCAACTCATTCCAGAGCAATGTGTGCAAACCTCTCTGGGCCTTAAAGAGTTTATGGATATTCAGCAATACAGTAAAATAGTTTTTAGAAATCATATTGTACATTGAGTCTGTTGGTGTTTTAACATTTTTGATAATATATGATGATGATAATAATTAATAAAAAAAAATCCTAGATTTGTGCTGATGGATTTGATTGTATTAAACTGATGTATCTGAGGCAAGGTATGTAAGTAATGGAGGTGCTGCCACCTTGTGATAAAACCTAAGATCTCTTTTTCCTAAATGACATGAATATAAAGTTATGTGTTTTTATATTTATTAAACTTGGAAAAACATTAAATTAAATTAAATAATTAACAGAGATTTATTACAACAGCGATAGTTTTTAATTCTCCATTCTTTATAGGAGCACAACTGTGACCAGACTTGATTTGCATATATATTAACATTTTCACACTTTATGGAAATTATATTTAATAAGAAATATTATAACACTGCATCACTGGTCAAACTTTCAGAACAGATTTTCATCCAGGACCAGCATTAATGAAGGCAGCTCCAAATTTAATAGATTTGATTAACAGATCATGAGAATAAAAATGGTAATTCTCTAGAGAATAATAAACGTACACTTAATATTTTGTCACAGCTCCAAATAATTCCACTGGAATCTAAAAATAATGACTGCAAAAATATACTGCTCATCGCGGAAATTGCAACACCAGAAGGTGATAAGAGATTTATGTGACCTAGCATATATGTATGAGGGACAACATGATAAACAAGTGATTAGCTTTTGAGAAAAAAATTGCAAACACAACTTTGTATTTAGTACCGAGTATGCACACCTCAGGAGGGGATAAAGGCAGCTAAAAGAGGAGGTATATTGTCAATAAGACGCACAATAATTACTTGGGAAATGTAAATCAATAGAGCATCAAGTTGGCATGCATGTCAGTGGGGACTCATAAGGTCCCACATGTGCTATGTGGTAGATAGATCCACGTCCAAGGAACATGTAGCTGTGTGTTAAACCCATGGAGGTTCTCCATGGCAACATGTGATGCTTGTGTATGGAACTGTCCGTCAGCAGTAGAGTGCAGAAATGGACTGCTTAGGGGTTGTATAATCAGGTCTAAGGGCAGGCTGTTAGAGTACTCAGAATGTGTATTAAAGGTGTGTGCCTGCCATGCATAATGCAGCACCATACAATCATACCAGAAACCTGCCTACAGTGGCGTGTTGTGATACGCTCTTCCACAGTCACTGATTAGCACTTCTCCAGACTCCTGTATGGTCATCAGGATATCCTACACAGAACTGGGAAGAGCATAGATCCTCATTCCTGCCTCCAGTGGCTCGTTGACAGGATCTGTGTGATGACAATACCAGTTGACACATCTGTACTAGTGGTTCTCCAGAAGTCAACTTGGAGCATGCTCCCTTTTGGGAAAAGGTCACACAATTCCATCTGCAAGAGCTGACAGTCTTCATGAGTTGTGGTCCTGCTTTGTGAGCCAGTCGATGGCCACGTTGTAATTTGGTGCTCTCAACCAAAATATAACCGTCATTGCACAATTCTGACATCACGACCAACCGATGTGACAGTAACTAAAGTGGGTAATCTGGCTTGCTGCAGTTTTGATCCCTCTCATGTTTGTCTGTTGAAGATATTCTTGATGCATTTTACCACATGCATGTAACTCCTGAAATCACAGTATTAAACATTTTCACAGCTAACAGTCAGTCTGCACACTCAACCACCTTTATCACTCATTACATACATGGCTTATCACAGCAGAACTGTACTAATTCACATATTACAGACAGACCACTGCTTAATGTGATTTGAATAGCTCTATGTCTCCTGTTACAGTTTCAGTTTTTAGTAGTGCATTACCCTGGAACCAGGCCTCTAGTTGTAGGCCTTCAATTAAAACTCATAAAGGAAGATAGGAACCTGCATTAAATATAGTTAGTGGATCCTGCATATTCATACACCACACATTTTCTCTAGCTTGTAACAATGGAGTTACAAGCATACCTGGGATCTCTCCAGATCTGCCCTTGAAACTCTGGTTTTCTGACTTCACTACCATGTCTCTAAGGACAGAGGCTGATTCTCTGGGCTACCAAGCACTGATAACCCCTCCCACTTTCCCACACATCTACTTCCCACCACATTCAGCTCATTGTCAGAGTAAATCCTGCCTTCCTTCTTCCTTATTCAGTGGCATGCCTATTTAGCCCTACCCACATTGTGACACAAATTGTGCCATCTGGGCCCCCCAGCCCTACATGTTACTCCTGGGGCTGCTGCCAACTAAGTTCCTAAGTATGGGTAATGGTTACTGGCGAAAAGGTCTAAAGCCCCATGTCTCAAAATCCAGAATCAGCCTGGTCTGGTGGCGAATGATGGGAGTCTGGCAGCAGCTGGAGGGCCTCACATTGCCCATCCCTATTCTAGCATGTAGGAACACTTTAGTGCATGCAGGAGCACATCTATTTAGTAAATAGGCTTTATTCAAGTGTAGCACTAAGAAATTAATTACGGTGCCTATTTTCGAGGCGAATCTTATTAGTACAGACCCCACTACTCTTTCATCACTCAGCTAAATAAGTATCTTTATACCCATTTTCCCTCATATATTTCAAGTGATAGTAATGTTTCATAATAAAAGCAGCGCTAATTAATCTTCATAGTATTTGGGCCATGGAGAGTGTTGTTTCAATTCTGTCAGAGTTGTAGTTTAGCAGTAATTCAATGATAAAGTATCTGTCACGGTTTTTGAAGACTCTCAGACTTAAGGTTTGGTAAAATAACTTAACTTTATTAAACGTTAAAGGCAGTCCCTGTAGGGTAAACATACATAACAATACAACAGTAATAGAACATACAATAGGTTCTACCGGCCTTGCCTAAATACCGGGCAAGGCAACCCAAGTGACAGTTTTAATGACAGGCTCTATCGGCCTTGCCTATACCGGGTAAGGCAACCGTGAGATGACGTATACCGGTTCTACCGGCCTTACCAATACCGGGCAAGGCAGCCCAATGGAATGCTGAATGTAGGCTCTACCGGCCCTGCCAATACCGGGTAAGGCAACCTTAAAGATGGTGAATTACAAGGTTCTACCGGCCTTACCAATACCGGGCAGGGCATCCCAAAGGAGTACTGTAGTAGGCTCTACCGGCCCTGCCAATACCGGGTGAGGCAACCTACAGGATGGTATCATCAAGGTTCTACCGGCCTCACCAATACCGGGCAGGGCAGCCTGAGCAAGTAGACCAGCTGTCAGGTGACTAAGACAGCAGAGAGCATAAATATAGAGGTCTAAATCAGCAGAAGTCTATTGCCAGGGATAATCAGACAACTGCAAGGAAGTGGACAGCGACTGACCACAGTACTGGATGTTCAGGAGCAAACCAACGTCCGCACGTTGGGACTAATGGTCAATTGCGCCACCAGGTTTAATGGAGCAAACCAGCGACCGTACGCTGGAACCAACAATGTATCTCGCAACCAGGTTTAGTGGAGCAAACCAGCGTCCGCACGCTGGAACCAACAATGTATATCGCAACCAGGTCTAATGGAGCAAACCGGAGCCAACAAAGTATCTCGCAACCAGTCTAGTGGAGTAAACCAGCGTCCGCAGGCTGGGACCAACAATGTATATCGCAACCAGGTTTAGTGGAGCAAACCAGCGTCCCCACGCTGGAGCCAACAAAGTATCTTGCAACCAGTCTAGTGGAGTAAACCAGCGTCCGCACGCTGGGACTAACAATGTATATCGTAACCAGGTTTAGTGGAGCAAACCAGCGTCCGCACGCTGGAGCCAACAAAGTATCTCGCAACCAATTAGTGGAGTAAACCAGCGTCCGCACGCTGGGACCAACAATGTATATCGCAACCAGGTCTAGTGGAGTAAACCAGCGTCCGCACGCTGGAACCAACAATGTATATCGCAACCAGGTTTAGTGGAGTAAACCAGCGTCCGCACGCTGGAACCAACAATGTATATTGCAACCAGGTTTAGTGGAGCAAACCAGCGTCCCCACGCTGGAGCCAACAAAGTATCTCGCAACCAGTCTAGTGGAGTAAACCAGCGTCCGCACGCTGGGACTAACAATGTATATCGTAACCAGGTTTAGTGGAGCAAACCAGCGTCCACACGCTGGAGCCAACAAAGTATCTCGCAACCAGTTAGTGGAGTAAACCAGCGTCCGCACGCTGGGACCAACAATGTATATCGCAACCAGGTCTAGTGGAGTAAACCAGCGTCCGCACGCTGGAACCAACAATGTATATCGCAACCAGGTTTAGTGGAGTAAACCAGCGTCCGCACGCTGGAACCAACAATGTATATTGCAACCAGGTTTAGTGGAGTAAACCAGCGTCCGCACGCCGGAACCTACAATGTATATTGCAACCAGGTTTAGTGGAGTAAACCAGCGTCCGCACGTCGGAACCTTCAATGTATATTGCAACCAGGTTTAGTGGAGTAAACCAGCGTCCGCACACTGGAACCAACAATGTGTATGCAATAGCGAGGAGAACAATGTCGCCGAAGCGACAGCTGGAGCGCGAGACTCAGGAACTCGTACAGGTTAACCCGCACGGTGCTGGAGCACAGGAACCCTGGAATACAGGCACATAGGAACGCTGGAACACTGGAACGTTAGCATACAGGAACACTGGAACGCTGGAGCACCGGAACATTAACGTACAGGAAAACTGGAACACTGGAACACCGGAACGTAGCATACAGGAACACTGGAAACAGGCCCAGAGATCTGACAAGCAGGTCAGGCAGAGTGGAGTCAGAAACACCACGAAAGGGCAACCTGGAAGTGCTCACCCTGGGTTTAAAAAGGCTGTGTGAGGAGGGCTAATGACAGACAGACAATCACGAATACTCAGCAAGTGACAGACAAAGAGCAGAACGAATCACGGGCACCGTGATAGTATCTCCCTCCCGCCCCTTTTACTAATGTAACACTGCTAAGCCAGAGCAGAAGGGAGGTGCCCAGGTAGACTGCACAGGGGGACAATCTTCAATTAAGATAAGGGAAAAAGCTGAAAAACTTGTCAAGGGGGGCAGGGCTTTCTCATAGGAAGAAGATTGTCCCGTTCTGTTATCTGTCTGGTCTTACAACCAGATTCCACATTTGAGAAGAGATGGCTTACACTAGGTAAAAGGGGCGGGAGGGGGAAACTTTGCTTGTGAATATCTCTTAAACCATAAAGGTTTGAGAAATAAGATGTATATCGTTCTTCGTGTTTTTTTACCCCTTTGAGTTCCAGAGTGGTACGGAACACATTGCTTTGCAATGCGTTCCGTACCACTCTGGCACTCAAAGGCTTAATGCCTACAAAATAAAATAAAGATAAATGAAGTATTACTACCCCTTTCAGTCGCCTGCTGCAGTCTTCTATTAATGGTTATCTTAAAGATGATATAACACCTCCTAACAATAGCAGTCCAGCTTATTTTACTATGACCAGAAAATCCTAATGGCTCCTATGAATTTTGACTGTGCTCCTTTGATCAACAGATAACATCTTCAGTTAGTCTTGGATGTCATGAATTACATGACAGTATGTGTATGTGTGTCTGTTTGTATGTTAGTCTGTGTGTATGTCTGTCTGTCTGTGTGCATGGTCTGGAAGGGAGATGAATTTAAATGTATTTAACCAAAGAGCTAATAAGCTAACAATGAAATTACTCTGCCTCTTTTGTGAGAGCAATCACAGTTGTTAAACTTTTATGGACTAGGAGTATGTTAAACACATTTAAAACCAATGTGTTGCAAACTACTTTAGTACTTAGAGGGTTAATTAACCAGGGTCTCACTGCTGCCCACATTTCTAAGACACAAATAGCATCCAAAGATTCCCTTACACTTTTATTAATGGTAGTGTTATCGGAGAAGCCTTATCTTGGACGATCTTTATATATATCAGTTACTATACTGTATTTGCATTTTTATAAAAATGGACAACAAAGTATTCTAGGAAAGTCCAACATTTGCTGTAACATAACCTATTAGCTTTGGTGTTTGAAAGTCATTTTTTGGGCAGTTTAGACAAAAAAAATGTAAGTAAAATGCTAAGTAATGAAATCATTCTGCCTCTTTTGGGACAGTAATCACATTTTCAATACGGGGGGATTGCCACTTTTCTTGTTTCACGTTAGGCAAGGTCTCTCTAATGCCCTCAATTCAAAGATTTAACCCTTATAGTGCCAGAAGGGTATACAACTCAATGCATTACGTACCCCTCTGGCACTCAAAGGGTTAAAGTACATCCAATGATTCACTCTCATTATGATCTATGGTAATGCTACCTAATGAATTGGGTTCCTTATGCAATACATTAGCGGTAAATATTTCTTTACATTGGATCATACCAATTTTCTAATGAATTACTATGCTATATTTGCATTTCTTTTTTAACTTTTTTTTAAAAATCATATAATAAGTATTTCTGGGAAATCATACGTTTGTGTAATAAAGCTGTGTCCTTACATCTGTGCATCCCATACTAAATGTTGTTTTGTTTGGTTTCTTGTTTTTTTAATTTAACCCTTTAAGATCAGAGGGGTGAGCAACGCATTGCTTCACAATGTATTGCATGCTGCACCGCTTGATCCCTTGAATGCTGGAGACATCAGAGATGCATTGCTAAGCTATGTGTTAGAGCAATCTCTAGTTTACAAAGTATTAAACTGGGCCTGTCACCTTAAGGTAAATTTTGTTAATTCTGAAGATTATTACAACTGCTTATACATTGTATTAACAATTTGTTGGAAATTTAAATTGTTTGTGAGAAATTCGCTTTTATGACTTGTTGGCACAGTGTAACACATTATGCTAATTAGTTGCTGTGCTGGACTAAGTGTGCTATAAATGAATCTAAGCAAGGTCTATGCACTGGTCATTGCCAATAGCACATGGAGTAGTATGGTTGGCCTCAGTCACAACTAATTGGCAAAATATGCAGGGAATTTGTGTAAAGTACCATACTTTCTCACCAAAATATAAAAGTTAATTTCTCAAAAACTATTCATTTTACTTAAAAAATGTCTAGTAAAAGTTATCGGCAGATGTAAATTCTCTGTAAAATACACTTAACTTGTCTTAGGGTGACATGTCCATTTCAATGTGAATCCTGTGTAACTGAAGCATTTTCAGTGGTATTACAGCATAAATAGTAGACGGATAATAGCCAACATTTTCCTGAAGCAAAAGTAACAGTAAAAGCAAGCATACATGTAAATGTTGTTACAGCTGTTACCAGTGAAGCCTTTCCTCTTTTACTTGTACTTGATTAGGTTAAGTCTACATTCAGTGCACAGTTCATGACCTTGATTCTTACCAGGGCAGGATTTTCCAATAGGAAGAGTAGACAACCATTTTCTCTGTTGTGGGCATGGCCATACTAATTTCAGAGTCCATACACCAGTTTTATACCCTATGACAGGCTATTATTTAACCCACTGGATACTAGAGAGGTATCTAACGCATTGAGGAGCATTGTGTTACAGATCTCTCTAGCAACCAAGGAGTTAAAGCCTTTTTTGGTTCTTGCTTGTTACAGGCCAAGGGCATTATATGTGCCAGGAAAACAGTGGATGGGACTGGGGTGTGATCATGTGAGGAATAGGGGTGTGGCCATGGGTGGAGCTAAGGTTGCCTAGAGTGCCTTACCTATGGCAGCCCGGGATGTAAATCCAGCTCTGATTCTTATTGTACCTGGTAAATCTTACTCCTAGAGACCCCAATAGAAATCCCACACATGGCACACAATTATTCAGCATAAATAAGCAGAAAAGGCATTCTCTTCAATGCAGGACACATGCTAAACATTCAGTGCACACTAGGAGGTTACCTGCACTGTACAGAATTCCCTTAAAGGGATAGTAATACTTGTTTTATGAAAGCTTTAATATTGTAGTTATTAAATAAAGCAAAACATCAAAGTTGTTTTGCTATAACTTTGATAGTTTTAGTGTAATCTCGATGTAACATTTCATTCTCCGTCCATTTTAGCTACGTCAGTGTTCTAGCTGACAAACTTGGATTTTGGTCTGTGGACCAGACGGCTCATCTGGAGAGCCAAAATATCAGTAGTTACCATACTTGGGAACTCTCCGGATTTGCCCCAGAGACTGCGGTTTTGGCACTGCTTTACTGGGTCTCCGGGGCAGAGGCTGAGTCCTCCAAATGTGGGGAGTTTCTATTGAAACTCTACCCACTTGCACTTTTTCCCCCGGTGTAGCTCCTTCCCCCCAGCCTTCTTTTAAGCCCTCCCCAGGCACTCATGTTAAGACCCGCCCCTATTTGACAGGATATGTGTCATTCTTCACACCACCCATGGCAGCAGAGGACCCCCCTCCGGGGAGACAACAATAAAAAGTTCCCAGGTATGGTGGTTACAAAGCAAATCTTCATGACAACAATCAACAAAGTGTGTCTGGATTGAGGCAGTAGACCGTTGTCATGAAGATTTGCTGTGTATCCACTGCTATTTAGGCTTTCCAGACGAGCTGTCCAGTCCACAGACAAGAATCCAAGTTTGTCAGCTACAGATCTAACATAGCTAAAAGGGGTAGGAGGGGGAACTTTACATCGAGATTACACTAAAACTATCAAAGTTATAGCAAAAAGACTTCGATGCTTTGCTTTATTTATTTAATAACTACATCATTAAAGCTTTCTTTGGACAAGTATTACTATCTCTTAAAGTAATATGTAATTGGGTAAATGTGGAGTTATTAAGCTATTACTCTGTTTTACTTAACATGTACAGCCCTGGTTCTACCTAAACACAATTACTGAACTTGAATATGCACACTGCACTACGGCACTGGTTCTACCTAAACACAATTACTGAACTTGAATATGCACACTGCAGTATGGCACTGGTTCTACCTAAACACAATTACTGAACTTGAATATGAACACTGCAGTATGGCCCTGGTTCTACCTAAACACAATGACTGAACTTGAATATGCACACTGCAGTATGGCACTGGTTCTACCTAAACACAATTACTGAACTTGAATATGCACACTGCAGTACGGCACTGGTTCTACCTAAACACAATTACTGAACTTGAATATGCACACTGCAGTATGGCACTGGTTCTACCTAAACACAATTACTGAACTTGAATATGCACACTGCAGTATGGCACTGGTTCTACCTAAACACAATGACTGAACTTGAATATGCACACTGCAGTATGGCACTGGTTCTACCTAAACACAATTACTGAACTTGAATATGCACACTGCAGTATGGCCCTGGTTCTACCTAAACACAATTACTGAACTTGAATATGCACACTGCAGTATGGCACTGGTTCTACCTAAACACAATTACTGAACTTGAATATGCACACTGCAGTATGGCCCTGGTTCTACCTAAACACAATGACTGAACTTGAATATGCACACTACAGTATGGCACTGGTTCTACCTAAACACAATTACTGAACTTGAATATGCACACTGCAGTACGGCACTGGTTCTACCTAAACACAATGACTGAACTTGAATATGCACACTGCAGTATGGCACTGGTTCTACCTAAACACAATTACTGAACTTGAATATGCACACTGCAGTATGGCACTGGTTCCTGTGCAGCTCTGCTGAATGACATTTCCATAAGCATGAAACTGAAGGTCTGGTCACCTAAAGCATAAATAATATCATTTATATAGAAAACAAAGACACATTTTCAGATTCAAATATATATTATATTTGCTTAAGAAATTAGACAAAGAAAATATTTAGAGCTGTCAAGTTTAAATATAACTTTATCCAAATCAAAAGGAAAGGAGATAAAAGACAATTCATAACAACTAATAAAAACAAATTACGAAAGAATTCACAGTAAACAATATGTGGCAAAAATCCCTAAATCACAAACAAAGTAAATGAATCTTTTAGTGCACAATAGTATGGATGGATGACACCGAACACATGGGAGAAATGCATTTAGAAATTATACAACTCCTCATAAGATGACGGGCCTTTTTCAACAATTCTGGAGCAAACAAACTACACCATAGAGTCTGATTTAAATTAGGCTTTTAACCCTTGAATGCATAGCAGAGTCATGTGTTGGGAATCTCTAGCATTTAATGGTTAAAAGCCCTATTTAAATCAATGGGAAATTGCAGAATTTTAATTTCAAACCCATGATGCAGTTGGTTTGCAGCCGGATCGTACTTCATTAGTGTGAAGAATAAGGCCCATGGTTTTCTATTTCCTGTGATATTACATGGAGCATCTTCAGACTCTGTATTGATAAGGACACCCCTTATAATAATTTGATAAATAGAGAGTCCTCTCATTGATGAATGTACAACAATCCTCCTCAAAAACCACAGCGGTTGACAATTTAAGGCAATGGTCCTCAAGGGCCATATACAAGCCAGGACTGAGATATATTCATCTTGGGAAAACTTAGTTAGAACATGCCTAATCATGGATTTCCTTAAACCTTGGCCTGTGAAGATTTTACTGATTGAACATAAGTGGATAAATCATAGTAATTGAGTTATGGATTATCTCAACTGTGCTCAAGCAGAGATACTAACTCCTCAAATGTAACAAACATGATGTCTTAAGAATTGTAACATTAATGGGCAAATCAAATACACCAAGGGAACATAAACAAGTTCCCATTGATTTAAATGGGTAAATTAAACCCATGAATGCTAAAGAGGTCTTTGCAATGTGCTGTTGACCTCTCTAACATTCAAGGGGTTAGAATCCCCATTTAAATCAATAGTTCATAGGCCATCATTTTCAATGTCAAAGTATTCCTTCACCAACATCCTGGCCTGTTACTGCCTTCCCAGTCTAGAGTAATGCCCAACAAACAGTGCATATTCCCTAAATAAGTCATTTAAACTACAGTGTAAAAGAGAACTCTTAATGGAATAGAGAAAGCAGGCATTAACTATTGCAGTGGTTCTAAAACCTATGCACCGCAACATTCTCATGTTGCCATTTTTAGCATGGGGACATGATTGATGCTCCATTTGGTCACACACTCTTCTATGTGCAACCTTTTAAAAGGATACCGCTTTCAATAGCACTAACAGACTAAGACCTGATTAGATCCCAGATTAGCAACAGGTAAATGAAACCGAGACTCACTAATTCTGATTCACTTACCAGTGCTTAAGCATGGAAATCCTAAAGGTTTTGCCTGTTAGTGATATTTGTTAACATGTCTGTGAACAACAGGTCTATATAGTTGGGATGTGTGTTCTCTATAACATTGATATGCATATTGTCATTGGTATTTACTCAAGATAATAAGGAACGCTTAGTCCTGTTAAATTATTTAACCAGGAAATGTTTATATACAATCTCTAAAAAGGGCTCTCACAAAAAAAGTTTGCATTATTTCATCAAAAATAACCTCCTAAAGATGTCTCCAATGCACAGCTTCAAAACTGGAGACAACACTAGCACGTAAGGTTTTAAAAGATGTATAAACTTTACAGTGGCCTAATACAATAAAATGTTTAGAAAATCATGTTTTATTTTTACACCATATGTCACTTCCCCCTTTCTGTCTGGTCATCTACTGTAGGTAAATATTCCCATATATAAACAGTGCCAGACTGAAAGTGGAAGTGACATATCTACATACCTGGGAACTGTCCGGATTTGCCCCATAGACTCCGGTTTTGAGAGTGCATTACCGAGTCGCTGGGGCAGAGGCTGATTCTCCAGCTGTGGGGAGTTTTCTTTAAAGCTCTGCCCACTTCTGCTCCTTCCCACCCAGTTCCTCCCACTTTTCCTCCTTCCCCGCCCAGTTCCTTCCATTAAGTTCCCAGGTATGCATATCTATAACAGGTGCATGGAAACAAAATATAACAAAGATCTTTAAAATTAAGAATTGGTTAAATTTTTTGAAAGTATTCATAGTGTTAAAATTAAAAATATGCAAATACTCAGTGTCCACTTTAAAAATAATGATACTTTTCTAGCCAATTTTACCATTTGAATGTGAGGGGTGTGCACTACATTGAGTACCCCCTGGTACTCAATGGGTTAAAGATGGAGATTAAGGGGTTATGCACTAAGGTGTGATAAAAAGGTGATGAAGCGGATATGACTTTTCCAGTGATATCACTTCTCCAGTTCCTATGTTATTCTCCAGAGCCTAGGCACTAAGATCACCAAAGTTGGAGAAATCTTAGTGCATTGGCTCCACAGAATAACAGAGGAACTGGAGAAGTGATATCACTGGAGAAGTGTTTTCCACTTTATCACCTCCTTATTATATCCCTCCTCCAGGTTTGTTGTCTTACTGCAATGCAAGACTTCAAAAACGGATAATTTTATATTTTACAAATATAATACAAGTATGTATTTCATCACAGTCTCACAAACACAAAAGCAACAAAAGAATCACCCTTCCCATGAGTATAGACATGTTGATACAATGACAATAGTACATACAGGACCATTTTTCCTCTCATAAAATGTCTTCTGTGAGGAGTATAATAAGGTACCAGTTCAAATGTAAAACAAAAAATATTGGTGCAGTAATGTTTTTAATTAAATATATATCTGAGGGCTTTTTGTTAAGTAGTTTTTTTTATAAATACAAATCTTTCATCTACTAACTAAAATAACCATCATTTCAACAGTTTTTAAGTGTCTATTACAAATGTTCAGTTTGTAGTTAATTTACCAGTAAGTCTTACAGGCAACTAAATAGAAGAGGAACTTGAAGGGAAGCTGACACTGAAACCCTTTATACCAGTAATGAACATTGTATTCAAAGCTTGTAGACCATCAATAGCTGGTGAACAACAGTATGTGCAGCCTTGCCATACAAACATTCTTGTAATATGGTAAATATAAAGACTTTTGAGGGTCATCCATTCAAAAGAAAACAAGCAATACTGGGGCAAACCACTGAGGGCAAATAAAAATCCCACAATTGCTTCAGAATTAGTCAGCTTTTGTTTCTTGCATAATTCCCTATACCCTTACCAGGATCACTTGCTTATTACTTAGTATGGAAAATGTATATTTCATACAGATATGTACATATATGCTGTGCAAAACAACAGAGATTATGTTCATTCAAATTACCTCAGAGAAACAACAAATGTTTTAACTGCAGTACATGGCCTGTCCATTAATTGTGATGACACTGCATTTGGCATCTACGGACAGCTTTTGTCAGTAGCCTGTATACAACTCTTAAATACAGATTTGGACTCCCCTGATGTAGGGTTTAGATATGTATTTTCTAACATATAAAACAATATGTGAAGTGTAGTTTTATTTTCTATAGCTACCCAACTGCTTACAACACTCTGACCTCTGTATTACCAACTGCTTTACAACTGTTAATGGAGATACACAGATACTGGAGTTGATTTTCAAATCATTTATAAAGTTGGTTCTCATAATTTACTTTGGCATTTATTCACAAAATTTACGAAGCAGATGAATGCAAATTAAAATAGTAGACACTTTAACACCAAATTAATGGTAATCTGCTGACAACAACATTAGAGGAAAGGGAAGTGGGAGTGGATATATCTGATTATTTAAAGGTAGGCAAACAAGGCAGCAAAGCTATGGGGAAATCCAGGAGCAGTCAAGCTTGTTTGGGAAGCAGCATTAGCAGCATTGAAAGAGATCCTTAATGCCAGTTTATGTATCACTAATTAAACCTCACCTAAAGAAATGGTGTACAGTTCTGGAGATATCTTCACAAATAAATTATGGACTATTCAAATAAGGGCCACTAAAATGGTACATGAGCTAGATAAAAAAAAAACATATCAAGAAAGACTCGGATCTTAATATTATAGCTTGGAGGCTAGAAGGGAGGGTGCCGATTTGACAAACTTTCAAATATTCAAAGATTTAATACCTTTCTGGAGGGATCTATTTTTTAAACCATAAGGAATACCTAAAGAAAAGGGCATTCCCTAAGACTGAAAGTTAAAAAAATAATATGAAATGTATAAAAAAATTAACTTATAGGGTGATATATACATGGAATAGCCTCCCAGCTGAAGTGGTTGAGGCTAAAACAGTTAATGAATTTAAGAACTTTTATTATAGATATCTGATTATTTTAAGAATATATTAAGTCTGAGATAGCTACATAGGGAAATGGGTAAACTAGATGGGCAAACTGATTCTTATCTACCATCAAACTGTATATTTCTATTCTTTGGTCTAAATGCCATATACAGATGTAACAATGTTTAATGTGCCGTTTTCTGTTTTAGATCCATTCCTTTTTCATGGAAAGGAGGAAGGAATTCAAAAAATCCCATCAAGGCAATGGAAGATGCATATCCTACCATTGATAACATAATCCTTTGAGTGCCAGGGAGGTGCAAATGCATTGCAAAGTCTACAAGCATTTATAGAATTGTATATTTCTCATTAATTGTTTTGAGATATAATCACCTCTTGATTTAGTAGAACTCTTTAAATAAGGAATACTATAAAGTTAATGGGTGATATTATTTAACCCCATCCCGACAATGGATATACATGTACGTCCCGCAGAAACTGTCACTTAGTGACAGAGGATGTACATGTACGTCCAGGAAGTCATAGGACGTAATGGGGAGCAAAGTTTGGTGGGTGTTAAGTGCTGGCCGCGTGTGCGCGCGACCGGTCACTAAGGGGTTAAAACAACTTACATAGATACTTCAGAGGATATAGAAATGCTTAAAACAGTTGTTTTATATTAAAGGGCCAGTAAAGGGTCAGGGTAACAGTAAGAATGTACCTGACAGTTATGGGAATCATGTTCTCTTTGTTTGCCCTGCAGATCTCCATGACCTGCAGCTGTGTGACATAAGAACTTCACTCTGCGATTCTGGGAGTCTTCTATCCTCTTCACTGAATTGTTTATGAGTTCTCTGACCCACGACTTCAATGGAGAATGTAGAGATGTTGCTTCTGCTTTGAAAATCACTGGGCAAAGTGCTGATATCACCCAGCACCGCAGATCAATGAGCTATGCAGGGTTTTAGGGAAAAGTAGAGAGCTTGGCAAAGTTTTAAGCTATAGGAACCTGATTTCCATCGTTGACAGGTACGTTCCTACTGTTATAACTTCCATTCCTCTGACCCTCTACTGACCTTTTTAATTCCAGACTGTAATCATTAAAAACATGCATGTAAAACCTTCCTCAGCATCATAGCTTTTATAATTTCTATTTGAAGGCCTAAACTGTCTCTCTTTACCTTTCATCTACATGAGCCCTCCAAATTACATCACAGTCCAGGTTGCTATTCTGCCTGCCTAATAGAAATCTTAGAGAATCAAAACACAGGTATATTGTGCACAACACCACTCTGTCTGTTGTTATTTATAAATCAATTTCAGAAATATATATTTTCCAAAATAACCAAGTCATCCAGTTGTGGGTACCAAAAGCAATCATAAGCAAGGAGCTTTCAGCAAATGTCAGTATCTTTTCAGAACCCAGAGTACTATAAAGCAGTGATTTTCAAGGTTTCCTCTCATGACACAACAACAGGTCAAATCTTCATTATATCCCTGCTTCATCAAAAGTGGATTATCAGTGTATCTTTCATTGTGATCTATGTGCTTAATTAGGGATGTCCTGAAAACTTGACTTGCTGGTGTGTCCCAAGCACTGAAGTTGGAAATCACTGTATAAAGAACTGGACAGTTTTTTATTAATATAAAAGTGTAATATTTTATATAAGAGTGGACAATTATTACTGTTCCTTTAACTTGTTGGTAACCACAAGTTAAAATGAACACCTATGGCAAATGTTCAGTCAACCTCTCTAACTATCACAACTGTAATTTACATTTAATAATTTGATGCTATGATCTAAGTAGCCTGCTAACCCATTATTGGGAATCATAAGTCATCCGATAGTTTGCATTAACACTACTTACATTAGGTGAGCTTCACGGGTTGCTCTCTGAAATATTTGTATGTTTAGTATAGATTATATACTTTCTTAACTAATGTGTTTTACATTAGCAAACTAACCTCAGCAGCTATTTCAAATATTTATAAATGCACCTTTGCACTGCCAAATAAACTGCTAGATATTTGAATCATACATGGACAAATTTATATCCAAAGATAACAGTACAATAATTTGCAGTTTAACATTTAAAGGAGCAGTGAACTTTTTTTTATGAAAATACATATTTTATAGAGCATTTCCTGCTGAATAAAACAAGGGTACTCCCATCCCTGTCAGATGTTTTATTCAAAATTTATAGCAGTTTAAATAACCAGGAAGTGAATTTACTGTGTTTACTTTCTGATAGTTCTGACAGGAAGTGACAGGCAGTTTCTATCACATTCTATGGAGAACTGTATGTTTCTGACTTTTCTGACTTTCCTCTCCATTAGAATCTAACAGGAAATCTAATTAGAATTTGACCACTAGAGGGCACTGCTAATGTAAAAAAACATGGGTTTAAACTGTAATAACTCTGGAAATATAAATCTCTCAGCAGTGGGAGTACCCTTATTTTAGTCCCTAAATGGTTGTCCCTTTGAGTGCCAGAAAGGTATCCAACACATTGATTTGTGATTCCCATGATGTATGATTGGTCTCTGATGAACAACTATTCTAGTTTACCATAAAACACATGTGCTTAACCTTTCATTTGATAATATATTAGTGAATGGTGCACAGTGTTGCCCGTTTAATTAGGCACTCCATGCATGTTGGGCACCTGCTAGACTTCTGCAGCAGTGAGTCTTGATGCAGAGATTTTCACAGGAGTGGGCGGGAGAGGGGATCTCTATCCCTGATTTGCTGCTTGTGACCGATCTCTGCCCCCCTGCCACTCCAGGGCAGGGAGGATAGCAAACCGGAAACCATTTAGATTATATATATATATATATATATATATATATATATATAGAGAGAGAGAGAGAGAGAGAGAGAGAGAGAGATATCATAACACATAAATAAGTTAAGAATGCATCAGAACATATACATATCGTACCACTGCTCTGGTAAATAGCAGTTGTGTAAACTTCATAGATCAGTGCTTCTCAGACTGCGCTCCATGGAACTTAACGGGGGAGATAGTAGAGATGACGTCTCCAGTGATATCTCTTCTCCAGTTCCTGTGTTATTCTATGGAGCCAACTTTGGAGATCTTAGTTAATAGACTTTATAGAATAACATAAGAATTGGCAAAGACATATCACTGGAGAAGTCATCTCCTCTTTATCACTCCCTATTGCATAATCCCCCAGGTTTTCCTGATGTTCAAGGTGTTCCACAGAGGAACAAGGCTGGAGAGGGATACTATTTAATCCTTTGGTACAAGAGAGGTCACCAGTGCACTGTGAAACAATGGGGGAGATGCACTAAGGAGTGATAAACAGGTGATAAAGTGGAGATGACTTCTCCAATTCCTATGTTATTCTATGGAGCCGATGCAACTTTGGAAATCTTAGTGCATAGACTTTATACAATAAAATAGGAATTGGAGAAGTCATCTCCACTTTATTACTGGTTTATCACTCCTTATTGTATAACCCCCAATGTGTTAAAGACCCCCTCTAGCAACCAAAGGGTTAAATACTTGACTGCTAGAGTTCCATGTGGAATACATTTGATACCAAAGGGTTCTGCCATTGCAAAAGACACACATCCAACACATATCACAGTACACTGGAAATGTCACTAGCATTTAAGTTGTTAAATGAAAAATAAGCACATAAAATAAATTGGACATAGTTGCCTTTAATTCCTTAAACGCATCTGTAATGCATTGCAAAGGGTTTAACCCTTTGAGTTCCAATGCACTGGATAACTTTCTGGTACACAAAGGGTTAATTAGCATAGTCTCTCCATCATTCTTTATGGTGGCAGATGTTGTAAACAAAACAAATAGGTGCTTAGGGCTATTTCCTTTTCTGATCAACCAGTTTGTTTTCAATATCATTTATTGTGTTTTACAAAGAACACATCAAAGAAAATGTCATATGAATTATTTTCCTCAAATGATGGTGCTAGCAATTTCATCGTAAAGGTGACTAAGTGATTTGTTTCTCATATTGAGGCTGATGTACTAAGAAATACAATTCTGCTGCAAACCAAGTACATGGAACGAGTAAACAAAAATTCCCCAAATTACCAGAATGTCACTGCTTTTTCTAAGTATGCCAGCCTTAGTGTCTATTCTGATTTCTCCTCTGAGATCAAGATAGATGCCCCATTCTGGAAATTTTTAAAAGAATGTGCAGAACTTTGTAGAACAAAAGGTATGATTACCGTAGAACAAAAGGTATGATTACCGTAGAACAAAAGGTATGCTTACAGAAGCAAATAAACACACTATTTAGAGTGACCTATAGTATACGTACACTTTTTTTAATGAAACCATTTATGTTACAGGGCTTTTCCAACTGACTAAAATAATGTTTTTCTTATTGCTGGAAGATTTTTAATTCCAATGTTATTACAGCTCAAAAAGTTATATTACTTTTTTATATTGCACTGTTAGGAAGAGGCTGAGTCATAGACTACAGCTCTCCATAGCAGAAGACAGAAACAGGTCCAACTTGTCACTACAAAAGAAAACTGCAGTTTAAAGTTAAAAAAAGATAAGCCTGAATTGTAATAACATTTGAATCAATTGTTTCCCAGTAGTGGGTGTACCCTTCTTTTACTTAGCAGAAAAATGTTTTGTTTTTTCCTTTTCATAAAATGGTTTAAAGTCCCTTTAACCATTTGAGTGTCAGAGTGGTATTCAAAACATGTTGGATATCTCTCTGGCACTCAAAGGGTTACTAGATGTAGTCCATTCTTCAGTCAAACCTTTCAACCAAAAATTTGCTAGAAGAATATGTCGAAATGGTGGAAAATGCTTGCATTCAACTTAAAGGGTCAGTAATGTCCCATAAAAAATTGTTCTAGTTTTGTAGAGATTAAAAAATAAACTATAAGCTACAAATCCTCTCTCTCAAACTGCTATGGTTTGAGAGATATTCACTTTCAAAGTTACCCCCTCCCCTTCTCCTGATGTCAGCGCTGTGCTAACAGCAGGAGATCCCAGACTGGGGGCCAGCCGGCGATTCTGCAGCAGAGCCAAAGTTGCATTATAGGAAAATAATTACTTCATTGGAAAGGTCTACAAAGTGTGCCTGGTTTGCCAGCACACTTTGTAGACCGTTCCAATGAAGTAACTTTTTTTAAATAACGCAAATTTCAGCTCTGCTGAAGAGTCTCCTCAAATTGCACAACTCCAATCTCCTGTTGTCAGCTTTACAGCTGACGTCAGGAGAAGGGGAGGGGGGGGGACTTTGAAAACGAATATTTCTCAAACCATAGCGGTTTGAGAGAGAGAATTTGTAGCTTATAGTTTCATTTTTTAACCTCTACCAAACAAAAACATTTTTTTATGGTTCATTACTGTCCCTTTAACCCATTCGCGACCACTGACGTGCCAGGACCGTCACGGCGGTCCGGCACTTAAGGACCAGTGACGGTCCTGGCACGTCATGGAGTTCAGGGCTCCCCAGCCCTGAACCGAAAAAAAAGCCCCATGGTCACCAAGTGCCGGTCATGTGTTCACGTGCCGGTCCTTTAGGGGTTAACCATATGCACTTTATGTTTTTCTGTGAACCAAGAACTATCACATTAGTCCTTAATTTGCCACTAAAACTGCTTGGAATGGTTTCTCATAGACGGCTTTAGCACAATACAGTTTTGATGAAGCTTTTATTTTGGGGTGGATTTGAATTTTGGAATGGTCTCTTTCGTCATGTATACCTTCTAACAATATAGTTTTAATTAATTAGTTATTTATGGGCTGATATCTATTGCATTGTGGAAAAAAAAAATTTTGTCACTGAATGAATGGTAATGGAAGTTTTAGTTTTGTTTTTGCAAAAGCTTTTTCTCCATAGCCTTTCACTATGCATTAATAAATCTTCCAGTTCCCATCAAATCTAACCCATTGAATTTTCTCTCCATAGAGGTATATATGAAAAGTGTCTATGAGCATTTGTCATTTGATATTAACCCTTTGAGTGCCAGAGGGGTACGGAATGCATTGCTTTCTGGGTTAAAGGCTATACTGACAAAGACAAAAATAATTCAGGAGCAAGCAATCTGAGCCATAGAGGACAATTAAAAAGAAATTCCAAAAATGTTTTTGGATTTAAATGGTGGTTTAATGCTAGATAGTTCTCCAATGCTTTTTTAAGCAAAGCATTGGAGAGATCTCAAGTTATTTTAGAGCCATATTTATTTCTTTTTGAGTGTCAAGACGGATGAACAAAACATTGTTTTGAAAACCCCCCTCTACCACTCAAAGGTGCAACTCAACTGAAATGTTTATGAATTGCTTATGTGCACAATTGATTTCCGCCTGAATTGCCACATATTTTTCTCAGTCCTGAGTAGTCAATTGTTGGGTACTGGCTGGCTGGGGATTATGAGCGTTATAGTCTCCAACAGTTGTACAGCCAACCAATGACTAACTCTGAAGGACTACCAGTGGGGAGTTCTGCTCTTGTGTTGGAAGTGATACAGTTTTGAAGACACACCATTGCATGCACAAACAATGCACTCTTTGAATAATCATTTTCTGCATCAGTTTTCTTTTCCTGAGTTAAACTTTAAATCCAAACTGACATTCTATTTTTTGGCAAAATACTCAATCACGTAATAAGGCAACAGAGCTTGTTAACGTGTTGTTTTTTTCTCTTTTTTTTATCCCCTTTTGCTGCCTCGGTGATCTTCACTGGTACCACAAATGGTTTCTGGTTATAAGATATGTTTTTAGTTTTGTCCTACAAAAGACTTTTCTGGAAGGCATCATCGGGTCTTCATATATTTTGGGTTCGGGAGGATTTTAGTTGGACTGACTCAAAACTGTGTTCCTTTTCCTGAAAAAATAAAAAGGTAAGATTATTTATTTGGTATGTGTAAAACCAGGAATTTAGCAACATGTTCTATATTGGTTCTGATGACACAGAATGAAGACTCATCCTTACAATTCCAGATCCATATGTACAAAAGCATGTTGCAGTTTACGGACTGTAAATAGCGGTCATGTAACACCTCAAGTCTGTACATCAGAGTTATCCAAACCTGTCCTCAAGGGCTGTATACAGACCAGGATTAAGGATATAGTTTATTGGGCACAAATGTGTTTGTCAAAATGAATGAGCTACAGGAAAACTCAACTGTTTATTCCTTCCCCTTCAGCCAACAATTCTCCCAATGCAAGAGGTGCCACTCAAGAGTGAAACAACAAGATGGCTGACTGCAGGAAAAAACACTGTAGATGTCTGTGTTTAGACAATGTAGGGAGTACACTAGCATGGTGTAAATATTAGTAGTGGTGTTACAGATTAATAAGTTGAGCTCAAAGAATCATTTGCTCTGAACTTTTCTAGTTATATTTTATTAAATAGACCTGTAAGGGTCCTGTGTTCCAAACAAAAGTGGAGTAGTCAAGGCCACATTTTCCATTTAAGTCTGTTCCAGGGGCTAATGTTGGGGCAGCCGAACTGTACCACTGGCTGAAAATCAATGTTCACATTGATTTGACTTTTAACCCCCTGAATTGTTTTGCAGTGAATCAGATAACTCTCTAGCATTCATGAGATTAAAACCCCATTTAAATCTGTTGGAAGTCCTAGGAGCGAAAGTGTGCAAAACAACAATTCAGGGCTCTCCGAACAGCGTGAGGCCACGTGGGGAGACCTGAATTCCCTGAAGTGCCAGAACCGTCATGGGTCCTCATGGCAAGTTCACCCATGACGGTCCTTGTACATCATTTTGAGATAGATTTATGATTGCTCTAGGATCTAAAGAAGCCTGAGGCTCTTAAATAAATTGGAGAATACACAGAGAAGATGGGCCCGCGCCACTGCTGATACGGAGCAGGGCGCTCTGAATTCAGACTATAGTCCTCGGTGCACAGAGAGGACTACGGTCTGAATTAGAAGTCAAGCTCCCTTATCAGCCGCAGTGCGGGCAGTCTGTTATGCGCATGACTGCAGCATGCACAGCCATCTCTACTTCGCATGATGGCTTCTGACAAACACACATTTAGCGAATTATTATATAGGATATGTTTGTACATCACTGTAAAATAACTTAGGCATTAATTCATAGTGCAGTCTCAACCTGTTTGGAACATGACTATTACAGTTCACTGTTTGCATCTTTCAGCCAGTAGACAGGGTTAAACCAATGTAATATGCTATGAATTAAATTATCCTTTTCTTATTTGTTAACTCTACAGTTAAAGGTTTTACTGATATGTTAACGCAAAACATATTTAACCTCTTGAGGACCAGAGTGGTGTTCAAAACATTGATTCGAAATGTGTTGCTCCCCGCTCTGTATCAGCCGCTGAGTGTTCAGGCAGTCAGTACTGCGCATGACTGCAGCACGGCCAGTGAGAAGAGAGGCTCCGGGCACCAGCGAGGTTGCTGGGTGGCACTGTGGCCCATGTACAGGGGCTTTAAAACTAGTATATATATATATATATATATATATATATTCCATACAAAAAATGTATGTACAGTTACAGTTTGTTTTTAGATACAAGGAAGCAGTTACTTTTAGGGATTTTAGATTCGGAGAAGATTTTATTTTTTCGGGTAGGTTATTCCAGGCTTTTGGAGCTCTGAAGGAGAAGGCAGATTGGCCAGCCTCTTTTTTGTAGTGTAGTGTGGAATATTCAGTGAGTTGTTAGCACTGAAGCAAAGATTATAGTTAGTATGGATAGCTGGAATAACATATTGCTCATGCAGTCTGGTAGCTCTCCAGGCAAGTGGTTGTAAACAAGGAAAGAAAGGTGATGGGCATGTCTAGATTCGAGTGTTAGCCAATTTAGTTCTTTAAATATATCACAGTGATGGGTAGTGTAATTACATTGAAGGACAAAGAGGCATAATGAGTTATACAGAGTGTCAAGTTAACCAAGATGGATTTGCAGCATGGGAGCATATACAACGTCCCCGTAGTCTATGGATGGCATTGACATCTGTTGAACAACATGCTTTCTTACCAGGATTTGTTTCTAAACAGAACACCAATTTTACTATAACTTTGGATGTTAATTTATCAATAAACAAATCAAAAACAGAGGTTGGGGTAAAGCCACATACCAAGATATTTGTCCACAGGGGCCAAGTTATATTAGCAAAGTGGATTAATTCTGGGGCAAACCAAGTGCACCATAAGGAACAAATTCCCACTGATTTAAATGGGGCATTTCACCATCTGAATGTTAGAGCGGTCTCAAATGCACTGCTTTGTAATAAGCTGGAGACTAACATTCAAGAGGTTTAAAACCCCACTAGGAATTTTTAGTTGTGCCCTGTAATGAAGCTGGTATGCCAAAGAATTGCTCCATTTTGACTTTACCTACAAACAAATAATTTAGCCTATGATGCGAGTTCCTTTTCAGATTTTCTTTTTATAGCTAATAATAAGGATACATTTGTAAAGCGCATTTATGATAAATGGATTATTTCTGGTTTGGTATAATTGGGAATGCACATCCCTCCTGTTCCATTTGTCGGATAAGCTTTTAAATGGTTTTATATGCTTGTTTCATGCCTGGTTTTATTAGTGTAATTGATTGCAGACCGAAAAAAAGAGGTGTTTGTGTATTTAAAAATTCAGATAGATTCCGATGGTTTTGCCCAGGAGATCTGAAACGCATAAGGTTTTATGGAGCTCTGCGCTCCTAACCTGAGAGGCATATGTTCTCTCCAGTAAAGTTTTTAATTTTCCATTACACATCTTTATTTTATCCACTACTGTTTTGAATAAGTGAATGTGTTGTGGATTCAACGTGTATGATATTATAGTGAATTTCTCCCAAATGGGACTTAGGGGAGATTTATAAAAAGTGTTCTTGTTTGTTTTTGTGAACGGATCTTTAAAATGTCCTTATTCCGTATTAAGAGTGTTGGTATTTATAAAGCATTCTAGGTACTTTTATAAATGTGGAAACAGTAAAGAAAATGAACAGGTCAGACATGGCCTTAAATATTTAGAGTAAATTCTGTTGCTAAATTGCAGCAAATAGCAATATTTCTTTATAAATACGCTGCACCACTTTTAAACAAACTTCCTTACCCCATTTGTTAAATAAATGAACTAGACAGTGGTATGTCCTCCTAAACTGTCCGTAATACTTTTATAACTACCAAAGACAATCTTACAACCATATCCCCCTTAGCGCTTTAAAAATCATTACCGCAAGTACTAACAGTGAAGAAAACAGTTTATGTTAAAAAAAAAAAGAACTGGAGGAAGGGATTCTAGGGCAGGCCAAATTGCACCAGAGGAGACACACATACAATTCCATCCAGTTTTATTTTTAACATAATGCACTAGGAGTGGAACTTTTGATTAAAAAGAAAAAGAAAATAGGAAGAAGGGATCAAGGAGTTATGATGAATTAATCAAAATCTGGATAAACAAGAATGTCTTGAGTTTCTTTTTAGAAATGTCTGAATGTGGGGGAGTCTTTGGTTGGAGATGATTCAGAGTTCCAGAGTACTGGTGCTGCATACATGACAAGTTGCGTAACTATAGGGGTCGCCCCTGCGACCGAGCCCGTGCACTCCAGGGGCCCGGCCTCCCCCTGCAACCCCTCCACCTGGTGCCCGCAATCTCCCGCAGGCGCTCTAGTAATGCAGAACGCTGGGAGATTACATCATCTCCCAGTGCTCTGTATTACTAAGAGGACTGTGCGGGAGCTCCAGGTAGGAGATGGGGGCATTGTGGAGGGGGTCAGTGTGGTCAGGGTGGCCAATTAGGTGGGGGGGAGCCTTGGCACTTCTTGTACCAGGGCCCGGAGGCTTCTAGTTACGCCTCTGTAACTGATAGCCCACCATCCAGAAGTAGATGGGATAATCTGTGGACTATTAAAATAGATAAAGATTACATTCTATTTTATGGATGTTATCAGCTTGTTATATCTAGCAGATTTCATTTGAAGCCTATGGAGCTATTTGAAGATAAAAACCCTTATAAACTGATTAACTGTAATGGAATCTTGGACATACTTTCACCTGCATATATCAGTAGGAAGGTTGAAATAAAGGGAATGAGGGTCTCCTTCAAGTAGCTGAGACCATGGATAAGCAGAGCAGGGATGAGAAACATAAGGCCCTCAAGCTGTTTAAGACTACAATGTTTGGCCGGAGATGATGGGAATTGCAGTCCTGAACAGCTAGAGGGCATTAGGTTGTGCAATCCTGATGTAAATCTTTGTATGTAATCAAGCTAAGTTTGAAGTATATCATTTAACATTTCTGCAATAAAGTGTGCAATACTGTCCTTTGGTAGTAAAGTGGTTAATATACAGGTAAGTTTACCTTTGTTGCAAGTGCCTTTAGCTTTTCAAGTAATGACTGTTTATTGGAATAGACCACATCCTCCTCATTATCTTCACCTTCCATGATAGCACAGCTGTCTGCAGCAGGGAGCTCGCATTCCTTGGAATTGGCCGTCATGATTAGTTTGGAATATTTGTATTCCAACCTGTATGTAAAGAATTGTTATTATCTACATGGATTGTGTAACAGTGGTGTTAGCACATGTTCAAAGTAACAAACGTAACTAAGTCAGGGCAATAAGGTTTCTGATTATCCCTTTGGATGCGATTGTGCCAGCCTACAAAGTAAGCAAGATGTTGGTGTCACCAAGCATAGCATAACATCAATAAGGAGAAACAAAATGTCACATTATATAGTCTTGCTCCAAAATTACAGTAGCAAAAGAGCAAAAATAAAGCAAAAACAAAAGGATGTGTGAAAACAAAGAATGAGGACAGGAAACAGGAATGCCTACTCTGTGTAAACTAAGCTAACGTTCACCCAGGACTCCTGCATTTAAAGGGATAGTAATACTTAAAATGTATAAAAAAATACATTGTAGGGTTTATCCCCCTGAGTAAAACAAGGGTACTCCCACTGCTGAAATGTGTTTTATTAAAAATTTATTACAGCTCAAAGTTGAATTTTAGGTGCAATATCACAGTGGCCTGAAATTGTACAGTGGCGCTGTTGCTATACCATCCTATGGAGAGTTATGGTCCCGGGACCAGAGCTGTCCATGGGATGGTGTAGCAACAGCGCCACTGTACAATTTCAGGGGGATAAACCCTACAACATATATTTTTTTACATTTTAAGTATTACTATCCCTTTAAGGGGATAAAAGTTCCATTTAAATCAATCAGAATGTGAGGAATTTGTATTTGTTTTCTATGACTATATAATGTGAAATTTGCTGTTGGTTTATCACAGAATTGTTTGGGGTATGGGGTAATGGTAAAAGATTGTACTGTTTTAGCTGTGGAAAAAGCAGGACAGTGGTAAAATAAAATTGATACCTTTATTGGCTAACTGAGTAGCTTTACAGTGCAATCTTTCAAGACCACCTCAGGTATATAGAATATAACACGTCTGATGAAGAGACCTAAGTTGTCTTGAAAGCTTGCACTCTACAGCTACAGCTACCCAGTTAGCTAATAAAGGTATCACTTTCACTCTATAAGTCTCCTAGGTATGGGGAGGAATCTTATCAGGTACTTTGTGATTTATCAACAGAGGAATTATCTATTTTACCTGTCCAGTTGACACTGTGTACAAGGGTAAAGTATTTATGAACATGAACTTCTACCAATAAACAGGGTATATGTCAAATCATGTAAAGAAGCAGTAAAGTTTATTATGAAAGCATGTGCATGCTGTAGGGCTTTTCATCTGAGTAAAATGAGGGTACTGGGAGATGTTTCACGCAAATTTATGTGCTAATAACCTTGCCACCTGTTGTATGTTTCTTTTGTATTCCCTGGGAAGAGGGAAGCCTTACAATACAGTTCTCCACATAATACTATAGTAACAGATCGACATCATGAATGTTTTGATTTAAGCATCTCCAAGTATATATATATATATATATATATATATATATATATATATATATATATTGTTGTTTTTTTTTTTACTAAATGGATGGGGAGCACTCTTGTTGCCTGGGTGTTGATGTAGAAGTAAATTATATGTTGAATGTGGAACATAAGCACATGCAGGACTTCAAAAAGATGTGATGAAACAAAATTAATTGGTCAATATTTCAGGTGTATGCAGGCAGCCTGAGTAATGCTACCTGTGTGCACCTAAAATGTTGATCAATAAATTTTGTTTCATCACATCTTTTTGAAGTTCTGTGTGTGCTTATGTTCCACACCCAACTCTCTCTCTCGTGTATATATATATATATATATATATATATATATATATATATATATATGTAACTTTACTGCTCCCTTAACCCATATATAGTATAAAATGTTACTGCTCCTTTAACCCATTGGGAATGCAACTCCTCTGTTTCTCAAGGCTGTAAGCATGATGTATTTGTTATACTCAGTCAAGTGCAAAAATATGCCCTGGAAATACTCAGTTCCCATTCGACACCCTTTGGCCTCATTCATACATAACCAGTATAGACTTATGGTGAGATCTTCAAAAAGTGGTGGTAACTGAAAATGTCTGTCAGAATAAAAAACTTCTTACATCATGATCCATCAATTCTCAGACATGTTTCCATCATTTTTTGAATCCAATTCCACCCTCTCCATCAAAGGGAAAAAGCAGTCTTTAAAGTGGGTGTGGTTTATCTTCCGTCATAAGGTAAGGTATTTTCAGAAAAAAATATTTGTTTGAATGTCATTTTTTTGTCTGATTAACGTCATTTTTTCCCGACATAATAAAAATGGTCTAAACTTTTAGAAGAAAAATTTGTTTCAAAGACAAAAAAATGTCTGTTTCCTTGAAAATTTTAATTTCAAAGACAAAATGAAAGACAATTTTTAAGATCAGAATTTTTAACGGCAATGTTCAATGAGATCTTACCTTCATTTTAATTCTTTAGATGAATTTTCAAATGTGATGGATTTACTTCTGAAAATATTGTCCTTCTTTTACCACCAACTCATGATCTGACAATGTTTTTCATTATGAAGACTTTTTGAACATCTCGCCCTTTAAGACTTTAGTTTCTTAGCATGTTTCATTGATGATGCAGTCAGTGGAGTGTCCCTTTGCAAACATTTTGGACCCCCCTCCCCCAAAAAAAAAATATATTTACGGATGTCTAACTAGGACCTATTAGACCCTGGGGCAGGTGGGGCCCCTTTGGATGCTGGGCCTCAACACAACTGCACCCCCTGTAGTTACACTCCTGGACTATACTCTAGCTAATGAAATATACTTCCTCGCTCGCTGATACATACACATTTTGCAGGGTTCAGCCTTCTGAATAAATAATAGTACTCTGGGTACTCCTGCTGGGGAAATATATTTTATTTAAAAGTTACTGCAGCTCGAACTTGCATTTTTTGGGTGCAGTACTTTCATGGCCTGAAATGTTATGGAGGTCTTGTTGCTAGAGCAGTCTATGGACAGCTGTTGTCAATTGACCATAAACCACCATAGCATTCTATAGCAACAGCGCCACTGTAACATTTCTGCCCATAGGAGTACTGCGCCTAAAAAATCCAAGTTTGAACTGCAATAAAGTTTGAATAAAAAAATTGCTCAGCAGAAAAGTACTTTCTTTACGCATAATGGTAAACCATGAAAAATGTTTTTTTTTTAATATTGTTACTAAAAGAAGCCATACATGTTTTATATTTACTAAAATGAGTCCTGAATCTCTAAAATAGTCAGTATAGCTCTGTAATCCATCCTAAATTACTGTAAAGGTTTTTGTAACATAACTTTGCAATGCGTTGCTCACCACTCTAGTGTTCAAGACGTTAACAGAATTAGTAGTGTTTTTCTGACGAAGTATAGTTTTGATTTGAATACATACTTTTTGTTTTTCTTCCAGAAATAGCAGGTCAGGGCCACCAGGAGGACGGCTGTGAATGCTCCTGCACCTGCCCCCACCTTGAGCCAGAAGTCAATTGATTCACAGGAAGATACTTTTTTCTCAGGCAAAGAAACACCTTTTGTGCAGAGTTTCATCTCATTCCAGACATAATGCGTTATCTACAAAGTAAAATTTTCATTGCACAGAAAAATATCAGTTGAACACTTGAAGGAAAACTTTCTAATTTTTTTTTTAGATGCAATGACATTTTAACTATAAGCTACACAATTTTTTTTAATAAGAAATGCACATTTTTTTAGGCAAAAAATATTTTTTTATCATTAAATATGACATTTATTTTGTTGTTCAGTTTAAAGCACAATTTTATTAAACAGGCACCCATAGGTGTCCCATGCACATTATGAGCATTTTTCTGTTTCAATGTGGCGAGTGTGCTATAGCAATTCTGAGCTAAATCAGGGCTGGAATCTATTTCTGTTGCCCATAAGCCTGCCTAACATCAATTTTAAGTGGCTCTATCACCACTTTACAAGTTTTGTCCAGTAGGTAGATTCCTTAGCGAATAATTTTAAAGGGTTATTATTTATTTATTTTTAAAAGTTATTTTTGCGAAAATTAAGGTTGTAATTGTGTCCTGCCTCCTACTTCCAGGTAAACTGCTCTTGCCACAGTTTGCCGATCTGCCTCTGCTCCCCTCACTCTACCCAGCATCCCCGGATGATGGAGGCGTTCTGTTAGTAAGCTGGAGCGATCTCATTGGCTAGATATCTATCTCTGCCAATGAGATCACTCCAGCTTACTAACAGAATGCCTCCGTCATCGGAGGATGCTGGGGAAAGTGACGGGAACAGAGGCAGAGCGGCAAACTGTGGCAGGAGCAGTTTACCCGGCAGTAGGATGCAGGACACAATTAAAAACCTTAAAGGGATAGTAATACTTAAAATGTAAAAAAAAATATGTTGTAGGGTTTATCCCTCTGAGTAAAACAAGAGTACTCCTACTGCTGAAAGGTGTTTCATTCAAAAGTTATTAATTTTCAAAGTTGAATTTTTTAGGTGCAATATCATAGTGGCCTGAAATTGTACAGTGGCGCTGTTGCTACACAATCCTATGGACAGCTCTGGTCCCAGGACCATAAATCTCCATAGGATGGTGTAGCAACTGCGCCACTGTACAATTTCAGGCCACTGTGATATTGCACCTAAAAAATTCAACTTTGAAAATTAATAACTTTTGAATGAAACACCTTTTAGCAGTGGGAGTACTTTTGTTTTACTCAGGGGGATAACCCCTACAACATTTTTTTTTTACATTTTAAGTATTACTATCCCTTTAATTTTCGCAAAAATAATGTTTTTATTAAAAAAACAATAATAACCTTTTAAACTTATTCGCTAAGGAATCTCCCTGCTAGACATAACTTGTAAAGTGGTGATTGATTCATTATAAAGCGGAACTTTAATCAACATTACATTTAGCCCCAAATCATTAATATGTTAGCGATATACATAGAAATACTTGCAATTTGCAGTACAAGTCAGGCATAAGTAAGAGAGAGAGCATTTTTGGGACGCAGCAGTGGGGAACAGCGCAGACATCTTGCAGAGCTGGCTTCTCTGTGTCTGTTCTGCCCGTCCCCTTCAACTCCACAATTGGCGAGTTGAATGCTTTGTGCCAATAGACACCGGAAGGGACTGACAGTGCAGGCGCAGAGAGCTCCCTCAGAAGGTCCCAGCTGGTGCCTGCCTGCCGAAAAACATTCTCTCTCTTACTTATGCCAGACATAATGCAAATGATAAGTATTTCTATGTATATCGCTAGCATATTAAGGATTTGGGCTAAATGTAACGTTGATGAAAGTTCCACTTTAATAAGCTCAGTACACCAGAATTTTTCCCCTTATTGTCGATTGCATCAATGTTAGGACAATGGAGCAATCTGTGGGCGGTTCTGGTGTTCCTTAGCTCTACACCTTGCTTATGGTTATGCACGATACAAGGCATAAAGAGAATGGTGTTTGGGTATGCCATTTCCATGTGCATTCTAAAGGGCTGTGTACAGGTCTTGCTGACATCAAATTCTTAACAAATGTGACGATTGTCTGCTAGTGTGACAGCTGAGTGCATACCCTGATGTCAACTACTGGCATTACAGACTAACACCAATGAGCTGCACTGGTGAGTTTATACGTTCACCCAACTGAGCTATACTGCATCTGTATAAATTGTGCTAAATAAACCATACAAGAAGCACTGCAGAATGACATACATTTTATACAATGAGTCATTAAATGGGAAATGTCAGTGCTAAAAAACCTTATAGGTCAATTGTCACACAAAAAAGGGTAGCATTTATTAAATGAAGTATAGAGTACGTGGCCTTAGTTGTGTCTGTTATGTTCTTGTGCGCAGATTTAGGAGTTAAAAAGTTACTATCAAGAGTTCCAAACAACCTATTAACCAACTGGTTTTATTTAAAACCCATTTTCCTGAAAATGTTCTTATTTTCTGGCTTATTTTTTAGTCATGAAGCCTTTGTCCTCACCACTCAGAATGATACTGGCTAGTTTATTGTTAATGGCTCCCAAGAACAAATGGCGTCTCACTCACATGATTAGTGTGGTCCACCAGTAGACTCACCTCTATGCATAGACACCCTTTTTATTTGAGCTGCTAACAGAGGTTGAGCTGATTATTCATTTTAAGAGGGTTTTGACAAACTATAACCAATTAACATAAGTTGATTTTGCAACTAGCACAAAGGTAATACATTATCATCCCCAAGCGGCCAATAGCTGCTCCACGATGATGAGAGTTGTAGTCTCCCACAGTGGAGACCCAAGAATAACTACTCATGAGCGAGAAGATATAATCTTGTCAAGCTATTTTTCGCAAATAAATAATTGTATAACAATAGCATTGCCACATCTAAAAGGTAAATGACATTACTTTTTATATAAAAATATCAAGTTATGTTGTAATGTCCTTCACAATATTATAAATGCCTTTTGCTTACCTGAATTCCATGTTTACAGGCTCCTTCTATTTTCTGATAGTCATTCTCTGTGCAAAGTGGGCATGCTTCTGCCGTCTCCCAAAGGAAGTAAAAATTGCACCCATCACAGGTAGCTGCAGGGCAGTTTCTAACAACATCACAATAAATACAGTATAACTTTAGCATTTTTGTTATTCAGACAACGTCTACGTAAATCCCCTGCTCACTGCTATAATAACATTGCAGATGTACCGAACCCATTGGAAGCTAGACAGATCTCCAATGGATTGTAAAGCAATGAATTGGAGAAGTCTTTAGCATCCTGGGGGTTAATTAGGATTTGTGCTGCCAATTCACACTCTAAAGAGTAGTTCCACCAGATGGTGCATTAATTAGCAATTAGATTTTAATTACTCCATATATGGCAGAAGAAAGAAAACAAACACATCCCATGTACAAGCATTGAAAAAGTGTATTTCAATGAGTTTAACACTTCGAGAAGCAGAGGGTTGTGTAACTCATTGCTTTCACAATGCATTGCATACCCCTCTGGTTCTCAATGGGTTAAAAGAAGGATGTATATGTCCTTTATACAGGAGTAATTTATATCTTTACTAGTGTAAAAGCCCGTGTACACGGGCCAAGGTCTGGGTGATGCTAACCCTTTGAGTGCCAGAGAGGTACACAATGCATTGCTTTGCAATGCGTTGCGTACCCCTCTGGCAAACAAAGGGTTAAGAGGCCAGTCTTGCACTGTGCTGTGTCACCGGCGCAGTCATGCACTGTAGAGACTGCCCGAAAGCACAGAATGCTCCCAGCACAGAACTCCCAGCATTCTGTGCATTCGGACAGTCTCTACTGCACATGACAGCTTCTGACAAACATCCTAGCGAATTATTATATATGATACTTTTTTTTTTGCATTTCATCTCTGAATAGTCTACTGCTGGTAGACATTATTCAACAAATATTATATTTAGACAACAGTATATGTATATATAGATATCTGTAGATAGATAGCAAGTCTAAACACCAGGTAGACTGACAGACAAACTGACAGGCAGGCAGGCATACAGACAGACAGACAATGTGCTCCACTCTGGTACTCAAGTTAAGTTATCATTTAAAACTACCAAATATGTTTTGAGTCCACTTTTTAACTTGTGACCAATTCAGTTAAATTACAATCATGGTTGTCCAGGGGGGGTACTCCCCCCCCACTCCAGACACACACTCACTCTTGCCCCTTTGCATACACATAGGGACTAGGCAGGCTGGCGTGGAGGACATATTATGGCTTTGCTCCTGTGGACGCTCATGACTATAATGATTTACCATAGTTTAGACATCAAAATATCCAGTTTTCCTCATGGAAACCAGTTAGGGGATTTCAAAATGGGTACTAGGTTGACTATGCCACAGAGTAAGATACTTGACTCAAAAGTTAAAGTACAAATTATGTAAAATCTTCAAATAATTTACTTTTATATATATATATATATATATATATATATATATATATATATATATATATGTATTACCAGAAACAGTGAAATTCAAGGGAGAATAAGGTTAATTATTGAAAGTGTGTCCGTGTTAATTACCTAGGCACTGAAATATCTCCTTTACCCGGTTTTTCAGGGTTGCACCTCATGGATATCACTGTTGCGCGACCTTGTTGACATGATGAAGTTGTTGCTGAAGACCTAGGCATGAAATAAAATATGTATAAATAACAATACAAATTCATGGACTATCATAATGTAAATTTCTGTATATCCGTCCAATTTAGAATATTATTTGGAGCTCAAAGACTCAGGCTCCTAAATAAAAAAAAATCTAAACAAGAGGATACATGGGCAAATATAAATAAAATAAAGATGAGCAACTACATCAAACCCACCGTAGGGAGAAATACAATTTCACATTAATATAAATGTGGATTTTAAGACCATGGGGGAGATGCAGTAAAATAAAGAGGGGATAAAGCGGAGATCACTTCTCCAGTGATTTCAATACTCAGTCCTATGTTATTCTATGGAGCCAATGCATTAAGATTTCTCCAACAGGAATTTTTAGTTGTCCCCTATGGTGCAATTGGCTTACTCCTGAATAACTCCACTTTGCTTTTATAAATATGTGCTATTGTTCTCAATGATGTATTTATTAACAGAATTATTTCATTTTCCATCTAGGAGGCACTTTCCCATAGTCAGTTAGATTTCTATTTTTATTGTGCATTTGGTTTGTCCCAAAATCTTTACCAGTTGTCCTTAGGCCATCAGTCTCACCTTCTTACAGTGGGTTATAATATCACTATGGGCCCTCCCCCACTGTGTATTCCTGTAATGTATCCTTGCACTCACTTTTTGATAAGTGACCAAGTATATAAAATCATTGGTTAACCTGCGAATTTTAAAAAAACATAGAAATCCTACATGGTGTTGCTAGGTACTGACTGAGAGGGGCTAAAACCTCAGGTCTCATGATTAAAGCCCCAGGTCTTTTTGGCAGCTTGGTGCATGTAAGGATGCTAATCTCCCTATTATTAATTGTACAATTTTGCTGCTGCTACACTGGGTCTCTTGGAAGCCTAGCAACTCACCCCAGTGCATGTATTTCTCTTCTTGTTTAGCCGTTGGCCCCTTGATAAATCCAAGCAATATGTGCAAAGGAAAACTTGATTTATTATAGGTTCCTACTGACTGTAAAATAATCTACACACACACTCAGAGATAGTACTATCTCAATGGACCTTTAACTTACTTGTAAAAGAAATTCACATCAGGTATCTTTCTCTGGGATGGAAAAAGATCTGGACTAATCGTTATTCCACCAAGAATTCTATTGACAGTAGCCCCTGAATAGACACAAAACAAAAACATACATGAAAAACTAAATATATTCCAGAAATGAATAAGCAGGCAAGTTATATTCTAAACAAAGGGCTATGTAATATTATAAGTGAATGACAGCAAACACACAGGGTCATATACAGGAAGAAATCTGGAACAAACCAACAGCACCATAGGGAATAAGTAAAAATCCCCAATGACTGAAAAATTATATATTAAAAAAAAGCCAGATAATGCATTTAGGACACAGAAACCTAGAGGTGCAGTACAGGTTTAGCTTTATTCTGCTGACAAAAACATAAGAGAAAAGGGAAGTGGGTGTTATTATTTCAGGTAATTTGAAATAGGCAAACAATACAGTAAAGCAGTGGGAAAAGCAAAGGAAAAGGTATTAGCAGCAGGAAGAGAAATGTACTAATGCCTCTCTATAATCCTTTGGTAAGTCCTCACCTGACGGAAGATACACCAAGGTGTGATAGGACTTTGGAGATAGGACTTTGGAGATCTTAGTTCATAGGCTCCATAGAATAACATTGGAATTGGAGAAGTGATATCCCTGGAGAAGTCATCTCCACTTTCTCACCTCTTTATTACTCATTAGTGCATAGCCCCCAATATCTGAAGAAGGGTGTTAATAAATTGAAGAAAGTTAAAAAAAAACACCACCAAAATGGTGTATGGTCTTCATGACATAGGGTATCAGAACAGATTTAAAAAAAGTAATATGTACAGCTTGGAAGAAAGGGAGAGAGGTGATATGACAGAAATCTTTAACTATATTAGGGATTTAACATATTTCTTGAGCAAAGCAATTTTTTAACCCCTTAAGGACCCATGACGTGCTATGACCGTCATGGGTAAACCTGAGCAGACGGTCGTTAAGGGGTTAAAAAAAAGTGTAATAATAGAAAAACAGGCCATGATGTAAAGTTAGAGAGTGAAAAAAGTCAGAAGTCATTTATGTAAGTACTGGTTTACAGAAAGGGTGATAGACTCATGGAGTAGCCTCCCAGCAGAGGTGGTAGGCACAAATATTGTTAGGGAATTCAGAAATGCCTTGGAGTCTATTCTGAGACATATGCAAGACTGAGTATTTTAATTCAACAGAGAAATGGGAAGACTGAATGGGTCAGATGGTGCTTTTCTGAAGTCAATATCTGTTTCTATGTTTAACCCCTTAAAAATGTTGGAGACTGCACTAGCACCTCTTTAGCTTCCAGAATACAGTTGATAGAGCCTAATGCACAAAAGACAAGAGGTATTTCTGGAGCAAATCAACTGCAACGTAGGGGACAAAAATACTTCCCCGTTAATTTAATGTAAAGCAGCTGATTGGAACTTTTTCTAGCATTCATGAGGTTAAAAGACCCCTTTTAAATCAACTGACGTTCAAGGAAGTTTTAATTCTCAAACAACAACTATGGGCTAGTGCCAAGTGCCACAAATGCAATGGCTAATGTAATCCTACCAGTCCCAAAAAGAACTAAAGGAAAGTCTCCAAAGCTGTATCCAACTCTTTTCAACTGTGGTGCCGCTCTTCAGTTGGAACCGATGGTAAAACGATTCTTCATATATATATGTAAAGAAAAACACACAAAAAAGGGTGCACATTCTCTGAGTGCAGACTGCTTAAAATATGATAGCTACCACCGCTGAATATCACCTTCTCAGTGCTCAATGGTCTTACTCACATATCCCTGATGCAATGACCAGCCTCACAGTGGGGTTTTCCAGTGAATGCTGTTACACTGTGAGGCTGGTCATTGCCTCAGGAATATATGAGTAAGACCACTGAGCACTGAGAAGGTGATATTCAATGGTGGTGGCTATCATATTTTATGCAGTCTACACTAAGAGCGTGTTCGCCTTTTTTCTGTGTTTTTCTTCACAAGTTTTATTTCTCCCCTAAGGTGCAATTGGCTTGTTCCAGAATTGACCTCTCCCTTATTTTGTGCATAAGAACCTTAGGGGGAGATGTGTAAAAAGCCCTCTTAGTGTAGGTTTAAGAATTGTTGCTAAAATTCTTATAAAGAAGAGGAGGAGACTTGAGCCCGGTGAGGGGCTTATACCAGCTGATCACTGACAGATCTTTCAGCACAAGGGCTAGGTGTTACATTGCAATACCCCTATTAGCACAGCACCTTCCTGCTACTTCATGATATCGATCAAGGTGGTATACGGATTGCTCCATTTATAGATTAGTTTCTCGACTACACATAGCACAGGATTTTCAGCTCTATGGAGGTGGATCATGTGGAACCGTGAGCTATTGTGTTTTTTCTTTTTTGGTGATATCACTATTTTTTTTGTGCGCTCAATATATATAGGCCTTTTTTTGCAATATTTGGGACTTTTTATGTATTATTCTTTATTCCCATGTTTGCTGTATTTTTATACATGTGTGATTATTATTAAATATATATGATATAGCCTAGAACAGATTTCTTTATATAGAGTATAAAAGCTCTATTTTGGTATTTGTCATATATATATATATATATATATATATATAGTACATCATGGATAGAAAAAAATGCATACTATATTCCCTTTAAAGGGACACTAATGTCCAATAAAACATTTTCTGGTTTTGTAGATTTAACAAAAAAAGAAATTATGTGGCACAAATCCCATCTCTCAAACCTTTACGTATCTAAAGTTCCTCCCTCCCTCCCCTTCTCCTGAGGTCAGCGCTGTACTGACAGCAGGAGACCCTGGTCCTGGGACCAGCCGTGGCTCTTCAGCAGAGCCGAAATAGCGATATTGGAAAATAATTACTTAATTGGAACGGTCTACAAAGTGTGTCTGCTTTGCAAGCACACTTTGTAGACCATTCCAATTAAGTAATTATTTTCCAATATCGCTACTGTGGCTCTGCTGATGAGCCGCCTCGTGTTGGTGACATGGATCTCCTTCTGTCAGCTTTACAGCTGACATGAGGAAGGGTGGAACTTTAGATGCGAATATCTCTCAAACCATCAAGGTTTGAGAGTTGGGATTTGTGCCACATAATTTCATTTTTTTAAACCTACAAAACAAGAAAAAATGTTTATTGGACATTACTGTTCCTTTAACAGAAATGTCTGTGTAAATAACACTGATGAGATGCGAAAGAAGTGCACACTTGTTTCATATTGCTGTTTAGGATACGGGTGTTATAGCACTGCCACAAAGCCCATACTGACACAAAAAAGCCAATCTGATCACAATGGGTATCGGGCTTAAAACAAATATAACCTAGCAAAATGAGCCTGGTGTTCATGTGAAATGTTTGTATTCAGTATCTTTATAAGGACTTGAACCCTTTAACCTTTTGCGTGCCAGAGGGATATGCAGAGTTAAAGATCAGAAGGTTGTGCAACACATAGCAAAGCAAGGTATAGGATAAATAAACAGTTTTTACACTCCAGCAGAGTATGCTTCACCTCCCACAGACTGCTTTGATTTCTTAGATTTTTTTTTTATAGCGACACAAAAGTGGAACTAGGAGCTGTATTCAGGCGGATAAAGGTGAGTGATTTTCAGACAAACCAATTGCACCATAGAGGGAAATTAAAATGTAAATTCCCTGGTTTAGATAATGAGCACAGGATCAGTTGTCTGCCAAAACATATACAAGGCATCTGTATATTAGTTTAGGTGCAAGTCAGGCATTGCAACCTCCTTTCATTCATCCCCATCACTATTGCCGAATACGTGGAAAAGTCTTTTGCAAGCTGTAAAGAGCACTGTATTCATGCAAAGCATATCCTTATGTTTTGTATAATTACCATCATGTTTCACATCAACTTTGGTCACATATGTAGGCATAAACATGTTGAAACACTATAGTCCATGGAGGTCCAACATAAAACCTGAAAAGGTGCTCTAATAGGTTAATAGGGCTTAACCACTTACTTGCCACCACCATTGTGTGAGTGTGTCCTACAGTTCTTGGGAGCAGTTCAGTCTCAAACACTACGGGGGTTATTCAGTAAAGCACGTTAAAGAGGTGATAAAGCTGAAACGACTTCTCCAGTGATATCTCTTCTCCAGTTCCTTTGTTATTCTATAGAGCCTATGCACTAAGATCTCCAAAACAAGGACACTCCCACTGCTGTCAGTTGTTTTATTCAAATGTCATAACAGTTCCACTTTTCAGGAAGTAACATATTCATTACTTCCTGAAAGTTCAAAATTAAAGGAAGTGATAAAGGTGTTGCTGTAACATTCTATGGAAAGCTGCTTTTGGTGGCTAACCCATCCCAGAGAATGCAACAGAATAACTATCTGAAATCTTACCATTAGGAAGCAATACACTTCAAGTACCATTTCCGCTGTGCTGCCAGCCTCTGGTTGTGCCAGTATGCTCTGTTGGGCACGTTATGCTGCTGTGCCTTGTCCCAGCAATGGGCTTTATGGGCGCTGTTGGTCCTTCTATTTCCAGCAGCAGAGCTGCAACGGGTGTGTGATCTAAGCTTTCTGTCCTTGTAATAGTTCAATCTAGTTGTGTTCTGACCATGGCTATCCTTGACCACTCATGTATGCTAATCCTTACTGACCCTGGCTATCTCTGACCACTCTTGTATGCTGATCCTTATTGTTGACACTAATTTTGAACCTGACTATCTTTGACCATTCTTGCCTTCTGATTCTATTGGAAGATATTGTTACTGACCCTGGCTATCTCTGACCACTCGTGCTCTGCTGATCCATATTTATGATACTATTACTGACCTGCTAACCTTGACCACCCTTTGAGTGTTTTACTCCCTGAGGCTACTAGTGTATAGTCTACCACTGGCGTGATTATCCTGAGTCTCCTTTGACTCCTCTGAAGGAGACTGGCTTCGCTGCTAGCACTTCTACCCAGCCTAGGCCGCAGCACAATCCCCCATAGGAAGCCCATGATTTGAGCTCCGCTTCCTAGCTTTTCCCCCTAGCTTATCACTCTAATAGCTTTTGTTGGAGGAGTCTCCTGTCCTCCTACCTTGACCTCTTCTCCTACTAGCAACTACTTATGTCTACCATAGGCTCATATCTTAATTCCTAGCAGATGGCGTTCATTACATTACAAGTGTAAAGAAAATGTTTAAACTGTAATAGCACTGGAATGGAGCATCTCACAGCAGTGGAAGTATACTTATTCTGTTTATCAGGAGAAAGCCTACTTCTTCTTTATGTACTCTATAGCCTTTAAATATCAGCATTTTCATTAACTCCATCAAAATTGATCAAAGACTAGCACTAAGCTTATAACTGCGCACTTCTGTATGAAAATTGTTGATAAGGCATTTTTTTATTCTGTTTTTGTAGAACTTTAAAAGAAAAATCTATATTTCTGAAGCACTAACATGCTAAAAGTCACTGTTATCAGCTAAAAAAAATGAATGCCCTTGCATTATATATGAATTTCTGGTTATGTGACACAACTGATTTTAGCCCCTGCTAAAATGAAAGCGGCTAATTAACCCTGTGTGTGCCAGAGAGGAATCCAACGCATTGTTTAGCAATGCGTTGCATAACTCTCTGACACGCCAAGGATTAAAGCAAACTTTTGCAATTTTGCACTGCATCATCTAAGTATCTAAAGCAATGACAGCAAACCCCAGCCCTCAATAATTACCAACAGTGCAGGACTTCAGGATAAAAAAGGAGAGTGCACATAGCATGATACAATATAACGCAGTGCAACAGGCAAGACAGGGGTAATGGAGCACTCAGAAAAGTTATTCTGTGCATATCTACTCAGATTAACTATGTGGGGATAACTGTACCCATGCCCCCATTCCAGCATCCAGGGACATATTCCTAACTCCTTCACATGAAGATACTGGACTCACTGTTTTCATAAAGACTTTACTAAAACAAAAAGACATATAAATCAGTTCTACAACTCTTACAATTATCATAGCCCCATGTTTCCACTTTAGAGGGTAACAAGACTATAGTCACCCACATCTACAAAATGTTTAAGGATTGTAGGGTTTTCATATAAGTTTTTAATTTTTATTCTCACAATGTTTTAAGAGAACAGTCAGCCACTATCTTTGTGTGAATTAAGGAATTTGTTAGTAGATGCTGGAACAGCGATGGATAGTACAATTTGCCCCATCATTTTGAATATGCATATGTATAGATCGTCCATAACTTATGTGAGTATTTCAATACACCTGTCATGCCTACTACACTAGGTAATAAGAAGTCACATTACATGGGCACATCTTTCTTTCCATCCTTTGTTGAGGATCCAGCATCACGGTAGAAGAACAGAGATCCTATGGAGGAAGCAACAGCATTTTCCAGCAGCCATCATGAGTGGGAACAGGTTATCCCCAACAGGCATTCTTGTTGTAACAAAGGCTAAAGTGGTGCAATTCTATAGAAAATCAATTACCACAGGGGAAGCATTCCTAATGATTCAAATAGGGCTTTTAACACCTTGAATACTAGACAGGTCTTTTCACAATGCATTGAAGACCTATCTAGCATTCCAGGGGTTAAGAGCCCTATTTAGAATAATAAATCCAGAACTGCAACCCTTTAGCTTTAACTTATTGAATACAGCCCTAAGAGTATAATTTTGACAGCCACCGACTGTATGAACAGTTCCCCAGATGAGGCATTGCTTTGACATTTTGTACATTGTACCAGGTTTTATTTCTTCTCTGTACAGTTCCAGGGTCACCTGTGTTTAAGCCAGGATAATTAAAGGGATAGTAATGTTTCATAATAAAAGCAGCTCTGATTAATCATCTCAGTATTTGAACTTTGGAGAGTGTTATTTCAATTCTGTCAGAGTTGTAATTCCAGAGTAATTCAATGACAAAGTATCCCCCTCCTGCCCCTTTTACTGATGTAACATTGTTCAGCAAGAGCAGAAGGGAGGTGCCCAGGTAGACTGCAGAGAGGGACAATCTTCAATTAAGATAAGGGAAAAACCTGAAAAACTTGTCAAGGGGGGCAGGGCTTTCATTGTTTTCATAGGAATAAGATTGTCCCCTGCTGTTATCTGTCTGGTCTATGGACTGCATTCCACATCTGAGAAGAGATGGCTTACAGTAGGTAAAAGGGGCGAGAGGGGGAAACTTTGCTTGTGAATATCTCATAAATCATAAAGGTTTGAGCGATAAGACTTATATCATTCTTCATGTTTTTTTAATGCCTACAAAATAAAATAAAGTTGAAACGAAGTGTTACTATCCCTTTAAACTGACTAAACTACTGAACCACCCATACTCATAATGTTTCCAAACACAAGCAACTCGGATTGTTCTTCATAGTTAATAGTACTGATGTCTGAGGCTGGCATTGTTCATAACATGTTAGTTACTCTGTAATTATATGATGAAGTTTACCCCTCCCGCCCCTTTTCCCGATCGTAAGCCACCTCCCCTCAGATCTGAAAACCAGTCATCAGACTTAAGAGAACACAACGAGGGACAATCTTTCCTTTGTTAGTATAAGGAAAACCCTGCCCTCCTTGACAAAGAATGGCAGGTTTTTACTAATACTGACTGAAGATTATCCTTCGTACTGATCCTCTGTCATATCTGAGCCAGAAACATTGACGTCGTTAAGAGGGGCAGGAGGGGTAAACTTCATCATATAATTACAGTGTAACTAGCAAGTTATGAATAGTGCGAGCACAGACATCAGTACTATTAACTATGAAGAATATGTTAGGAAATATTAATAACCCTTCATGAAGGGAAATGCTGAAAATGTACACTATTTATGGTTCTTGAGGACCAGAGCTGGCCACCCCTGTTTTAGAAAGTATTTCCAACAAAGATGTGCTAAGCTGGATTGTCATTCCAAGAGAAAGAATATGGTTTTCACATTATCTGTATCATCAGTTATATCCATACCTATAAATATATCTGCCAGATTGACAGATTGTGATGACAATGCCGTCCTGAAACCTTTACTATCTGACGGGATAATGGTGGACTGGCAGATAAAGGTCTTTACAAAGTTTAAATCATCTTCCGATTCTCCCTCTATGCCTTTTCCTGTGACATCAGTTATGTTGTCAGTGCAGACTGCCATCTTTTCCCCCTGATAAAGGAAAGTGAGAAATGTGAAGTATTACTATGAACCACTCAGATACTAGAGAAGTATCCAACAGGTTTTTTGAAGTAAATAGTTTGAGGAATATCTAGCTTACAAGGACGTAAACAAACCAGTAGCAGGATAGATCTGTGTTATTTAGCACCCAGTCAGTTTTATTTAATTCACGCTTCTTGAAAAAAACAAAGAGGCATCCTTGGTCGCACTTATTGTATCCAGTCATTTATACTACATTACTGTATGTACAGCAGTACAATCCTATGATGTTTTTGTGGTGTGGAGGCCTATCACAAATTCTTTAAGTACTTGCCAAGCTGGCAGCTTATGACACTGAATACTTGTTGCCTACTGCATAGTTTTGTCAACAGGATAAAACCATGCAATGTTAGTTGCTGGCAACTTTGCAAACACATAAATTAATTCAACATAACCATCCACACCACAGGGACCTTCAACATCACAGGATCATACTGTTGCACATCTAAGAATGTAGTACATAGGAATGAATGCAATAAATGACACAAAGGATTTGGCACTGGGAAAACATTGCACAAATTACAAACCAGGTACAGACACACAATAATATATCATGATGAAGTAAATTACTGTACTACAGTTGTACACTATGATAAGATTGATCATTCAATGAACAATCTTACAATCAGGATCCTTAAAGGTACTACTACACATCTGGGATTTTCACTACCATAAATTTCTATAGTCAGTGCTTCCTCTGTAGTTTTTCCATCCCCCCTCTCTGCAATTAAACCACTGACACCCTTTATTTATTGCCCACTCCCGGTATATGGATATCAATTTTTCACCCTCTCTAAGCTTTCCCTGTTGCATCCAAGATTGTTATCTAACTTGGGAACAATGCATTGTTTTGAACAGATTGTGTGACTGAACAGACTTTCAGTATTGCTTGACCTGTGGAATAGATTTGATCTCTCGAAAGCTTTTCTTAAAATATAAACTGTTAGTCACATTAAAAAAGCTATCAATGATCTGCGAGAGTGCTGTGGACACAAAAGAAGATGAGAGAAGACTGTCACTGGCTGATCGTAAGTGATGGGATGGGGTATAGTGGGAGATCAGAGTGGAAATGTAGGAAGGGGTTGAGGAGACAAGAGTCTTGAACGAGAGAAGCAACATTTTGTAAGATATCCAGAGTTTGATAGGCAGCTATTGGAGAGATATGAGGAGGAGAGGGGGAGGGACAAACCTAGGTGACAATAGGGTAATTTGTGTTTCAGAATTCTGTGTGGATTGAAGAGGATGGAGTTGGAAGGCAGGAAGGCCAGAGAGAAGAAGGTTACAGTAGTCCATGAGAGAAAGGATGAGTGCTTGTGTAAAAAAAAAAGTGTGAGAGAAGGAGAGACCACCATAGGAGACTGCTGCCTCTATCAGTCAGACTGAGACAGCCAGGTTTCAGTTAGAGCAAGTAAGTTTATGGTTTGGGAGAAAAAGAGATCATGCACAGTGTTATATGTGTTAATAATGGAGTGAGCATTCCAGACAGCACAGGGAAATTGAAGAAACTGGGGCTGAAGTCAGGGAATGGTGATTAGGTTTAAACTGTTCCAATATTGACTGGAGGTAGAGGGTTTGTGAAAGGAGATGGGCCCAGGGTTTGGAGAGATATCTCCAGCTGCCAGTAACAGAAGAAGAGAGAGGAGTTGAGATAATGTTTGCGTGGGGGGTGGAGGAGTGCAGGAGTAGAGAAAAGTGAGAAGTTGGTGTGTAGAGAAGAGTGTAGATGAGAGAAATGAATGAGAAATGAGAGGAGATGGTGTAGGATAGAAAAAAACAGACATTTTATTGAGGAGTGCAGATACAGAAATAAAGAATAGGAGGTATTTAATTATTGTCTGTATAGTGAGAGATGTTAAAACAAAAATCAGAGTGAACCAGCACTCTTTCATTATAGGGAATGTAGAGTCAAAAGATGGTTTCTATGAGTTTAACATATAAAGAAATTACCCTTTGCATGGTATAAAGATATATGGGTGTTGGCCCTGTGAAAACCCCAATTGGCTTCAGCTAAAGCAGGGAGGGCTTTCTGTTTCTTTTTGTAGCTATCAATTGTAGAGCTCTGATGCAGTCAGTGTGACTCAGGAGGAGGGTGGATTGACTTTTGTATTTTTTTCTCACTTTAACAAATATGTGACTTTGAAAGAGATTTTTAAAACTACCTGCACTTTTGAAAGCTATTTTTATTTCATTTTTTATTTGTCAATTTATGCAAATGAACTAGTACTTCCTGGTAGGAACTGGCAGTTGGGATAAATAAAGATAAGTGTCTCATAAAACATGGCCAACTTAAAATTAGGTGCTTTTGAAAGCTTTTTCCAAATCACCTATTTGTTACATAGTGATGGTTCAATTTTAATAAATAGGGTAGTTACTTTTGCATTGGACACTAATGTTATTCTGTTCAGAAACCAGTGGATAACAGGAAATCTACAGAGACGTGTAAGGATTGTAACTAGTTATTGTCTTGAGTGGTTCCTACCAAACTGTCTATTTTGGATATGATGGTTATTCTTCAGAAGAATGCAATTACTCAAACTTAGAGGTCTCTAGTGTTAGGCTATCTAGATACATGAATATATTACATTTGGGCCAGTTTGAACTATTGCACTATTTTGTGAATACAAGAGTGTGTTTGAAAGAAGATAAGAAAGTACCAACAGTAAAAGCTGAGGTAAGATAATGCAAGGCCAGATTCCCAATTGGCAATGTAGGCAGAAACCTAGGACTCCAAATTTTAAGAGGCACCTGAGTTGTGCTGGTCACACCAACTGTTTTTAGTTATATTTGGAAACAGTTCAGTCTCATTGCTCCTCTACCATGTCTTTTTTCAGCCTTATCTACTATGTTACTATGAATGGGGCTGTGAAAGCAGTTAGGTGATGAAATGCAGTATGGTAGCGGAGTCAAACTATCTTTTCCTAGAGGCATCTGGGATGTAAATCTGGCCCTAGATGAGGCAGAATACAAAATGATGGAAACTGACAACGAAAGTAAATGAGTTCAAGAGGACAGGTGATAGGGTAGGAGGATGCAAGCAGCACAACAATGTCTTCCTCTGTTACAGAAGCTGATAGTAGGATAGTATGTGAAATAGAATAAAAATGGAGTGTGTTAGGGATTTAATGTGATGAACTTTCATTTTTACTGGTGACAATGTTCTATGAAGAAGGACGCAAGGTCCTCCTCTGTGAAGACAATGGCATTATGATTAAAGGGACATTGATACTTAATACGTAAAAATATATATTGTAGAATTTATCCCACTGAGTAAAACAAGGGTACGCCCACTGCTGAAAGGTGTTTTATTCAAAAGTTATTGCAGCTCAAACTTGAATTTTTTAGGCGCAGTATCACAGTGGCCTGAAATTGTACAGTGGCACTGTTGATACACCATCCTATGGACAGCTCTGGTCAGTTGACCATAAATCTCCATAGGATGGTGTAGCAACAAAGCCACTGTACAATTTCAAGCCACTGTGAAACTGCACCTAAAAAATTCAAGTTTGAGCTACAATCACTTTTGAATAAAACACGTTTCAACAGTGGGAGTACCCTTGTTTTACTCTGGGGGATAAACTCCACAACATATTATTTTTTACATATTAAGTATTACTATCCCTTTAAGGGAAGCAATTCTAAGGCAAAACAAATGCACCACAGGGTGCAAATAAACTTTCTCAAAACTGGCACGGATTTAAATTGTGCTTTTAATACCTTGAGTGCAAGAGAGGCATCCAGTGCATTGGTTACATATAGCATTCAATGGTTTAAAAGCCTAATTAAAATCAATTAGATGTTTTATGTGTTCCTTACAGTACAGTTGGTTTGCCCACAGTTGCACCTTTCTTCTTCCCACAGAGGCTGATTTAAAGGGAAACATTATCCTAACAAAAAATGGCTCTTAGTTTGTGGATCAAAAGAATTTACCTAGGTAGGTGTCATTCAAACAACAGTTAGTCTCCATTCAAAGGGTTAAAAGCCCCATTTAAATCAATTGGAATGTATATTTGTCTCCTATACTGCAAGTTATTTTCTACAAAATGTCTCCACTTTGCCTTTATGTATAAGGCCCAAAATAGTCTATCACCCTTCTTTAACCCTTTAAGAGCCACAGGGGTGTGCTACTCACACACATACACACACACACACACACATCTGGCCCTTAAAGGGATAGCTAATTTCAGGGAAGGGGGAGGGAGGAGGGAACTTTGTGTTCGGTTATCTCTCAAAACAAGGTTTGAGAGATGAACCTGGGGGCAAATGAATTATTTTTCAAATAGCTACAATATGGGGAATAGTAATATTAAAGTATTACTATCCCTTTAAATGTTTACCTTTTTATGGATCAATGAACACAAACACATCTGGTCCTTAAATGTTATTGCTTTAGTGATCGGTGTACACTCCTCGAGTCATTAATGGGTTAAATCAGACTTACTCAAATTCCCCGCCACCTGTCACATTTCAACTTTCTTTTCAAAATGAAATGATTTGGGCACTTACCTCATGTCCACATAAACTGAGGTTAAATGCATGAAAGTACTTTGTCCCTTTGGATGTAAAACTCGGTCCGTTAATGAGGGTTTGCACACTGCTAAGGTTGTTGAAGTTGTAAGTTAAGGTCTGGTTTTCATGCACGTAGGACACAGAGCAGTCACTGTAGCAGGCAGAACGGTCCTTTAAAACAATAAAAACGTTTTTTAATAAATTATCTTGATTTATGTGGGGTATAAAAATCAATAAACCTGTTTAGCAGATTAGCTTCTGTTTATATATTTTGCAATGTTTTTATAAAATATTGCATTAATTATGAGATTACATTCAGAATTCAGTGACAAAGTAAAAATACATGTGACAAAAAACCCTTTAACCCTTTGAGTGCCAGATGGGTGTCTAAATAAGTTGCACAACAGCCTGGTACTCAAAGAGTTAAACACTGACAAAACAGTCATAATGGTATTTAGTGCAAAGTGCAAGTTACTTAAAGGGATAGTAACACTTCGTTTTAACTTTATTTTATTTTGTAGGCATTAAAAAAACATGAAGAACGATATAAGTCTTATCTCTCAAACCTTTATGGTTTATGAGATATTCACAAGCAAAGTTCCCCTCCCCGCCCCTTTTACCTAGTGTAAGCCATCTCTTCTCAGATGTGAGTCTGGTTGTATGACAGTACAGATAACAGAAGGGGACAATTTTCTTTGTATGAAAACAATGAAAGCCCTTCCCCCCTTGACAAGTTTTTCAGCTTTTTCCATTATCTTAATTGAAGATTGTCCCTCTCTGCAGTCTACCTGGGCATCTCCCTTCTGATCTGGTTGAACAGGGGGGGATACTTTGTTTGTGAATATCTCTTAAACCATAAAGGTTTCAGAGATAAGACTTATATCATTCTTCATGTTTTTTTAATGCCTACAAAATAAAATAAAGTTAAAATGAAGTATTACTATCCCTTTAAAGCTATAGTAAAGTTTCAAAATAAAAGCAGCTCCAATTAATCTTCATAGTATTTGGGCCATAGAGAGTGTTATTTCAATACTATCAGAGTTGTAGTTCAAGAGTAATTGAATGATAAGGTATCCCCCTCCTGCCCTTTTACTGATGTAACACTGTTCACCTCAGAGCAGCAAGACTGTCCGGATGGATCACAGAGAGGGACAATCTTCCGTGAGCATAAAGGAAAAACCTGAAAAACCTGTAAAGGGGTGAGCAGGGTTGTCCTTACACTGACAGTAAGAAGATTGTCCCTTGCTGTGAGCTGTCTAGTCTTAAGACCAGATTCCACATCTGAAGGGAGGTGGCTTATACTATATAAAAGGGGCAGGAGGGGGATACTTTATCATTCATTTACTCTTGGAACTACAACTCAGACAGTATTGAAATAACACTCTCCATGGTCCAAATACTATGAAGATTAATTGGAGTTGGGCTTATTTTGAAACATTACTATCCCTTTAAATAAAAACTATAGGCAATTACATGCTACACCCTTTTTAACCATAAAGAAAAAAAATGATAGGAAGGGCGCTCCTAGAATAATATGCACTGTGTTGGATACCAACACCTGATCACCATGATACTTAACCCTTTGAATGCCAGAGGGGTACCCCTCTGCCACTCAAAGGGTTAAAATAATAAAACAGCTTATTAATGGTGAGCAGAGCACATGGTGGTGATGGAAATTGGAGGGCTTTTGCTCACCATTGGCCTACATCCTAAGAGGCTGTTTGTCTAATGAGAAAATCTGTCCCAGATGCTTTTCACATGATAGTATCAGTATTTTGCTTTAATAGTTCAATTTATTTTAATTTAAAAATGTGCAAAGCCCCTTGAGTCTTGATGGGTGATCTTTTTTATTCACTGGATTATATTCAGTACCATTCCACATATTAATATATTCTTTGTAGTGATATAGTTGGTTTAGATTTATTGAAGGTGTGGCTCAGTATAGGATTTCACCTTGTTGCTTCTGCTTCCCGGACCACATGGAATACAGGCTTCTTTGCCATATACTTGATGTGGAGATAGGTATGTGTTGGGTGGGCATTTTTTACACATGTTGCTTTCTTTCTCAATAAAGTGACCTGCAGGACAAGGCACACAGGACGATCCGAGCTGTTGCGGACCCATCGCACAGGCACGGCAGGATGACGCTACTCCATCCAAAGCATTGGTAGCAGTTATTGAATAGATCTTCGCAATGTCATTTACAAAGCGCCGGCTCTGTAAAGAAAGGAAAGGTTCAGCTCAAATATATCTTCCAAATTGTTTGTTATTCCACCATTAATGAAGCAAACAAATTGCTCTTACCAAGAATTGCAAGTGAAATGTAATTTTATAACATCATATTACACATTAGAATATATTAGAAATGTGAAAAATGACCTCTCATATATTTAGGCAACTTTATTAGAATAGCTTTAGAGATAATTTTGAACAAGGAAGAAGAATAACGGTGTTCTCAATAAGTCACATTTTTAATGCTATTAGAGACCTGGAATAACAATGAATAACAATTATATGCAGTGTTTTAGAAGACAGCTGGCAGATTTATGAATGTGATTTTGCACAAAACCAGACACTGGAATCTACTTTCTAGCTCTATGTCTGCCTAATGGCAATTTAATAAGCTACTCATGATGATTTATCTGAAGTCTGCACCAAGACGAGCGCAGTAGGGCAGTCCAGGGGCATTGTGGGACCTTCCTTCCTCTGTGTCTTCTTTAAAGGAATAGTAGTACTTAAAATGTAAAAAATACATATATTATAGAGTGTATCCTCTAGAAGGATAAAACAAGGTTACTCCCACTGCTAAGAGGTGTTTTAGTCAAAAGGTATTGCAGCTCAAACATGGATTTTTTAGGTGTATATCTCAATGGACGGATTTTACAGTGGCGCTGTTGCTACACCACCTATGGTTGTTTATGGTCCAAAGATGTCCATAGGATGGTGTAGCAACAGCACCACTGTACAATTTCAGGCTACTGATATACTGCACCTAAAAAAAAATCAAGTTTGAGCTGTGGTAACCTTTGAATAAAATATATCTCAGCAATGGGGGTACCTTTGTTTTACTCATGAGGGTAAACCCTACAATATATATTTTTTTACATCATAAGTGTTCCTATCCCTTTAACACCATATACTAGACGAGGAAATGACGAAGCTTAACTCCATTTTCCTGAGCATACTATAAAGCAAGTATACAGTTCTTGCTGGCATTAATGTATACACTAAAGTGTGCAAACATATCACTAAACATCATTGTTTGTTATTTGTAGTAAGTCACAGATTAATGTTAAAAGTTAGGATTTGATGGTTTCTGTACAGAGTCAAAATATAGTCTTTGCTGCTCCCCTAACTATACACATATGTGTAACTATTTGACCACCTATGATATGTAAGGCAGAGGTCACAAGGTTTTTGTGTAGATTCTGTCCGATTTCCAGTGAAACAGCTGAGCTTATTGGCTATGAAGTTATTACTATTTTACCTGTGACCAATAAACACAGTTGTTTCACTGCAGATAAGATGAGTTGCGGAAGTTTGGTAAAGACACGAAAGCAGTTACATTGCCCAAGCACTGGACTATAACATACATTAACTAAACATGTTAAAATATACAAAAACTATTAAGGGCCCTATACTTAAAAGACAACGGAGTAATTATGGAGAAAATCAAATGCAAAAAAAAAAAAAAAAAAAAAAACAATCAACTTAACCCTTTGAGTGCCAGAGAGGTGTCTAATAATAACTTTCTGGCACTCAAATGGTTAAATGGGTTTGTAACCCCTTCAGTGCTAGATGTAACCAATATATTGATATGCAATATGTTAAAGAACTAGCATTAAAATGGTTAAATCCACAATTAAACCAATGGGGATTTGGGTACTTTGTATTCTCCCTATGGTGCAGTTAAGTTTGACCCAAAATGACTCTACTTTTCTTTGGTGCATAAGGCCTTAACTTTTTGAGCCCCAGAGTGATGTCAATGCATTGCTTTGAAATGTGTTGAGTACCCTACTGGCAATCAAAGGGCTAAATTTTGGTTGCTAGATTTTTTTAAATAGAGATTAGTAATAAAATGTATGCATACTGTTATGTTCATAAATGTTCCATGAGACATAACTGTAAACATTTCAAGCTGTAATCTCTATAACAAAAGGATTTACAATAAGAAGATAATTTTAGTGTTTGGCAAGACCACTTATCTGAACTAAAAGTGCATGTTTTTACAATTCAAACCCTCATTTTGTGGTCCTTGATTATTTTTACACGACAACTCTGTACCACTTTAGTTTCAGTTTGTTTTCATTTCAAAATATTAAACCCCTTGCAGACCAATTGGTCCAGGGGTGGGGCGCTCTGGTGGACCAGGGCACTTTTTTTTCGACTGGCAGGCTAGTCAATCACAGCTCTGTGTGTAGGCATGCTGTGGAGACATAATTACATGACATGCCAGTACCGTCACTGGTCCATAATGTCTGGAGAGCCATGGTCCTAGCACGTCATCTGCCGTTAAGGTTTTAGAGCATTTTGAGTTCAGCCATGGGAGCCAAGCTATGAAATATAAGTTAATTAATGTCATTGGCAATCACATTTTTGGGCATTCAATGGTTCCATACATAAACGCTCTTATATAATACTGTTTTATTTACAATAATTGTGTGTTTAAAGTTCATTTGCAGAATGTCTTATAGCAATTACATAGAAATTATTTTAACAAGGACATATGCACAACAATACCAGTAAGTTAGTGTGTTATGTTACACAAACTTCAAGGACATATCAATATATATAAAAGGCCAGATGTATGTTTGTCCAGTGCAGTCATGCGCAGTACATACTGCCAGAACGTTTGGCCCATGTACACAGGCTTTTACACTAGTTACACATAAAGCGTCTAGCACAAGCCTTCATATCTTATGTTTCCAAACAACTAGTAACCACAAAATGTTCTGAAACATAGGTGTTAGAGCTTTGTGTTTCTACTCTGGTTGAGATAATTACTCTGAAATAGAGAAATGTGCTATAATAGAATAATACTATACATAAGAAGAATTATCTAGAACAGAATAAAAATATAATGAAGTGTAATGATGATTAGCCTATATAAGGGCAGGATTATAGGAATTGAGAGAGAAATAAACAAGCCCGCTTGGTATGTTACTATATTATTATTGCATATAATATTTATTATTTAAACATATTTTGCTAGTTGAATTGGGTTTACTAGTCTCTCCCTCTCTTCTTGCATACCTAATTCATAGAGCATAACTGCATATGGTGAAGTGAGTCATTCTTTCTCACATTAGAAAAAACACTTTACCATTACATTGACCTCTAGTGCATCTCTCTCCTGCAGCCTTCTTCCTACTGTCCCCCATTTCTCCCACATGTCAATTTGAACGAATATCATATGTATTTAGTAATTATATCTTGTGTCATTTGTTGGCGAAATACCACAAACTAGAAAATATATTCCACATTTTTTAAAAAATATTATTCATAGTATTTTCCTGTAAAGATACTTACGTCTTGAGACTGAGTTGTCCTCTGGAAAGCCCAGGTGAACATATAAGTAGCATTTTTGGATACGATGTTTGTGTATGATTGTTTTCCTTTGCTTCCTGACCATGATTCCACCAAATTGGTGGACTTCCTGTTTACATCCTACAAAGTCAAGGAATACAACTGCTATTACCAAGAAGAAGAAAAAATCAAAGCAGAACAAATAACTGGCGATGCAGCTTATCATTGAAAAATGCCTTGCATTGTGCATATGCAGGTTGCCAAACTGAAAGAAGACATTGGTAACTTTTTCCACCGTTTGGCTTAATGAACTGAACAAGGGCCTGCTTTCAACACAGTAGTGATAGAACAGCTGTAACCACAGTCATCCTATATTATAATTTGCTAAGGATGTTTGTCAGAAGCCGTCATGAGCAGTAGAGACAGCTGCCCGAGCTGCGGCCGATACGGAGCGGGGCACTCCGAATTCAGACCAGAGTCACAAAGAGAGGACTACAATCTGAATTCAGAGCTCCCGGCTCTGTATCAGCCGCAGAGCGGATAGTCTGTACTGCGCATGACTGCAGCGCTGCCAGTGACACGGGCTTTAAAACTAGTAGATTTTATAATTGTGATGGAGGACAGCCAGGTACTATATTATAGACAGGTCCTCAGGTGCCAAATAATGCAAGGGGAACAAATACCACAAGCTGAGAAACTAGGATCTAGAAAAACCATTATAAAGAGACACTATCAGAATCTACTGCAGATTTTGTTAAATACTGGGGAAATTAATCAGTTATTAAAATGACCTATGGTCCTTTCTGCAAACTGTAACGTATATATATATATATATATATATATATATATATGTGTGTGTGTGTGTGTCAGTTGTAAGCATATAAACTTACCACCATGAAGTACAGCATACAGTCTGAAGCACAAATGGTTTCAAACACAAATGTTATCCTTCCCAGCTCAGCGCCATTTGCTCCTGTCACTGATGTGGAGGGTCTGGAATTTAATAAAGAAAAAAAAGGAAGAACTGCATTGATCCTGAGACGTTCAGGTCATAACATACTGGATTCACATGCATATTGATATAAATGTGTATGTAGAAGATACAGCTGTAATATGTTGATGAAAAAAAGAGCTGATCTTATTATCTATGTACGCAGCATAATGTGCGGCACATTTCTTTGAGGGAATAAAAAATTAAAGTAATACCATTACATTTATGACAAGACTAGCAATGTGTACAAATGTATTTTAACTTCACCCACACCACTCTCACCATCATTTCCTGCAACACTAGAAATAAAATCAATATCTACACCAGGGCTAGACAATCCAAGGCCCTACAGCTGTAAAGGACCACAATTCCCATCATTCTCAACCAGCTGTTGTAAATGGAAAATATAATTCTCATTCTATCACTCTTATTTAGATTTAATTAGTGTTACTTACTTAAATCCTGTGATATGTAAGTTCAGGATGAGATAATCGTTGTCGGACCCTCCTGCTCCACTCTGAACATGATCTCCAGCAACTTCCCAACCTAGAATGGTGATAAGCATTCATTTACAAATATTGACTTACAGTTTAACTGAGGATTAGCATGAACAGTACTACAGGCATGTTACGGAAGGTAAACAATGTAGCAAAACAACGGAAAAGACAAGAGTTTATACACATTGTACAGGAAAAGTTATTAGCAGCACAAAGCAAAACATACTGTGTAGACTGACAGACATATCCACACTCTGTAGACCAGTGGTTCTCAAGCTTTTTTTGCTCAAGGCACCCCTAATATGGAGTCTGGCATTTTCGAGGCACCCCTATCATTTTATGTCATTTATCGGGGGTGTATTAAAGGTTACAAATACATTAATATAGAGTTATTGTTAGACCTCACAACTAAAATGAATGTATTGTGCATGGCAATAGCCTTAAATATACAGTTGGAAGTCTACATTCACATTTTTGTCAAAGTTTTATAGATAAAATGGGGCACCCTAAATGGATGTCCGCACCCTGGTTGAGAAACACTGGTGTAGACTGGCAGAGCTATCTACCTGGTTAGTTGATTATTATGAAAAGTAAAATGTCAGAGGAAGACCCAGTATGAATGAGTCCATATCTACAAAAGGGAACTTTTAACACCTAGTGGGTCTTATGTATAAAGGCTGACATACCAATTCAGAGGGAAACTAAATGTGCCATAGGAAAAAAATAAACATTCCCATTAATTTAAATGGGATTTTTAAAAAGGGAGTGACAGTTTATTTTGATTTTACATATTTTGCAAGTTCATAATCATTCCTCGGAACTTGACAGGCAAGGCTACCCAAAGGACAGCCCTGCCAGCACCGACCGGGGAGTGAAATGACGCGATTAGCATCATAAAAGGGGCAGGGTTTAGTCATGAGGGGGCGGGACAAAAAAAAGGGCAAAATATATGTGGAATGAGGGTAAGATGGCGGGGAGTGGGAGGAACCTAGGCGGGATGGAGAACAAGTGGGCAGAGTTTTGCCCACCCGGAGATTGAGAGACTGCCCCGGAGACCCGGTAATTCACTGTGAAATCCGGAGTCTGTAGGGCGAAACCGGAGAGTTCCCAGGTATGCTCATAATATATAAAATCTTCATTTTCTTTTTATTTTTTTATTTTTATGCCGCTGACAGTGAGGTCTTTGATATTCGAAAACCAGGGAGTTTTCAGTCTGACAGTGTAAGAAAACATATTTATACAATGTTGCAAATCTCCACTCAGCGCATATTGATCTGTGTACTGTAGAGCAGTTTTTGCAATCATGGGATTGTCATGTCACTTCTTTAAAGAGCACGATCGGGCAGAAATACTAATAACGTCATCACATTATATTATTATTAACTTATTGTTTCATCTCCATGCCTGCCAACTTGATGTTGATACATCATCTATATGTTCCTTCTTATTTACTGGGTTTGTCCCGTTGCAATTACCACTTTTGCTCCACTACATAGTAATCGCAACGGGACAAACCACTGTTTTCCGATGTGATAAAGGTATTAGTATTTCTGCCCGATCGATCTCTTTAAAGAAGCAACATGACAATCTCGTGCTGATATGCAATGCGAGATTGTCATGAAGCCCTTTTGAACATGGCGATCTACTGAATGCGGAAAAAAGTAGCGCAATATAAAAAATGCTCTATTTCAAAAGGATACCGCTAAAAAATACCCATACAATGCAAATACACTAATAAATACCAATAAGATAAAAAAAAATCAATAAAACACCAAAAAAATTGCATTCATCCTAATATTAGAATCCCAATGAGGGAAATGATGAAGGCTCAAATAATGAATGGTTTTAAAGGGGAACTACCAACACAACACAATGTACTCTCTAATTCTTTGTCTTTCTAGCGTTATTAGCAATCCATAGTTAGTTTTCTCCAAAAAAGCGTTGTAAGAGCCCTATCTTTACACTAAATCTCTACCTGATGACGTCTTGCCCCTTGAATCCGTTCTACGCATGACCACTATGGTGCCATTCAGCTCCATTGTACCTCCCTCCGTCTTGCCCATCACTCGTACGTCATTGTCCTCAGCACCACCAGACCTGCCGCACTCCTGGTATCAAGCGCAGTCAGGTCAATTCAGCATAGTGGGAGCGGGTGCATGTGAAGCACTCGCTATATATAAACCACCGGTCTGTTTTCCACTAGGCTGAAATGACCTGACCACGCATGATGCCAGGAGCTCGGCAGGTCATGTGGTGCTGAGGACAATGACGTTCAAGTGATGTGCAAGACGGAGGGAGGTACAGTGGAGCCAAGTGGCTCCATAGAGGTCATTTGCAGAACGGATTCAAGCACCCAATATTTTACATGTAAAGTGTGGTACCATATTAGCCACAGAAAAAGCAGGAGACTAATAGAATAATGATACCTTTGTTGTCCAAGTGGCACTAGGATGCCAGCTTTCAAGGCAACTTAGGTCTCTTCTTCAGGCATAAAAGAATGAAGTCTGAATACACAATACATGACAGGTTTAACTCTGTAAATTATTTTAACATTTAAATTCCACTGCCAATATATTTTATATATTTTATGGTACATCTGTGTATGCAGCTTGTTGCTTCCATCTTACAAGTTATCAGGCCAGCGCCACCTATAAGCGAGGTAGGTGCCGGCCTAGGGCGCACATTCTCTGGGGGCACATCGGGGCCAACCCCACCACCCCCGCTCACCGCTTATTGCCCAAGTCAATGGCACAGTGGGGGGGGGAGAGCTATTTTTTTAATGTAGCACAGTGATGCCCATTTCTCTCTCCCCCTCCGCTCTTTCAATCCTGGACACAGATTGAAGGAGCAGATGGGGAGAGAGAAACAGGCATCGCTGTGCTACATTAAAAAAATAGCCAGCCAAGTGAGGGCACCGAAACGGAGAAAGAGGAAAAAAAAATGAATGTGCACCCGGAAGAGTAAGTGTAAGGGGGGTCAAGAGGGGGTAAAGAGTCAGACGGGGGAAGAAAGTGTCAAAGGGGGGATCAACAGTCAATGAGGGGGATCAACAGTCAAAGAGGGGATCAACAGTCAGATGGGGGAGAGAGAGAGTCAAAGGGGGGATCAACAGTCAAGAGGGGGGGCAAGAGAGTCAAAGGGGGGATCAACAGTCAAAGAGGGGGAGCGAGAGAGTCAAAGGGGGATCAACAGTCAAGAGGGGGAGAAAGAGAGTCAAAGGGGGGTCAACAGTCAAGAGGGGGAGAGTCACATATAGAGAACATACACTCTGTTGCTCTGATACGCATATAGAGAAGCACACACACATACTTACACACTGATATCCTTATAGAGACTCACACATACTGACACATTTATATACATACAGGGAACACATACTGACACACACACATACACATATAGAGAACACACACACAAACTGACACTTATACACATATAGGGAACACACAAACACACTGACACTTAAAAACATACAGGGCGGGGCATAAAGGGGTAGGACACAAGGGGCGGCAAAATTAGGTTTTGCCTAGGGTGGCAAAAATCCTTGCACCAGCCCTGCAAGTTATTCATTTTATTATTTCTCACATCACCTATTATTTGAGCTGTTGTTGTTCATAACGTCATCTTTTACGTCATTCATTATTTAAACAATCATTGTTTTCATTTTTTCACAAACATCATTGTGATTCTAATATTAGGGTATTATATGGGTATTTTTTAGCACAATAGTCTGTTAACACGATTTTCTGGATACTGTATATATAGGTCACTGGATTGTCTATGTAAATTGGTCTGTAGTTATCCCCATTGGCATCTCAATATTTGGTTATAGTGATTTCTGTGTGTGCCCTATACATATATCCAGATATATATGTATCACCCCAGCAAAGTTGTTATTGGTTTACCTATTTGTTGTCAATTGATGTTACACTTATTATAATAAAGCACAATTGTCTTAATTTTGTAACATTTTTGGTTTTGCTAGCCGCCATGCCCAGTACTTCAAAAGTACTATATAGAGATATTTTGGCGCTCCCAATTTATGTACATTTAAGTTCCTGTTAATGGTCACTTGAAATATCAGTTACCCGAGCAAACTAGCAATCTGCTACATTTAATACTGATATTATGTTAACACCTTGGATAATAGATAGATCTCTAACATATTGTGATGCAATGCATTGGGGACCTCTCTAGCATCCATGGGGTAAAAGGGTTTTTCAGGGTTCCACAGCATTCTTCTGTGAAATGAAAGGGATCCACCACTGCCAGAAGTTTGAGAACCACAGTACTAGAACATAGGCTTCAATGAACACATAATCAATCAGTCCTAAGAAGCACAGAATTTGATTGCTGGAGGTGGCCCACCATTCATTCCATCACATTTGGAGTTTCCAACATTGAAGCAGGAAGTCTTCATGTTGGCTGGGAGGACATTCCACCATTTATATTCAAAGCCTAGAACTGGTTCTGTTCCTGCAGGACATGTTTTACATTCTGTGGAAAAAAAAAAAACAAAATATAAAGTATGCTGTAGGAGTTCACTTTTCAGTATTATTATTAATATAATATTATCACCTAAACACAGGACTCCAGTGGAGTCACAATAATCAATTTTAATGTACAGTAAATTTTTCAGTTGAATGCATTCTCATGAATGAGGGCTGTCAGATTCCAAAGTGGTGGTGGGTTCTACTTTTCCTGCTGTATAAAACAATGGTAGTCCCACTGCTGGAAGATGCATCTTTCTAGAGATATTACAGTTTAAACAGTTATAAAAGATAATTAATCTGTTGCATTTTTGATGGCAAAATGATTAGCACCATATCTGTGAATCTGTGAATTTAGCATATTTTATCTCACTTACCGAATGTTTTCTAATATTGTTGTGAATGTGTTTCAAAAAGTGGACGTCGATAAAATGTCTGCCATTTTGTGAGAGGATTAGCAATTGCTCCTAATTCGGCAATGCAATGAGCGCACATTTTCATACATCTGGTTAACTTTGCTGTTACTTTAGGAGCATGTGCTAATGTTGCCGTTAATTTAGGAGCATATGCTAATCAGTATCACGGCATTATAGGTTTCTTGCATCAAGACGTAAGCAATCTCTAATAGTTTATCAATTTATGGCTTTTATAAAATAGTGTATGTTCCACTTTCTTGTATTCCCCCCTCAGTTTTTAAAAGGTGCTTACCCTGCATTCCATCAGAGAACATGCCCAAAGGACAGGGAGTACAGAGAGATGTGCCATTGCTGTAGAAGCCTGGATTGCAAGGAGGACAATCTTCCTTCTTCCCAGAATCTGGAAGCCTGATAGACTTAGGAAGATCTTCACGGCAAATCTTGGGCTCTATCCATTTATACATTATTTGAGTCTGAAAAAAAGTACCAAATCAAACATGTTTAATGCTATGGATGGTTATTTGTACAATATTGTAATATGTTGTCAGACTGCATTGGTGTGAACCCTTAATTTAAAGTTTTAATCCATTAAGTACCGAAGTGTGTGCACCTCACCGTAATGCAATGCACTGCACACCTCTCTAGTCCTTAAAGCGGAACTACCACCCTATAAAAAGTCACCACCCAATAATTAGGAATCTGGCGACTAGCTTCTTGATACTGTTATTATCTTTCACAAATACCGCATTTTGTAATAATCCTGTTTCTTCAGAGACCGGCAGCCAGGCTTGGACGCAGACATCTTGCTCAGAGACGTCTGCACGTCTGTGTCCCGGTCTCCTCTAGGAGGGATTGCATGGAGCCGAAAGGCAGCAGAAGGGACCGACAGCACAGGTGCGCAGATGGCTCTACAGCAAGATGCCTGGCTGTCAGTCTCTGAAGAAACAGGATTACTTCAAAACACGGTACTTGTGGAAGATAGTAGTAGTATTAAAGGGATAGTAATACTTCGATTTATCTTTATTTTATTTTGTAGGCATTAAAAAACATGAAGAATGATATAAGTCTTATCTCTCAAACCTTTTTGGTTCAAGAGATATTCACAAGCAAAGTTTCCCCCTCCCGCCCCTTTCACCTAGTGTAAGCCATCTCTTCTCAGATGTGGAATGCAGTCCATAGACCAGACAGATAGCAGCAGGGGACAATCTTCTTTCTATGAGAACAATGAAAGCCCTGCTCCCCTTGACAAGTTTTTCAGGTTTTTCCCTTATCTTAATTGAATATTGTCCCTCTCTGCAGTCTTCCTGGGCACCTCCCTTCTGCTCTGACTGAACAGTGTTACATCAGTAAAAGAGGCGGGAGGGGGATACTTTATCATTGAATTACTCCTGAACTACAACTCTGACAGAATTGAAATAATACTATCCATGGCCCAAATACTATGATGATTAATTAGAGCTGCTTTTTTTATGAAACATTACTATCCCTTTAAGAAGTCATATGCTTTATTATTGGGTGGCAACTTTTTATAGGGTGGTTAAAGGGTTAACGGGTCAGATCAATTTTGATTCAAGCAGGGATTTATTCAATGATTCAAACAACTTCAACAGCACTCCCCAGAAGAATTTCTATGCCTAGTACTGGGTTTGGGCACGCATCACCTCAGGTTCCCATTAGTTTCAGTTTTTCTTATTTTAAGGCATATAGTTGGGAAGCAGTGATGTCTTTTAGGCACAATATCTTAGTGGAATTCTTGTTGCCATAAAAACTGCCTATGGAAATATTGATCAGCTAATACATATTCCTATGGTTGGTGCCTTTTTATTCACCATTAGATGAAAGGTTTCAGAGGATCTTAAACTGGCCCTTGAGCTGACTATATCAAACTCCTTAAATAAGTTGTAGCTCAATTAAAAATAATTCAGATATTCATGTATCTAGCTACCTTGGGTACATAGAAATAAATCCACTTTAAAACCCAAATATAAAATGTATTTTAATAAAATACAGTATATGTTCCAGAGTGTTGGTGTAGCTAGTCATTGGTGGGCATTGGGGCAAACACTGTTTTTGGGCCTGTTTACATAAAATATTTATTCCAGGAGCATAGCTAAAACCTATTTGGTCCTGGTGCTGATGGGCCTCTTGGATGCCTGGCCCTATCACACCTATTCCCGCTGCACTCCCTATAATTATACCCCTGTTTCAGAGCCACCTAAATGATTAAATACTTAAAGACTATGAAGGAACACTCAGAAGGGAGCGATAACATCAGTACTAAATTGTAATAATATTACCAATCATGAATATGTAGGTAGTCATAAGAGGATGCCCATTATTGTCCCATTTGCATGGTCATTATGTAATTCAATGTAACTTGAAGTGATGAAAATTATTGTAGTTCAATTGGCTACTTAACATAGCCAATAAACAAACTTGAAGCAAAATTATTTTATTTTCAGTTAGTGGTTATTACTTCACTATTGACTATTAACATTTACACCTTTACGACCAGCTTCCATGGGTTACCATGCTGAGACAATGTCACTGTTCACAGCTATCCCAAACTAGAGTGAAATGCACCCTATAGCACCACTTATAATGTGGAATGTTATCCCAATAATCCAATCACTGGCTGGCCCATGTAGAGCTCATCAAATCCAATATAGGTGTGGTCACAGTAGGTTACCTGTCTGCTTTCTAGTACATCTATCATGTGTCCTTCACCGCTGTAACAGACTTGCAGACGGCAATGAAAAGAACATAGACAATATGTTGGATTCACTCATATGATCAAATCATAATATGAGTTTCTGGAATGGCTGGCACAGATATTACATTAAGTTGCATGGGATGTAGTGGAATTGTTTTCCTCCATACAAGGCCTAAGCATAACCAAGGGAAAATTGTATACTGCGTTATGATGGAGAGTGAACCTAATATTTTTATTATTAAGTCTTGTACACAGAAGTTTTAAAAATGATATCCTTGTGACATTTTCTAGTCTACAATGGGAATAGATGAAAGGATGAAAACGTTATTTACTTCTGTTTATTAAACTTGATTCCCAACAGATCCAGAGATGTCTCCTAAGCATTGAGAGATGTAATGTGTTGAAAACATTTCTAGCACCCAATGTAATCAGTTAGCATGACTTTTTTTTATTTTAAAGCAGTACAAACAGAATATTGATCAAATACACAATTTTAATGCATTTAAGATCAACATAGCATTCTCTCTTTAGAATGTGTTCATGATATAGTGCAAAGGTTACATAGGCAATTGCTTTGCATGATTCCTCATGGAGTGGACATGTATAGGATTAAGACGTGCATACTGACCATGTGGTTAATAGTACTTCATGACCCTTTAAAGGGACAGTTCCACCTTATCTTGACAATATATTCTGTTAGTGCATTTTATGTCAAATTCCTTGTAATTCACTCTCTCTGCTTTCAGAAAACTCTGAAAACACATTCATAGGTGTCCCTATTAAGGACATCAAATGTAAAAAAAAAAAAAAAAAAAAAAAGAGGAAACTATGAATAAAAAAGTATAGGCAATTTGCCTATTATGCAGATTTACAATGTCAAGATAAGGTGGAACTGTCCATTCAAGTACCAGAGGTGTGAAGCAACACACTGCACTACCCATCGAGTCCTTAACCATCTGAGTGCTTTGGGCCTTTATCAAGATGCTTACAGAATAAACTGCCAGATACCCACATATATACCAAGCCCTGTGCAAAAATGGCACCAAAATGACATCATACTTGTGGGGGAGGGGCATAAAAAACATAAAAATTAAAAAAAAGAAAAATGAACATTATAACATTATTTTACAGCCTCAAATTGTTCTACTTTAAATACATATATTAGCATCATTTATGTGATTATTTTCTCATGCTTAGAATTACATTCAGGAAGCATAACTATGTTTTAATTTTCACTCTACACATATGAGGTTATATAGTCTCTTTTATTCATCCTACCTAAGTCAGGTTATTTTCACATTTTACTTTATTTTTGTCAATTTTTTAATGTGTATGTTTTTCTGCCCCAGCCCCCACAAGTATGATGTCATTTTGGTGCCACTTTTGCACTGGGTTTGGTATATATGTGGGTATCAGTTTATTCTGTAAGCATCTTGATAAAGGCCTAAAGTGGGGCCGAAACGTTGATGGAATAAACCAGCCCATATTTTTCACCTCTACAAAGACCAGTGAGTGCTTTCTTTTTTTCCTACAAACTGGTATATCCTATATAATAATTTGCTAGAATGTTTGTCACAATGCAGTCATGCGCAGTAGAGACTGCCCGTGTTCAGGAAGTCTCTATTGCTCATTTTTGCATTGTGTGAGTGAGGCGACGCAAGACTGCATCGCGTGGAGCAGTGAGGTAGCGGCCTCTTAACATTACCCGGACCCTGGCTCGTGTACACGGGTTTTTAAACTTGTGTATAAATATATTTATTTGTTTAATAATGTATATTTATGTTACACAATGTGTGTATGCATTGTATGGGTATAAATTACCTTTCCTTCACTATCACAAGGTGTATGGATTTGGAATAAATCTTTATTCGTACAAGCTGGACGGTCATTGCATTTACTTGATCCTTCATCTGAAATACAAACACACAGAATAATTAATAGGCAATAATATCTGATTATTAGAAATATGTAAGAATCACTGATATGAGTCTTGCCCTTGCTCTTTGGTTCAAGAGAAAACATTCACTTCAGTCAGTCCTGGATGTCATGTTCATGGTGGTGGACATGACAGTTACTATAAGATTACTTGGTGTCCAAACGTAATCAGGCAGAGTACATGAACTTACATAAGATTACATTGTGTACTGATTATAGTATGAAATCCAGTAGTCCTGCTGGCAACTGTCATGTCTACCTTTGTGGGCCTGACATCCTGGACTGATTAAAGATTTTATTTCTTGAACAGAGGCACCAGGACAAAATTCAGAGGGGGCATTAGGATATTCTGGCCGTAAAACAGGGGGTTATTATTAAATGTGAGTGTCCCTTTAACTGTTTGGAAATAATTGCTCAGTACTATGTCACCAATTAAGCTGAGAGAAATGAGTGAAGGTACATTTTTCCCCCAACCTGCTGAATTAACAGCACACATACCATATCACAGTCACAATATCAAGATATAGATATTTACATACATATTTCTAAACCTGCCTTTTGATATAGGAACACGTTGCTTTAAGCAATGTTCAAAAGGATACATTGATCTAACCACTTGAATGCTAGAGATTTCTTCCACACACATTGGGAAGCAATGAGATGGAGGAGTCACTAGCATCCAAGGGGGTTCACTTAAAATGTTTATAAACAACTATATAAAGCTTTACTTAACTTCACATTATAATTAACAAGCATATACCCTTTTTAACTCTATACCTGCCTTCTCATATCTTTCCACCCTTGAACGCATCAACATCATGTTTCCTGAGCTGGTTACATTTCAATTTGTATGAAAGTTTAGGGAGGTATAGCAAAGAGTTAATGTATACAACTTTAATTCTGTCTAGAATTCTGGCTAGCTAGTACACTGTTTGACAACAACAGGGCTGTCAAACAGGTTCTAATCTGCAGCCACACACTGAAAAGAATATTTGTTCTGGAGAGGATTATATTTTCGGTAAAACACTCACTGGTACAGGTATTTTTTGTGTATTTACTAAACCTTAATTAATGGAATATGTGTGCTCCTAAATGTGGCAACAATTATGAATAAAAAGTGGGTAAAAAGGTATGGAAATAGAAAATAAGTATGTGTGAGCGGAAAAAAAGGAAGAATGTTGTCCAGTAGACCATTAAATTATGTTGCCTTCAACAAATAGCACAAAAATGGAAAAAGGTGTAAATTAGATGATACACCCCTTAGTAAATATCTCCTAAATTTTCATTGCATTAAAAGAGCTGTGACCTTCATGAAAGTATCAAAGAACAATTAAAGAAATACAGAGCACTATAAAAAAAATGTGGACAGTCTAACTTACATTTTGCTTGTTTAAAAATATAATCTTTCATGAGAGCAATATGCTTTCATTCAATGGCAATTTTTTTGTTTGTTTTTTATAAAAACACATTTAAGTTCTTGTTCAGTTGCACAAAAGCCCAGAATTACAGGTTACATTCTTCTAACTTAACTCCACACCCTCACATACTTTGCTGATGACATCAGACATGAAATCCCACATTGGCATCACTGGTGACATCACAAAGTATCTCATAGATATTGATGTCAGCTGAGATGCCATGCCATCAGCCAAGAACATGGGAGCATGAAGTCAAGTTGGAAGAATGTAACCTGTGTTCACCAGCTTTAGTGTGTTTCAGTGAGGACTTAAGGGGATAGTAATACTTCATTTTATCTTTATTTTATTTTGTAGGCATTAAAAAAACATGAAGAACGATATAAGTCTTATCTCTCAAACCTTTATGGTTGGAGAGATATTCACAAGCAAAGTTTCCCCTCACTGACCAAAATGGTCAAGTCTGCTATCTAGCTGTCAGATTTGGAATCCAGTCCGCAGATCAACAAGTGGCTCTTCAGCAGAGTCGAGATCAGCTAAAAAGTGTCTAAAAAGTATGCTTGCAAACCAGGCACACTTTGTATACTATTCAAATGAAGTAGTTCTTCTTATATCTCGCGATCTCGGCTCTGCTGTAGAACCACGGCTGGTCGGCGGACCGGATTCCTAATCAGACAGCTAGATGGCAGACTTGACCAGTGAGGGCAAACTTTGCTTGTGAATATCTCTCAAACCATAAAGGTTTGAGAGATAAGACTTGTATTGTTCTTCATGTTTTTTAATGCCTACAGAATAAAATAAGGATAAAAGGAAGTATTACTATCCCTTTAACTGCAGCATTAGCAGATGTTTTTGCCATTGAATTTCCATTGGGGGGTTTTTTTTGTTTGTTTTTTTAATTATTCAAACTGGTGCTTACTTTTCTTAAAGTTGTTTAGTTCTGGAGCAAGACAACTGCACCACAGGGATGAAATTAGAAGTTGTGTTGCATTAAATGGGACTTTTAAACCATTGAATGGGAAAGAGGTCTCACAGTTGGGTCAGTGACTACCAGTGAGCAGTGAAACAAGGCTGAGATGGCAGCAGTGTATGCTGATGTCACAATTGGCACAGAAGGTCTGAATCCCAGTTGCAGGATGCCAGTGACAGTGATCAGAGAATGGTAGAAATGAAGTCTCATCTGATTGGATTCTTGAGACTGAGGCTAGTAAGCAAGGCCTGAGTGACAAGGAAGGCCACAAGTGTACTCTTGCTGCAGCTGAAGGCTGGATATAGATGTTGGCTGACATGCTAAATATTTGATCCCAGCTGAACCAGATCAGGATGAGTATACCAGTAGAACTGAGAAAAGCATATATAACCAACAGAATCAAAACAATTTGAATTCCAGAAGGATAGTAAAGAACAAGATGGAAGATCAGGGCAAGAGTTCAGTAGACATTGATAAATAAGCAATAGGTCACGGCAGGCTGAGAACAAGCAGGAGCAAAGTACTAGCCAGGTTCAGGATGGAAATATGAATGGCAAACAACAGGACCAAATCTTCACCACCAGAGCTAACAACTGAGCACTGAATCTAGATCTAAGGTCATTTAAATCAGCTCTCACAACTGTGCTTAAGCAGATCCCACAAACACCCAGAAATGAGCATGTTAATGTATCTGTACGTAAAATTGTGTGTAACTGTGCACAAATCTGCATAATTTGCCATGTACTTTTGGATATCGCGAAGCAGAACACAACTGGACAAGTGTGTGCATGCAAATGACCATACACAGTGGGATGGCGATCAGCAAGGACTGATAAGTAATGATAGTTGGGGTAATTGAGTGTATATCTAAGTTTTGCAAATTTAATGAGTGAAAGATGAGATCTTAATCACATCAGAAGCCAATTCCATCAGTTGTCAGTAGATGGCAGCCTCCCATAACCTATATAACCCTACCTTTAGTAAAAAGCTCCCTACTAAGCATGTCTACATCAGTCACAGCTATAAATTCTCTTGTACTTTTTTTTTTTTTTACCCACAATATCTCTGGTTCTACTGATATGTTTTATTAGTTAAAAAATGCACTCAATACTCATCGGGGTGCCAAACTTGGTGAATCCACAAGCTAGTCTGAGCTGTGGGTCTGACTAAAATTTCTCATTGTTCCAAATAAGAGTATTTATTAAGCAATTTGGTACTCGGAAATCACACAACACATTTTTGTGAAACTTAAAGGTTTTAAAGGGGACTGCCAGTGTGACTTGGAATCCAGAATGTCAGCTAATTTAGTTATAGCCAAATACATTTCCAAAGAACCTTTTGTTCAAACTTGACTATTGAAGCCCTGGTTGGCTTCAATAATAATTATGGTTCTTTTAAAATTATATATAAAATAAAGAAATAATAAAGCAAATTTATTCAAATTATTTTTGCGGCTCAGCTGGCTTATTGACTATGAAGCAAGGGAGCCTGGCTTAATTGCTGGGGCAGTTGCTTGTGACCTTAGACAAGTGACTTTAACCCAGAATTAGAATGTAAGCTCTATAGGACAGGGACTTACTTTGCCTGAAGATTCTGTGTACTGTGTTGCGTACACATTGTTAACACTACATAAGAATAAAGATATTATAACTTTACTACAATTAAAGTTATAGCCTGTATGGGTGCACAATCAACATCCTATCATAAACAGTTGATTTTTCTTCCAACAGTATGCAATTTGTCTTTACATTCAAAATAATTTATGTTTCTACTTGTGAATCTATCATATATATATATATATATATATATATATATATATATATATATATATATATATCTCCTCCTGACCCTGCTAGTTGTGGACAACTCATTGAGACACAAACCACTGTGTATTTGGTGAGAACTATAATGCACTAGACAAGTGAAGTCAAGATACTGAACCTTTTAAGTAGTCCAAATAATATCTAAGGTTCAGTATAAAACTATGCTTTCAAGTCAACTAATACACAATCACCTAGCTTAATGATGTACACAGAATGAAGGTTAATGTATTAATTTCCAGTTATGTTCTGTAACATTTTAAGAAATCATATCTAAAATTTTTTAGTATGTATACATTTTGTAAAAATTAAGAAGCACAGTGACTTTTTGTTAAACAAAATAAATGTTTTCTAGTTTTGTTTAAGGATAGTAAAGATTACTTTATGAAAAAATATATATTTTAATTATTTTCCCACTGCTGTTTCATTCAAAGTTATTAAAGCTCAAACCTGCTTTTTCTTCCTTAAACTGCAATTTGCAATTGTTCTAACCGTATGGTGTGTTCCTATCACTTATTATGTAGAGCTGTAGTCTACGACTCAAGCCCCTCATCATACAGTGTATTATTAAAAAAAAAAAAAAAAAAAACTATTAGCACCACTGGCCTTGTGAAGTGTATCTGAGTGAATGTTTATTTCACTCAACTATTCAGCTGCCGGGTTCTTAACCCCTTAAGGACCAGCGGTCCCGGGGTGTGTGGTCCTTTAAGGACCCGATAAAAAAGTTTGACGTGCCGGCCCAAGTGACTGATCACGTGTGTCGGCGCGCCGAACGGGGGACTGATAGTGATGGCTCCGGTCTTGGAGCAATCAATTTCAGAGTTCCTGCAGGTGTGCTGTGAGTAAAAAATATGTGACGTGCCAAGACCGTCACTGGTCCTTAAGTGCCGGACAGCCATGACGGTCCTGGCACATCAGTGGACGGGAAGAGGTTAAGAGCATCACAGCAGAAACCCACGCTGTATAACTTTTTTAATGCTAGGGGGCTGTGCAACTAATTGCAGAATAGATTAAAGTTTTCTCGGTTGCAAAATTAACCCACTGAGTGTCAGAGGGGTATGCAATGCACTGCTCTGCAATGCAATGACTACCCCTCTGGCACTCAAAGGGTTAAAAGGCTCTGAAAACATTGAAATGGCAATCTGCTATTTATGAGCAATAATCTTTCCTGGTGTGGTTTTTAGAAACCTACGTTTGTGACCAGATCTGGGTTTATTGATGGGTCAGTGCTCTGAAGACTCCCCTCCATCCTCTCTTCCATTGATATTCAAAGTATGCAGGAACACATTTGTCACTGGGAGGTCTGTGACCATAGCTGTGGTTCCATAGAAAGCTATGAGGAGATCCAAACTTGCCAACCACAGGCTAACAAAGTAGGGACTGTAAACTCTGGTAACACAGAAAGCTATGGGGAAGTAACACATCCTATGTAATAATTTGCTAAGTGTGTGTTTGTCAGAAGCCATCATGCACAGTAGAGACAGCTGTGCGCGCTGCAGTCATGCGCAGTACAAACTGCCGGCGCCGCGGCTGATAACGGAGCAGGGCTTCGAATTCAGTTTGGTGCGCAGAGAGGACTACGGTCTGAATTTGGAGCGTCCAGCTCCGTATCAGCCGCGGCGTGGGCAATGTCTACTGTGCATGACTGCACCTCGGACATTGCTGGGTGGCACTGTGGCCTGTGTACACTGACTCTTCAACTAGTTAACATATAAACATACCCACAGGACTAAGACAATGGCTCATAAAGCCGCATTTCAATGTGCAAATGAGCCACTGTCAAAGTAGTCACTGCAAAATCATAAACCTGGTGAAGGCATGGCAGGTTCATGGTGGTACTGGTGTATTAGTGGAGGATTAACAGAGATAAGACATCTTGGTTCATATGTTGAGATGTATTTGAAGCAAATATGCAATTTTATTGCCAACCTGGCTTCTTACTGAAGTTTAGTGGATCTCTCCCTAGTTGGCTCTGCTGCTTACAGTATTGATAAAAATAAAAATAAAAAAAATATATATATTACATACAGAGCGTGCAGCCGTCTCTACTGCGCATGAAGGCTTCTTACAAACACACATTTAGTGAATTATTATACAGGATGAGCCATACAGGCTTTTGAATGAGAAGTATGCTAGTAGCAGGAGTATACAGTTGTTTTACTCAACAGAAAAGTCCCCATAACATAACTTCATAAAAAAAAAAGCTTACAGCTGTATTAACTCTCTTTGTGCCAGAGTGGTGTGCAATGCATTGCTTTGCAGTGCACTAAATACCCCTCTATAACTCAAAGGGTTAAAATACAGAGTACTGTACTAAGATATATAAAAGTTCAATAGTCAAAACATTACAAAACGCTAATATACACAGTTTTTTAGTGGACCTGTCACCCTAGGATAAGTTGAGTTAATTTTTCGAGAGAATAAAAACAGCCTATATGTTGTGCTAGTCCTTGTTTTGTAATAAATTGCTTGGTCAATATTAACACACACTGTGCTATGAACATAGATGGGAACTCTCTGGAATTGCCCCAAAGACTCACGTTTTTGTAGCAAATTATCGGGTCTCTGGGAAAGAGGCTGATTCTCCCATGGTGGAGAGTTTCTTATGATATTCTGCCCACTTCTGCTCCTTCACAGCCTTTTCCTCCCACCTCCCTCCCACTTCTCCTCCTTGCCCACCCTGTTCTGCTCAGTTCCCACCCACTTCATTACAGAGCCCATTAAGCCCCACCCCAATTCATGATTAAGCCCCCCCCTTTGTTACACAAAACATGTAATTTATATCCTCGTTCCCAGGTATGGCTTTGAATGAATCTAGGTAAAACCCACTGTCATGCCAAGGCATGAGTGGGCCTTTGCAGGGCCTCTGGTATGTATAATTAATTTGTTTATTTGTGTTTGTTATTCAAAGTGTACCAGTCTTAGGCCATAAAACTAAATGAGCACATAGCAATCACCAGAGCAGGATGTAGTTTGCCAGAATGGTCTTGGGCCCTCTGCTCTGATGGGTTTATCCAGGGGGCAGCCAAATAATGTGAACTAGGGAGAACATGTGTATATGGTAAACCATGGGCGGATTGTCCTATCGGGGGATCGGGGCATCCCCCGGTGGGCCGCTAGATCATGGGCCGGTGGGGGAGATCAGAGGATCTCACCTCACTGTCCCACGATATTTTGAAGGAGAGGTCTGTGTTGCCACAGGCACTCTCCGTGACAGCCTTTGCGTTCCTTGTTAACCCTCTGAGTGCCAAACCTCCCCCCAGGTAACACCCAGGGGGTTCGGCCTCTTAGAAGAAACTGTGGACTCCTATTTAATATGGGTCTTGGATAAAAAACAGTGAATTTCTTTGCAACCTCTGAGAGGATAACGTTTACCATTTGAAGTTCCCACAAGGACTCCTAATATATCGGTAACTGTATATAGGGCTTTCTTGAGTTTCTCCCATTTTATTTTATGGACTGTTTTGCCAATGTGTAATCTTTGTTTCTGTATGTCCTTTATTCCTGTATTTTTGTACCCAGCACGGTGAAGCCTTTTTTCAGATTAAATATTCAATTAATCAGTTCATGTCTCTGTTCTAATATGGACTCATTACTCTAAAGGAAGCTCAGGTAGCACACATTACTAAAGGGTTAATTATATATGTCTGATTATTAAGGTGATTTATACTGTATTCTGTTGTGTTTGGGGTAAACTAAGACACCCAGATATAAAGTCTTGGTGGTGGCAGCAAATTGTAGTACTGGGGTGATACTGCAGGAGGGATTTCAGGGGTTAATATGGTGGTTGCTAGGAATAGCAACAGGTAACCAGGGGTCTGGTATTGTTAACCCTTTCACTCCCACACTCTCCCCACTGTCTCAGCAGGGCCTATAGCCCTTGCTTGTGACACCCACAAACTGGGTGCATCTAATAGCACAGTGAGTGATACATTTGGCTTACAGCTGAACTAATAAGCATACTCTGCAATTAATTAACATAAAGTGCCGCACTAGACCATCAAAAGAAAAATGGTTAATACAGTATATACGCGCATTCTCTGTAAAACTAACAAAACTTGTCTTAGCCACTTGCAATCCAAACTATATTTCAGTGATGCAGATGCACAGTAGAAAGCAATAAAATCTCATAAAGTTGTCAGTTTTGTGTCATTTGAGAAATCAGAAAAGTCTGTCAGACTAGCGGACTTAACTCTAGGAGGGCTAGATGGGTGACTAACGCATTGCTTCACAATGCGTAGCACACCCCCTGGCACTCAAAGAGTTAAAGGACTGTACAACCCTGTATTAATCTCTGACAACAATTAAATGTCATACAGAACAAAATGCTTACCTTATATGGGCATGAAACAAGTATGTGATCCAGTTCACCTTATGTATAATGGCAAAGTGGAGTTACTCTGGGGCAAAGCAACTACTCTGTACGGGCAAATAAAAAGTTCTCAAATTCCCATGGGGCTTTCAATCCATTAAGTATTCAAGGGGTTAAAAGCTACATATAAAACAATGGAAACTGTTATTTGTCCCCTATAATGTAGACCGTTTGCCACAGAACAGCTCCATTTTGTCTGAATAATTTTGTCAAATAATACCGATCTTTACCTGAATATTGTGTTGCCTCATTGCACTTGATGCACTCCTTAGCTTGCCTGTCTGAGTACGTGTTCCTGGGACAAATCTTACAAAAAGAGGATCCTGGTTCATCGCTATAGGTGCCTGGTTTGCAGGGAAAACACTCAGATGTGTACGCAACCCCTATAAAAACACATCAACAATTAATTAGACAGATTTAAACAACTGTGAAAGTGTCCGACCTATACTTCTACAGAAACTCTCAATCATGTCAAATGGAAATTTCAGATCTGTTCATTCAGCTGTTTCACACATTTTAATTAATAGCAGTATGAAAATGTGACAACATTTACACCAGTGTTGGGCAACCTAAGGCCCTCTAGCTGGAGGGCTACAGGTTGTCCAGCCAAGTTTTATGTGTTTCAGTTTATGATGGAATATAGTTTGCATATTATGTAAATCTCTTTATTAAAAGTAAAGGTAATATTTTATTATATGTACTATACACACACAAATTGAAATCATGGACCGAAACAATGATGCTGTTGTACTTTGATATTTAATACATTTATCCTTGCAGACTTGAAGTGCCTCCTTTGTTTCCATTTGTCATATGGCAACATGGAGAGCCCCAGGCATGAAGCGTAAGACAACGCGAGTGCTAGGAATTCAACTACATTTTATACATTATTTTATTTTACATGCACACACACACTACACATAAACACATACCATTAGGGATGCTGAGTAAGATAAGGGTATTTCCATTGCTGGAAGATAATTCATTGAAAAGATATAACAGCTCAAACTTGTCTGACTTCTTGTCATTCTTTTTAATTTAAAGGGATAGTAATGTTTCACGAAAACAGCAGCTACAATTAATCTTCATTGTATTTGAGCCACAGAGAGTTTCATTTCAATAATGTCAGAGTTGTGGTTCAAGAGTAATTGAATGATAAAGTATCCCCCTCCCGCCCCTTTTACCTAGTGTAGTGGAATCTAGTTGCTAGACCAGACAGATAACAGCAGGGGGAAAGCTTCTTCCTATGAGAACAATGAAAGCCCTGCCCCCCTTGACAAGTTTTTCAGGTTTTTCCCTTATCTTAATTGAAGATTGTCCCTCTCTGCAATCTACCTGAGCAATGTTACATCAGTAAAAGGGACAGGAAGGCAGATACTTTATCATTCAATTACTCTTGAACTACAACTCTGGCAGAATTGAAATAACATTCTCCTAGGTCCAAATACTATGATGATTAATTAGAGCTGCTTTTATTATGAAACATTACTATCCCTTTAATGAAAAAATGAAGGTTTGTTTCATTTGTCCATACACATCAGGTCTTTGGATACTGTGAGCACATTTGTGGCTGGCAGCCACATACTTCCAGGTTAAATTCCAGACAAGAAGGTCAAATTTCTCCCCCCAGATTTCTGATAGGAGTCATTTTGGGGCTGCACAGTAAAGCCCCAGGATTTTTACCAAACAAAAAAAAATTGAGCTTTAAACTTCTTGAATGCTGCAGCAGTATCCAATACATTGCTCCACTAGCATTCATGTGGTTAAAACACCTTTAAATCATGGGCATTTATCAGTTCACTATGGTGCAGCTGGTTTGCCCCAGAATTGCATTCCTTTCCTTGTGTATATGGTCCAAGACACTGAAGTAAAAATAAGATTCTACCAACTGGAAAACAGAATGACTAATGTTTCCTTACCTTCTATTGTGATATTCTTTATCAACACAGGCTTCACCACTTTTGATCCCATAAGAATACCAGTGGTTCTCCAATACAGAATGTTAGTGCCTGATTTCAGAGGGACCTGTAATTACAATAACATGAATGATGCAGGACTCTACATTTTCCTATTGCTTTGTTGTTTTGAAATGTGACTTTTGTATAATTAGCTATGTTGACCTTCAATATCCCCCTATAAACCTTTGAGTGCCAGAGGGATATCCAATGCATAACCCTCTGGCACTCAAAGGGTGCCTTATGATCTTAACCCCTTAAGGACCAGGAAAATCTGAGGTGGATTTCACTTAAGGACCGGAGCAAGTTTGACTTTTTTGACTATGTCGTTGTTCAACTATATTTTCTCTTTAATTCCTTTTGTACACCCACACAAATTATACACTGTTTTTTTAAGCACAAGTAGGGCTTTCTTTTGACACCACAATTATACGAATACCTCATCGTTTAATATGATTAAAATATAAAAAAATAGCAAAAAAATTAAAAAACGTTTTGCTTACATTTTCCTCTCAGGATTTGCATACCCCTAGTTCATTACAAAAAATACCCCTAAATATATTCATTTGCTTCTCCTGAATATAAGAGTACCCATATGCCTAGTATTTCAATCCCTTTCTCACATTTACAAGGTAAATATTACAAGATGGATGCCATTATTTCCAACCTTTAATTTTTCAACAATTGGCATGTGAGCATGATAGCTTAGTTGACGGTGCCAGAACCAAAAATGTCCCAAAAAGGTATATGTTTCTGAAAACTAGACAACATAAGGTAAATAATCAGGAAAATTGTGGAGTTTTTTATGCAGCTATTTTTCCAGAAATATTTTTCAAATTTGTTGTAACATTTAGTTTTTTTGCAGTTTTCACACTTACAATTCAATATTACTGTTGATATCAAGCACGGGATAGTCGAAAATTTTAAAAAATGCATTGATTAGTGTTCAGCTCCTTCTTCTGAGTATGGCAACACCCCATATGCATATGTTTCTCAAGTTAGGGGGAGCTACGGGGCCCAAATTAGAACATGCACTTTTCCAGTTTCACACTTTGAATTTTCACAGCTTGCTTCACTGGTGCCATGTCTTATTTGGGGTTGCGTACCAGTGCTCCACTTTAAAATTTCCCCCCAAAAGTGTATATTTTTAAAAAGTAGACACACCAGGTTTTCATTTTGTGTTTGTTTTCACATTTTTTACGCAGCCATTTTACCACCAATCCCTTTTAAATCTTGACGTAAGTATAACAATCTGCGTTTTTCACACTTTGATTTCAATGTTGATGTGAATTTCAAGCACAGAATAGGTGATGATTTTATAAAATGCATTGATTAGTGTTCGGCTTGTTCTTCTGAGTACGGCAATACCTCATATGCATAGGTTTCTCCAGGTTTGGGGGAGCTACAGGGCCCAAATTGGAACATGCTCTTTTCCAGTTTCACACTTTGAACTTTCACAGCTTGTGTCACTGGTGCCATGTCTTATTTTGGGCTGTCTACCAGTGCTCCGCTTTAATATTACCCCCAAAAAGTGTACATTTTTGGAAAGCAGACACCCCAGGCTTTCATTTTATGTATGTTTTCAAATTTTTTATGCAGCCATTTTACCACCAATCCCTTGTAAACTTGATGTAAGTAAAACATCAGCGGTTGTCACACTTAGATTTCAGTGTTGATGTGGATGTCAAGCACAGGATAGGTGAAGATTTTATAAACTGCATTTATTAGTGTTCAGCTCCTTTTTCTGAGTACGGCAATACCCCATCTGCATAGGTTTGTCAGGGTTTTGGGGAGCTACTGGGCCCAGTTGGAACATGTCAGTTTCCTTTTACAGACATGCCATTTTCACAGCTGGTGCCTTGTCTCATTTCGGGCTGTTTGGCAATGCTGCAATGAATTTTACCCCCAAAACTATATGTTGTAGAAGAGTAGACAACCCTGGCTTCAATTTGCATTTTATAAATTTTTTCACTGCTACTCTATCACCAATCCCTCCCAAATCCTGCAGTAAGGCAGAGAAACACTATTTTTTCACACTTATATTTTAGTGTTGCTCTGGATTTCAATCAGATGATATTTGCAGATGTTTTTTCATAATTTTGGTGTCAAGTCTAACGCCATTTCTCTGAGAGTCTACTACAGGGCTGGTGCAAGGATTTTTGCCACCCTAGGCAAAACCTAATTTTGCCTCCCCTTGTGTCCCACCCCTTTATACCCCGCCTCTTTTCTTGCCCCATCAGCTCCAACTTGCCCCCACCAGCTCCAACTTGCCCCCACTAGCTCCACTTTGCCCCACCAGCTCCAACTTGCCCCCCACAACTTGATAATTCATTTTATAAACAAGGTTATTTGTTAGCATTATAAGAGCTACATATTAATAAAACAAGTTTTTTTATTCCTACAAAGCTTCTTCAAAATATATATATTGACAGTTAATTTGCTAATGTCAAGTGCAGATGTACAGTAAAGGTATATTGTATTCAGGTGTCATGTACAAAATGTATCAGTTTCTTTTATTTAGATACAGACAAAACTTAGATTGAAAGCTCTACGGTACAGGGACCTTTTATCCTAATGTATACTCACTTGTTCCCTTTATGATTGTCTTTATAAGCACTTAACCCCTTAACGACCCTTGACAGTCATAGTACGTCATGGGTCGAGCTGACTTAATGACCCAAGACGTACTAAGACCGTCATGGAATTCCGGGCACGCCGTTCAGGGAGTCTCGAACCGGAAGGAGGAAAAAAATAATAAAAATGCTCCGTGGTCCTTAACTGACCACGCTGTGCCGATCGTCCGGTCGTTAAGGGGTTAATCCCTGCACGTATTGTATCCTTTCTATATCAAATGTAAACTGTAAAGTGCCAAGTACACTGGTCGGCGCTATATAAATAAAATATACAATACAATACAATACAAAACTTCGCAGGTACAAATTTTATAGTAGGAGACGAAACTTTTTTCAATGTTTATTTTTAAATTAATTACCAATTCTAGGAAACCAATATATAAAAAAATAAAATTAAATGAGAAATAACCAATTATTCTTTTCTAATATATTCTCTGTCTAATAGACTACATAGTTCACAGCTTTTTAACCCATTGGATGCTGTAGACAGCACTAATGCATTGCTCAGCAATGTGTTGGTGGTCTAGTATCCTAGGGGTTAAACCTTTGAGTGCCAAAGAGGTATCCAACACATTGCAAGACAATGAGTTGGAAACCTCGCTGGCACTCAGAGGGTTAAACACGCCATAACAGGTAAATGAGAAAACTGGACTATACCGAGTGATCGCTCCAGTCACCGTTGTCTGATAATTTAACCCACTTGTCAGAGGAGGAACTCGTTTCTTGGCATTGGTCATTCTGGACCTTGGGATGACAAAATAAAAAAAAATTTAATTCAAAACAGTTTCCAGAAACAGGAAATAAGAAAGACAATAGGGGGATGTACTAATACTATTCCATGCTAACACTGGCCAGTTTCCACTAAAAATGGTCCTTTGTGCACCACTTGTGCTAAGTGGAGAACAGATGGGCAGCATATGTAACTACTGACAAAATCAACGTGTATTTTATTAAAATATTTATATTTCATAGAGAAAAATATTACTAAAGCAAATATAAAATATTTAACTCTTTGAGTGGCAGAGATCTGGCACTCAAAGGGTTAAACCATTGCAAACTTCAATGCACAAAGCAATTTTTATATCAACCTTAGTAAGTGAAAACACAATTTATTTTTTTCTCAAACTACATTAAAAAAAAGATAGAAAAAGTACCAACACTTTTCACAACCATTTCAAAAAGGTATTAATATACTAGATTACTAATTGTCATCTTAATTGTACAACATTTTAAGGAGAACTAACACTTCCTACTAATCAATCTTCAATCATTAATCTGTGTTATGTCCATGGAGGAGGACATGACAGTTGTTAGATTGCCCACAGGACCTCAGTCTCTGCTCACTGCATATGGTAACCATGTGCATGCTCGGGCACTCAGCCTGCTTCAGTTTGGTGAAAAACTACCAGGGAATATCATGTCAGCCTCCATGGACATGACACCTAGGAATAACATTTTCATTTATCTATTGAACACAAGGCAAAAGGGCACAATTCATAGGGGTCATAGTATGGTAAATGGGGTGTTATTATTAAGAGAATGAAATGTTGGTGGGAACAGATTGTCACACAAGGCCAAAAGTATCATGAAATCAAAGACCAATCAATAAAATCAATGTCCAATCCAGTAAAATAAAAATATTACATCCTAAAATATGAAAGGCCAGATGTATATTTGTCCAATGTTGTCATGAGCAGTAGAGACTGCCCGAACGCAGACCGATGAAGTCATGAGCAGTAGAGACTGGCCGATGCAGTCATGAGCAGTAGAGACTGCCCGATGCAGTCATGCACAGTAGAGACTGCCCAAATGCCGGCCGATGCAGTCATGCTCATTAGAGACTGCCCAAACGCACTTTGGCCCGTGTACAAGGGCTTTTACACTAGTCATAAATAATTCACCAAGAAAGAGCAGAGTTCTGTTGCTGTGGAATTTGTATGGGGTTTGTGTAACACTTATAAAGGGTCATATTCAAGTATCTATGGACGCGCAATTCTGGTGCAAACCAGCTGCAAGAAATGAACGTTTCCTTTGATTTAAATGGAGCTTTTAGACCCTTGAATATAGAGGTCTCCAAAACTTTGTGAATATATTTGCTTGAGGCCTCTCTTGCATTAACAGTTTAAAAATCCAGTTTAAAGCAATGGGACTTTTGGGGAATTTTTATTTGCCCCTGTCGTGTAGCTGGTATGTTCCAGAATTTCTGTATAAAGCCTACATATTTATACATATAAGAACTCTTACATGGAGCTTTTTGACCTACAAGATAATTGCATGCTTTTGACACACTGTATACGACATTGATAGTACAAAATGATATGTCAGATGTAGCATAATGAGACCATTCTAAGCTGGAGTGTCATATCTCATTAAGATGACAATTATGAACCAGTTGCACTTTGAAGCTGAGATTGCTTTTATAGTTATGTTAGATATATATGTTTTTTAAGGAATTTAATATTCCTGAGAATAAAATGCTTTGTGTTACAAGCATGGATTATCCATTTTAGGTACCTGCAATGATGGCTGATAATGTTTTTAACATGTATGTACACAATTTATACTAAGGTTGAGCGAAATTGATTCTGTAAATTCAGAATTCGTATGAAACATAGCACTTTTCAATACACAATACTAGTGAAACAAGTGCTTCTTTGGACATTTTAACAATTTAATTGCAGGAAAAGTGATTATGTGTATACAGAAAGAGAAGAGGGGGGATGCATTAAGGAGTGATAAAGAGGTGATAAATAGGAGATTATTTCTACAATTATATCACTTCTCCAAATCCTTTGTTATTCTAAGGAACCTATGCACTAAGATCTCTCTCACTTGAGAAATCTTAATGCATAGGCTCCATAGACTAAGACTGGAACTGGAGAAGTGATATGATCTCTGCTTTATCACCCCTTTATCACTCATTAGTTTATAACCCCCGGGTTTGATTACTTCCAGATGTCTGTCATACAGGTTCTTGTCCAGGTCACTTGTCTAAACAAGGCAGGAGAGCTTCATCTGTGGGTTAGTAGGCAAGGAGAACCGCTGGACAACTCTCCCCCTCTCTTTCATTATTTCACTCTCTATCAATCCATCTCTCTGATTCTCTCTCTGTGCCACTCTCTCTCTTTCCATATCTCTTCTTCCTATGTGCTCTGTCTCACCCATGCTCCATTTCTCTCTCTCTCAATTTTCCTGCTGTCCCACCTCCTCTCTCTCCCACCCAGTATCTCTTCAATGATCTTCAGCACTAGCACTCCCTCAGTCTCCTAGGCTCTTCAGTGCTCCTGCTCCCACCCTTCCTATCCCCTGCATTTATACTCTCTTGTCCCTTCTTCCCCTTCCACTGAGATACATAATTCAATCTAAATTGATTCAGAAGGATTTTATGGGATCTCTGAACATTAAACTGACTATATTGATGGGACTGTGTCACACTCAAAGGGAGATAAAAATATGGGAGGTTAAATTAACACTCCAGTTTAATAATTTAAATAATGGCATGAACAGGGATAGGGAATTTCTGTCACATTATTACATTGTGGATTAGCCTTTGCAACAGAATCCCACTGGAAGTGTCAATACCTTTGACTGCAATTTACATCACACTCCTTTACCTCTGACTGATCAGAGGATCTGGACTGAGCTGATCATATCTGCTTTCCATTCTAAACAATGCAATGTGTACTTGTAATTAAAAGAGAGAGATGTTTTCATATTGATCTATATAACATGTCTGAGGAAGAGACATAAGAGGTCTTGAAAGATTGCATCCTAAATCTGATTAGTTAGTCAATAAAGGTATCAACTTGACTATATTTGCCTCCTGTGTACTCTACCTACACTTTAGTTTTATCAAGCTGACGACAGAGATATAATTTTTTGAAGATAATTTCAAAATACTTAACTGAGTTTTTATTCATTAAAAATAATAATAAAATGAGATACACTTTTCAGATCATGTCTAATGTAGTTTTCTTTTCTCTTAACCAAACTATCATCATCAAGTATAATGTGGTAACACACCTTGTATATTGGGAACAAAAATATACAAGCACTTTAAATGCAAAAGTTTTGCTAAAAAGTTATTTCTTGTGAAATGTCAGAAAAATTAAAGAGAACCTTACAAAGAATTCAAAGAAGATGTTGTTGTCAAGATATTGGTATTCAAAAGAGACAGAGCCAGCTTTTTTCAGGTGTACTGCATAAATCAACGAAACCGTACAGTCATCACTGTTCGATTCAATGTAGTTTCCCCGCGGAATCCATGAAGAGCTAGGGAGGTATGGAAGAAATTAGTATTCTGAAAGATATTTATGTCACTATTGAAAATAACTTTTTCATAATATGGCAGTTTGCACCTTTAACTAAAGAGAAAACTTTGCTTTCTTGAACGTTTCATTTCTTATTTTTAATCAGAGAGCTTACCCTACTTAAAGGGGAACTAAACCTTTACAAAGGCCTCCACCCATCTCTAAAACCAACTTTTTTTAGATAGACACATGGCATTCCAGAGGGTTCCACCAATAGCAGAGCCTTCTTACATGTCATTAGATCCACTTCTTGAGTCCCAGTGGGCCAATTACATCCACTATGGTGGCTTCAACTAGGTTTTTCTGTCCTTCTGAATCAGGACAACAATTTTTTTACACATGTGAGCATGAGTAGAATATCCATCTCATTGAAGTTATGTTTATAAGGGTTACAGTGAGGGAGTAGTTCCCCATTAACCTTGCCTTTATTTTTCATTTTTATTAACAAGCCCAGCCACACTGTGGAACAGTCTTACAAAACACATGCTCGTGAACTATACAGTAAAAAGCATTATTTATAGGAGCTGAACCTTATCTTTTATACTTTGTATCTGTTTTAAGTGAACTCAAATATAAGGACTTACGTCTAACAAACCTCAGTTTTTAAAGAGTAAGTTGGAAGAAATATGTTAATTGAAATTCAGGAGTGTATATATAAAGATGCAGTATTTTTCTTTTTTTATATACTTTACTGTTGAAAGAACTAGAATGAAGAACTATAATTGATCATTTTGCCTCTAATAAGTCAATTTTGCATATAAAATAAAATAAGTACTTTGGGAGCAAAATATATCTTATTGTCTTATTTTCTATTGAATGAATAACAGAATGAAGAATGTCCTATTAAAAGAGAAGCCTTTAGAGATACTGCATATTTTTCTAAACACCTGGTATTAAATATTTTCTGAAATACTATATGCATATCCATTCTAATTTCTGCTAGACCATTAATGCTAATACACTTTTTCAGAAATATTTCTTGCTTATGTTCTATCAAGGATTCACTCCCAAATTTCAGAATATTAAATCTTGATCTATCTCGGTTCCTCTCAGAACCTCTAAAGCAGTGGTTCTAAACTCCTGTCCTCAGGGCCCACTAACAGGCCAGGACGTAGGAATTTCTCTGCTAGAGCACAGGTGTGGTGAGTAGAGGCTCATTCACATTGATTAACTCACCTGTGCTCTAACAAGGAAATCATCAAATCCTGGCCTGTTAGTGGGTCCTGAAGACAGGAGTTGAGAACCACTGCTCTAAAGTACTGTCCATCAATTTTATAAATAGGGTAATATTTATTAAAGCTAACCTACTTGTGGGCCACAACCTATTAAAAATTGTGCAGATCTCAAGTAGGCCTCAAAATAATAAGTCCCTTACACAGCCAGTTAGACCGACTTTGTATATATAAAGCTTCAATTTAAATTTAAGAGAATTGTGTCTAAAAATTAAACCCATTTTCCTTACTGTACAATTAGGTTGTTGAATAATACAATGTTTCCTGAGGCAGTTTGCAAAATTATGTTCTTTTTTTAACCTTTCTAGATCAGCAACATTATAATTCCAAAATATGTACTTTGGTCAGCACACAAAGTGCTGTACAAAAAGAGCACTTACTTGTCACAGCTATCAGGTTTACTGACAGAAAATTCAGCAGTGTTTTCCATAAACGTAGCCACATTGGAAAATCCAGGGGGCATCTTGTCCCACTCATCAAACTTGATCCCAGTTCCTAATGAGTAGGTACCAGCTTCACACTTCGAGCATAACTGGGTGTTTATTTCCAAGAACTCTCCAGAAGCACAAGAAAAGGCTGCATGACAGAAATGAATGTAAAAAAAAATGTTCAAAAATAAGACTAAAATCCAGAATTTTGTTTTTTTTAATATATGCTATGAAACGTTTGTGTAGCATATAGATTACTATATTATTAAAGCAAAACTTCCAGATAATAGCCATTTGCCATGCATTCATTAAATGCATGGCAACTAGCTTGAAAATAGATGTCTTACCGTAAAAAAATACATGTGTCTAAAGGAATCCGACCCGTTTCGGGACTGACGGGCAGGTTAGTGCGGTCTGTGAGCCTGCGCTGTCAGTCCCTATTGGTGACCATATGGTGCAAAGCAGTCTACTCAATGACCGGGAGACGGCGCAGGCGCACAGACAAGATGTCTGCTCTCTAGCCTCAGTTCCGGTCTTCAAACGGGACGGATTCCCTTAGACACACATATTTTTTTGGTAAGACATCAAGCTAGTCGCCATGCATTTAATGAATGCATGGCGACTTGCTATTATCTGAAAGTTCCGCTTTAAATTGGCAAGCCATAGAACTTAGACTAAGCAAGATACATTTATTAATTACATGCTACCCAAGAAAACTGGACATGTTGGTAGCTATCTGAGATAACTATGCAATAATGTAATATGTCACATGTATTCCCCTTTGTTCAGTTTATAGAGGGGTCTCTAAAACTATCTGACCTGCCAGAGACAGGTCCAGTGGTTGAAATCTGCTTCTCAATTAGCTGCAACCAATCTGGGCACTGCTTTCATCTACAATACCCAGCTGTGGTCAATCAGAAAGCTGACAGTAATGCAGTTACAGTGCCTCAGCATGTTCACTGTCATAAGAGCTGCTTACAGATTATTAAATTTCCTTTGGAATGATGATTTATATGTAAGTGTTGTGGGAAATATGTAGAGTTAAAGGGGTTAAGAGCTACAGTGTGACTCCATTTGCTTTGCAATGTGTTGCGTACCCCCTGGCACTCAAAGGGTTAAGAGGCCAGTCCTGCTCTGCATCCTGCCACCGACGCAGTCATGCACTGTAGAGACTGGCCGAAAGCACAGAATGCTCCCAGCACAGAACTCCCAGCATTCCTACACCTCCCAGCATTCTGTGCGTTCGGACAGTCTCTACTGCGCATGACTGCATCGGACAAACATTCTAGCGTTTTATTATATAGGATTATTATAAATTAATATTATTGATTTCTGGAGGGCCAAACTTCTTATTAATTGAAAGGAGCCTATGTACAGCTTTCAGATAGAAAATCACTTCTTACTGCTTTCAAGATGCCCAGCCCTGAGTTATACTACCATTTCTCCAAAGACAATAATAATTGCAGCTCCTTAATAGGCCTACATATTCCTGCTAAAGTTAGTCAGACCAGCTTTCTGAGGCTGCTTTACATATGTAAAAGGGATGGGAGGGGGAACTTTATTATAGAAAAAAAGGAAAAAGGCCAGGTTATGGATGCTTATAAAGTAACACATTGTTGCACAAATGTGAATAGAAGACTCTCTTACTGTACAACCCAAACATTACTATCCCTTTGAAATTTCCATTTAAATTAATGGGATTTTTTTTTAGTTCTTCCCTATAGTGCAAATGGTCTGCCCCAGAACTCTGCCACTTTTCTTTTAAACATACCCACCTGTTTTCAACCAGGGCTATTTAGAAAACATGCACTACAGCTGTGTACTAAGAATTAATGTTGAGAAACACTGCTCTAGTATGAAAGAGGTTAAACTAGGCAGGTAACATGGATATAGGTAAAAGGGGAAGATTACTCTCCCACAACTAAATGTTCAGGCCTTGAATTCCTTTGCTATACATTTTAATGTTCTTTAGTGTATCCCATTCATCATCTACTCAATAGCTCAAAGTTGAATATTAACAGACTAGAAGATAAAATTGTATTCCCTGCACAATTTATTTTTTTCAACCTATAAAAAAAATATTTTACCAGAAATTCCAACTATCTAACTTTACCATTTTCTTGAAAAGGAACCCATAGAAAGCATACAAAATAACAACAATAACCAATAGTGGGAAAACTGCTAGTAGAGATAATAAAGAATGCTATTCAGGATTACACTGCAGAAAATAAGATTATTAACAGGAACCAGCATGGTTTTATGAGGAATAGCTCTTGCCAAACAAATCTTTTGAGCTTCTATGACAAAGTAAGTAGCAACCTAGATAATGGTAAAGCAATAGATGAAATATATCTAGATTTTGCATTTGATACAGTGCCACACAAGAGGCTGGTGTATAAAATAAGGAAACTGGGGCTAGGTGATAACCCGGGGAATAACCTTTGCAACTAGATACAAAATTTGTTCATGTTATAGACCAGGAACCAGACAGGACACAAAAAGGTAAAAAAGTAACAAAAAATAAACAAAACAGAATCGTGATCCAGGAGCATAAACCAAATGACAAGCCGGGGTGAGGAACCAGGACAGGTACTCAGCCAAGCCGAAGTCAGAAGCATAGAAGTCTGCGAAGTCAGGAACAAGCCAGTGGGTCTGGAGCCAGAAGGGTAGTCAGAGGAGGCCAAGTCATACACGGATAAACAGAAGCTCAGTAGAATCACAGCAGTCAGCAACAAACACAATGACAATGGGGAAGTGAGACAAGCTGCTTTAACCCCTTAATGACCACTGACTTGCCAGGACCGTCACGGCGGTCCGGCACGTAAGGACCAGTGACGGTCCTGATACGTCATGGAGTTCAGAGGTCCTGGAGCGGCTGCACACTGCTCCAGACACCGTGAACCGGAAATGGGGAAAAAAAGTCCCGTGGCCCTCAAATGCCAGTCCTTAAGGGGTTAAATACCCTGGGAGGGATGGCTGATAATAGTCAAGTGAGCAATCAGAGAGGTCAGCTGATCAGCCTGAGCCAGAAATTCAGAAGACAGCAGCAGTGGATAGCAGAGTACTTGATTAGCTCAGACATCAGAATCAATAGGCAGAGTTGAGCTGCTCAGCAGAACCTTGACAGTTCAAGGATAGAGAATAGTGTGTTGTTGTACATGTAAAATTCTCCAATACAGTTAAAGTTGTCAGTGGAGGACCTCAGGGCTCAGAAATTGGTCCATTAGTTTTTAACATGTTTATAAATGACCTGGAAATATGTTTAGAAAGACAGATTTCAATATTTGCAGATGACACCAAATTACGCAGGGTAAAACATTCAGACCAGGATGTTTGTTCTCTACAGAGGGATTTACATAAAATGGCAGACTGTGCAAACAAATGGCACATCAAATTTAATGTGAGAAAGTGCAAAATTATGCATTTGTGGAGAACAAATTTCAGTGCTGCTTATGAACTTAATGGACTCATTGCTAGAGAAAGATCTGGGAATACTTGTAAACTACATACTTGGAAACAGTGATCAGCGTCAAATAGCAGTAGCAAAAGCAAAGAAAGTCCTGTCTTGCATAAAAATCGGTATTGAAGCAAGAGTGGATAACATCATATTGCCACTGTACAGATCGTTGGCAAGGCCTCTCCTCGAATATGCTGTGCAGTTTTGGGCACCAGTTCTGAAAAAGGATATACTAGCACTAGAGAGAGTACAGCGAAGAGCATCAAAATTAATTAAGGGAATGGAAGACTTGACATATAAGGAACTTCTAGACAAAATTGCTTTATTTACTCTAGAGAAAAGACAACTAAGAGAAGATCTTGTTACACTGTATAAGTGTATGCAAGGTCAATACAAGGATGTCTCTGGTGAAGTTTTCAGTCCAAGGCCTGATCAAATAACTAGTGGCCAATCCCTTAAGATTAAAGGAAAGATAGTTTCAATTTCAGCAGTAAGGTCACAGAAATTATGGGATTCCTCCACAAGGATGTGGCAACAACAGACACAATCAATACATTTAAGAGAAGATTAGATGTATTTCTAGCAGAAGAGAACATACAGGGTTATATTGTGTATTAGTAGGTAAAACAGGAAGTTCTGTTAAACAGAATAAATACCCATTTAAGTTTCGGAAAGACTTTTATAATTCTCGTTTTCTTAGATGTACTGTGGCAAAGGATGAACGTACCTCCCAACTTTGTAAATTGCCAAAGAGGGACTATTATGGTTTAGGTGGTGTTGCTGGGGTAGTGGCTGGTGGGCGGGGCATTACTGAGAATCTTTAGATTATTTCATGTTCTACCGTCATCGATTTGCGTAACTGAATAAATGATTTAGTAGAAGACCAAAGTATTTTATTTACACAATTATAAGCACATACACTGAAGTTTAAACAAGCATTAATGTGAGTTTTATTACTGTGGAGCAATGTGATACACTTATATACACCACATAGTTTGAAATCCTAAAAGAGGGACACCAGGGTGGGAAAGAGGGACAGAGGGATTTGTATACAAAAGAGGGACACTTGGGAGGTATGGAACAATTGTGATGCAACATTTCCCAAATCCCTATTAAAATAGGGCTTTTAACCCCATGAATGCTGGAACTGTCTGCAAATTGTTGCTGGACTATTTAAGCAATGGACAGTTTTAGATGGTGGACAGCCAAGGAGGAATGCCCAACTAGGTTTATGCTTAAACAGTTGCTTAATGGTTTATGTATAAAATTAAACTGGATTGATTCTAACCCTTTACAGTTTAAATAGGTCTCCAATGCATTGCATCATAATGTGCTAGAGACCTATCTAACATTAAAGGGCTAGTAATACTTAAATATTACTAATCCCCATATTGTAACCATGTTAAAAAGAATTTCATTGTCTCCAGTGTAATCTCTCAGACCTTTATGGTTTGAGAGAAAACCGCACGCAAAGTTCAACCCTCTCTGTGGTTTGCAGGAGAAATAGCAGGTTTCTCACTCTGTTCAGTGATGTATAGTGACTCCTCCCACATAGCGACACTAGAGCCGAGAACAAATGCTGCCTTCATCTCCACAGTGTACCTGAACGACAGAATGGAAATGTGGTCACCTTGGTAAACATGTCACCTTAACCCCTTAACGACCCATGATGTACCAGGACTGTCATGAGTAGATTTGACACAAGGACCCATGACGGTCCCGGTATTCATGGGTTAAACTCTCCCATCGCAGCCACATGGAGCGATGGGAGAGCCTGGGCTGGCTGTTACTAAGTGCCCCGGTACCCTTCCAAACCTGGCCTCTGCATTGGTGACTGCTTCAAGCAATACCATGCAGGCACAATGCAGTAGTGCTGTAAAGTTTATTTTATTATTTGGAAACTTTTTCCCCCTGAAATAGCCTGTTTTTTTATTTTTCAAAAGACATCCCTCCTTAGATCTAACACTATCAAAATATACTGTGAAGCACTTAAAAAATTTGCAAATATCAACGGATTGAAATCCAGAGCAACACTAAAATGTGTGTGAAAAAATGGTGTTTTTCTGCCTTACTGCAGGTTTTGGGAGGGATTGGTGATAGTGTGGCAGATAAAAAATGTATAAGATCAAACAGAATGAAAGCCAGGGTTCTCTACTCTTCTACAACATATACTTTTGGGGGTAAAATTCATTGCAGCATTGCCAAACAGTCTGAAATGAGACAAGGCACCAGCTGTAAAAATGGCATGTCTGTAAAAGGAAACGCACATGTTCCAACTGGGCCCAGTAGCTGCCCAAAACCCTGACAAACCTATGCACATGGGGTATTGTCTTACTCAGAAGGAGCGAAACACTAATCAATGCAGTTTTTAAAATCTACACCTAACCTGTGCTTGAAATTCACATCAACATTGAAATCTAAGTGTGAAAAACACTGAATTCTTTACTTACGTCAAGTTGTACGATGTAAGCTTAACACACTCTGACACTTTATGTTAATTCGTTTTATAGCTGGGCCAGTATTGGCATGCACTGTTTTATGAATCAGTGTAGACAAAGCCCACACACCGGTGTGTCTAAGAACACAAACTAATAGTTGGGCCTCAAAGACAAATAATTAGAATTCTATGCAGGGAATTTGCATAGTATCACAATTTATGTCACCAAAATATAAAGGTTAATATCTAAAAAACTGTTTATTTTACAGAAAAACGGCTTGTAAAACATATAAGCAGATCTTTTAAGCAGATTTCGATTCATTGGGAAAAAAACAAACATGTCTTAGGATCATAGGTCCACATTAAATGGTAACAGGCCTGTGATGAAATGCTGTGAAAGGTTCTATGGTGGGGGGGAATGATGCCTTTCACACAGGTGACTATTGCCTTGCATGAACAGACCAAAGTTCAGCAAATGGTTCCTTAGGAACTCAGTGAAGTTACAGTAAGAACCATCTGCGCATTGTCCTATGGGGCTGTCTGCAGACCTTTCACCCAGTCACTGTTGGAGGTTGTATTGTTCATCTCAACCTCCAATAAATGGCTGACCCATGTGGGCACCAGCCAGTAATACTGGCTGGAATGCACGTGGACATCTGTAAGACACAACTCTCCTGCGTCCAGATCAATGGTGTAAAGCTGTAGAATGCAAATGGAATTACATGGAAGACAAAATTCTTGAAGGAGGCTGTAACAGTTCTGTCATCCATGTGAAAGAGGTCTGAGATTACAGGTCCCTAACAGAATGCCAGTTCTTAGGAGTGTTACTGAATTAAGTGATGTTGTGAGGTTACTTGAGGTCAGAGAGTGAAATGACTGCACTGTGTAAAGAGTGCACATTGTATTGGAAACAAATCATACAACGGCACGCATCCAAACACAATCTCTGTTGCTAGCAAATATACAGAGCCCAAATGTGCCCAGTATAGTTAACTTGAATGCTTTAATCCTTTGAGTGTCAGAGGGGTATCTAACACATTGCTTAGCCTGGCAATCAAATGGCTAACATTTAGTGTTTCTTCACTACTTACCTGGTCTCTTCTTGGCTCGCCATTAAAGGGATAGTAATGTTTCATAATAAAAGCAGCTCTAATTAATCATCATAGTATTTGGGCTTTGGAGAGTGTTATTTCAAGTCTGTCAGAGTTGTAGTTCAAGAGTAATTGAATGATAAAGTATCCCCCTCCCACCCCTTTTACTGATGTAACACTGCTCACCTCAGAGCAGCAAGGCAATCTTCAGTTAGGGAAAAACCTGAAAAACCTGTCAAGGGGGGCACGGTTTTCATTGTTCTCACAGTAGAATATTGACCCTTGATGTGAGCTGTCTGGTCTATGGACTGGATTCCACATCTGAGGAGAGGGGGCTTGCACTAGGTAAAAGGGGCGGGAGGGGGAAGCTTTACTTTCAATTACTCTTGAACTACAACTCTCACAGTATTGAAATAACACTCTCTATGGCTCAATTGCTATGAAGATAAATTGGAGCTGCTGTTTTTGTGAAACGTTACTATCACTTTAAGGGATCTGCCTCCCAAATTCCAAGCACAAATGTACTCAGTAGTGCTCCACTGCGTAACTAATATTTTACTGGCATATTCTTATATTGATCCAGGAGGGGAGGGAGTATTTGATACAGCATAAAAGGGGATGGATGATATACTAAGCTAATGCGTTTCGTACAGACTACCAGCACAAACAATTATTGGTTGGTAGCTCACTAAAATCAAAGTGATACCTGAACAAGGAAGGCATAAATATCTCCCTTATTTACTTCACAAGGGTTTTGTTCCCAGTAGGGGTGAGGTGAAATTACGTTTTTTAATTGCATTATACTAAACACATTCACAAATTTGAGGCAGATAGGGACTTGCCTAAATCTGGGGTGCCTTGACGGGAAAGGCAAGCTATTTATGCTTTTGGTCAAAAATATATTACTAAACCCCACTGTTATTTATTTGTAAAGGTCAGGATCTGATGTGCAGACTTTCCTTTTGTTTAGTTTGTATATGTAGCCAAGATATAGTCCTTGCTGCTCTCCTGACTACACACATATGTAACTTTTGGAACACTATTAATAAATTCTATTTTGAGCTCATCAGCAACCTGTATATTTTATGTTTTTATATTCTTACTAGTTGAACAGCCCGTTACACGGGCCACAGTGCCTCAGGCAGCCGGTCGCGGGGCAGTCACACGCAGTGGAGACTGCCCGCGCCTCGGCTGATACAGAGCCTCTGGCAGCCGGTCGCGGGGCAGTCACACGCAGTGGAGACTGCTCGCGCCGCGGCTGATACAGAGGTGGACGCTCTTTCGGAGCGCCCAGCTCTGTATCAGCCGCGGCGCGAGCAGTCTCCACTGCGTGTGACTGCCGCACGCGCAGAAGTGTCTACTGCGCATGTCGGGCGTTACACACAACTTGGCAAATTATTATATAGGATATTGATCCAACAGGGGATGGGGGTATTTGATACAGCATGAAAGGGGATGAGGGGGGATATACTAAACTGATGCTTTACTTGCTGACTACCAGCACAAAGAATTACTGCTGTTTTATGTGATTCAAAAAACAGATTTAGAAAGATTTATGCTGCCTTTTACTAAGCAGATCATATAATAAATCATTTAGCAATTCTGTCACCCTGTAGAATAAATAGTATATAATTGAAAATAAATGCTTAACTAACTTTACTTGAGTTGTCCTTTCATTTTGTCAGTGTTTGTTCTTCAGAATCATGATATACAGCGTTTTACAGGCTGTGAACCTTTAGTGGCAACCATCCTATATAATAATTTGCTAAAACATGTGTAACGACGCAGTCATGCGCAGTAGAGACTGCCTGCACCACAGCAAATGTCCAGCTCTGTATCAGCCATGGTGTGTCCAGTCTGGACAGCGTCAGGTTACAGACTCCTGTATTAATGACTTTGCTTATAAAAGTTGTACACAGATGAAAATGAATGGTGAAAAGAAAGGATACATTAGTAATTTCATTACATGTAAATTACTTTTAGTGCTACATTCTCTATTATTCTTAAATGTGATCCATAGGTAAAGCATTTCTATATTTTATTAATCACACCACCATTAGTTTTAAATCCTATTTGTGAAGAAACAAAATAAGATTTACAGGAAAAAAAATAAATGAATGAATAATGCTGGACTTCGGGATCTCTGTTGTCACGATTTATATCATATCAATCCTGACGATGGCCAGCAAGATGGTTCCCAACATCACACATGGCATCTGCTTGATAATTCTGCACAATACTGTAACACTGCTCTCAATCACAATATGCAGAAAAGCCTGCTAGTGCAGAAAATTGTGCAATCACAACGGCACACTGGAAGTATGAAAGCAACAAGAGGTTGCACCAGAATTGCACAATTGCACACAGATGATGCTCTGTTTGATGACAAATATCTCCTATAAACAGCTCCACCCACAGCCCAGCAGTGCTTAGCTGTCTTAGCTGCTTCTCTTTTACTTGGTGTTATTCTACAGTTCCTACCTACCTGATCTTGATCCGGCTTGTACCTTGGACTCCTCCTGATTGCTGCCTTCTGACCTACTCCTTGTTTAGCCAATTCTGAAACAGAGTTTCCTGCCTTTGACCCCAGACTGTTCTTCAGCTGTGCCTCAGACTTGCTTCTCTGAACACTGGCAGCCGCAAATTCTCTGGAGGTTCCACCCCAGGAGGAGTGTTGCCCCTGTGTAAATCCGATTTCCCTGCCATTTGTTTTCTTCTTTCAGAAACATTAAACTGTGAACTGCAGTTCTCTTCAAGTTTTAGTATACATTTACTTTGAAAAGGTCATTAATCAGAGTAATTGACTATAATGTGATTAATCCAGATGATGTACTTTAATTTCATCAGACAGTAACTAGCTTGATGTGATCTTTTTATAGGTTAAATGTGCATGGAGAGATAGCAGTACTGAATGCCTTCTGGTGGTCTGTTCAAATAAATGTCTTCAGTTTCCTACATAAAGAGAGCACATGTCCTACTTTAGGCAGCCTTTGTACAGCTAAGTGAAGGCTTGGTTGCCCTGACAACCATAAAAAGATGTAATGTCCTAGCATATTAAAACACTGAGATTTCACAGATCAGATCAAGGGAGCAATGTTTAAAACAAATATTGTTTCCCTTTCACAGAGTGAGACTTCTGTTTTAACTAATGAAGGTTTCACAGCTCACAGAATGTCAAATAATGGGCTTAGCTTATTTTGTGAACAGATGCCCTTTCATTGTCTGAATGGTACTTTAGAAAAACGATACTGGGGTCTTAGAAACAATTATTCAATGCAACATGTATTGAATGGTGCATACTAAAATGTTATAAATCTACAGTATATATTTACTATACAATTAATTTTTTTTTCATATCTTTATGGATTATCCTTAACATGAAAAATAAAAAGGCATATGTCAAAGCTCGGCATTTACTGGTTCAAAGACCTCTATACTGGGCAAATATTACCTACGACTCACTGGGGACATGTACAAAGCGATTTTTCAGTGGACTGCAGGCAAATTTACTTCACCAGGCCTGCACCCACATTAGGCCTGTGTATCAAGACAATGCACCTGCAGTTTGCAAGGAAAAAATGGTGCCTCTATGGTCTCCTTCCACCTGTCTGCACATGAGTTGAACAAGTGAGCAAGTTAAGGAAATATGACAATCAGCATTCCTCTGAGCTCATGTGCATTGGTGATGGTACATACAAGTAGAGAAAATGGGTGATCTATACACCCGTTTCTCTAAACCTTGTTCAGGCAGGAACAAATAGATAGTGGTGTTTGTGGCTTGCCCTCTGTAACATACAGCAAAGCATCTCTATCCCTTTAAGGAGAAAGGGCGGGAATCAGGAAGTGGAGGAGTGAGTTGAAAACAAACAGTTAGTGAGGTTGACTGAAGAGATGAAAAGAGTTAAATAAAAGAGTTATTATTAAGTTTATCCCTGAGTCTCTATTTTATGGAAACATTACACCCTCGTACTGACACAGAGTGCATGGAGGGTTACAATTATCTGTGGGAGATGAAACAGTGTGTTTGTGGGGTCATGATCCTAAGTGAGAGTGTGTGTGGACCAGGAGAAGTTATTGATATCCCCTACTTCAGGAGCGAGTGGCAGCTATATTTTTTTTTGTCAGTTGGATAGTGGTAGGTGGGCTGGAGGGGGCAGGCCAACTCCCTGTATGATAAACATGCCCCCATTGAATCACCGAATGGGAGCAGTAAAGTCCCCATTGAATCACCCAATAGGAGTTGTGTCTCCTAATGAGACATAACTTATGTAATGAGGCATTCTGTTCAATGTGTGTTTGTTTTCTGAGGAGACATAAATTATGTTCTGTGTGTGAGGTACCATAAATTATGCATTGAGGCTTATTCTTTTATATATATATATATATATATATATATATATATATATATATATATATATATATATATATAAATAAATGGAGGTGTACTAGTTGATTTCTCAGACCTGCATCCTATGCTTGAGTTGTTGATCAGGAGTAGGCGGTGCCACATTGATCAGTGAAAGTATGCATCAAAAGTGGTACAGCCCACAAGAGATCATCTCAGTATATAGTTGGATCTTATAATCAATCAGGACCTCTGAAGTAACTATACCTGATGAAGAGCGGTTAATGCTCCTAAAACTCTGTACATTTTACCTGCAAAGTAAAGGTTATATCATCCATTTTAACCACAAGTTTGTGTAGCTGCAATCTTTTTTTTTTTGCTCTCTGTCATTGTCTAGAGGCATCTTTGTTTGTGCCTCTTCCTCTGACAGGTCCGGCTACTTCCCATTTCTGTCACCAACTGTGTTTTTAAAAGAGCAGAAGCTTAATTAATTAAACAATGTAACTGCATACAACTCTGAACTAGATCATCATGTTAATCTTTCAGATTGTACATAGGTCTAACTCATTAAGTAACAATGCTTTGAAAACTTCTCTTGCTTTATAGAGGTTAATAAGACTTGAAAGTTAATGGACATCATTAAAAACTAGATGATTAGTTAATAAAACCCTTTATGCATAATATATTTTGCATTATTCCTGATTTTCACCTCTAATGTTATTCATTAAACATAACTGTAATAGTAATGAGTATGAACAATATAAGATGTACCGGAAACAGACTTAGGGTCAAAAGTACAACTCTAGCACACATAATATGAATTTTGAAGGCTTATCTGCAACAAAATACATAGACAGATGTCTGAAAGCAGTTTGGCTTTTATTGCTGGCACTCCTATTTACTAAGCTTGTATTAAGCTGATTGATATAAACTGGCGATAGATTAAGACACTGAATGCAAGATGTTGTACCTAAAATACTTTGTGGTATAAAAATTAGCAAATAGTTTTACATGTAATCTGACCCATGAAAGTGATATAATGGACAGATTATCCAACTCCTGGTATGCAAGTAGCTCTTAGATTACTTGCTTTACTTTGTAGTTTTATACAGTAACCTGTAGGTTTAACCCTTTGTGTGCCAGAGGGTTGTCCAGTTCATGGCTGAGCGATGCACTGAGCACACCTCTGGCACTTTAAGAGTTAAAAATAATATGGCATACATAATATGTTGAAACAGATTTAATAGTTGCCAGTTATGTGATGGATTAGAAAATAAATGAAAAGATTTGATTAAAAACATGAAGGAGGCCTAATAATCCCATTGGTATTGGCCTACAGCTCATGTAGCGAAACTTTGCAGTATGCACTAAAGCAGGTAGTCAGTTTTTTAGAACTACAGCTATTGGTGAATCCCATTAGCGCCAAACAGTCATGTAGTTCCCCAAAGTATTTCTGGTATTTTGTGAGGTGGTAGTCAGGGACAGAAAATGACATAGTAGCCAAGGAAGAAGATACCACTGAGTCTGACAGAATACTCCCCAGGATAAAACTCACTTAGATTCCCAATCTAAGTGAGGGTTGTGCTTACATAGCCAAGGATAATCTAAAATAATGGGATTGCCCAGAGGAGAAATCACTTCACAGATAATAGTTTCTACATGGACAGAGTTATCTGAACAAGGAGTAGTTTAGTGGAAAATATGAACTAACAGAAACACAAAAGAGACCCATCAACAGAATTAACAAGTACAGTAGAGGTGTTGGGAACCAGTGAACTATCTTGAGAAGATGATCCATAAACAGATAATCAGCACTGCATCTATGAAATTAGAAAGGGGAATGCTTAGATCTTTATAGGACCAGTGAAAGTTGGAAACATTTTTTCACAAAAGTGGGGATTTAAGAAACTCGTAATGAGACTCCTTATGATCTCACATAGCGCAAGAGTTTCACAGTTTAGAATGGCAATTGCAAGAACAATAGCCAGCAGTGCAACAATACAAACATAACCCCTGGGTAAGTCTGCAGTTTCTCCTCTTCAATATGACAGTTTAGAGTGGAGACTTCCGTAGGTTCACAAGAGTAGAACCCAACCAGGGCAGGTATTTGAGGAACAAACCAGAGTTTCAAGGTGACTGGGTGGACGTGCAGGCCCCTTGCGACTATGGTCTCTTTAAGTTTCCAGGTGACAATTGGAGACAAAGTTATTTAAGGAAGGGAATAAAGCAATGAGTTCCTTAAAAGCAGGAATCTCCCTGGCAGTTAACTCATCCTTCAAGCATTCAATAAGATCCTTATGAAAAGGGCTTTCAAGACATTTTCTCCCCAATCCATGTCATATTCTAGAGTGAAAATCTCTCATACTGAACAAGGATTTTCTGTCCCTGTCCCTGTCCCTAGGTCTAAAAGGGCTTCTTTGGTCCCAGCTTGTCTCCTTAGGAATTAAAAAATGGAATTCAGGGCATAAATAAATGAGCCTGCATTTCCAAGAATGGGGGATTGCTTATAAAGGATGGGAATGACCGATGTCAAGATGAGCTCCTTAAGTAGGGAGATTATGAACGTAATTTTTCTTGATGACATGGTAAAACATCTGGGTGATTTCAGAAAAGTAGGGAACATTGGTTCAGGAAATTTCTGAGCTCCATAGCATTAAGGCAAGCAGAGTTTAGGTCACTGACAGATTGCAGAGGAAAGGAACCAGGGAAGGAGAAACAATAGTGGATAGAGTAGGTTGTAGAAGCCGATATAAAACTGGCAGAATACTAGTGATGAGCGAGCACCCCAATGCTCGGATGTTCGGGTGCTCTGACCGAGCACCCCCTGAGGCTCGAGTGCTCGGCCGAACACCCGAGCCCCATTGAAGTCAATGGGAGGACTCGAGCATTACACCAGGCACCCCCTGCTCTGATGAGGGGAGGGTGCCTGGTCCATAGGAAAAGGGCAGAAAAAGATGGAAACACTACAGAAATGGTTCAGGGACAGCATAGGGAGGATGTCTGGATGCACCTTGGACTCCAACATCGCTGCTGGGAACGATCTTTCGCCCGTAGTACGCCATTTTTACAGACTGACCGTAAAACACACAAAAAGGAAAATAAAAACGACTTTAGGCGAAAAATTGTTACCAAACAGTATTTGCTGTATATTTACTTGTATATCATCTGCAAATTCTCCCAAAAATTTCATCGATTTTCTGAAGTGAGGCCATGATTAAGAGGGAAACGTGCGCAGAGGCAAATTATCCCAAAAATTTCCTTGATTTTCAGAACTGAGGCCATGATTAAGAGGGAAACGTGTGCAGAGGCAAATTCTCCCAAAAATTTCCTTGATTTTCAGAACTGAGGCCATGATTAAGAGGGAAACGTGCGCTGAGCTGACCATCTAAAACATTATGGGTGAGGGTCTGCTGCAGAGCTGACCATCCTAAACATTATATGCGAAGGCCCGCTAGTGAGCTGACGCTATAAAACATTATATGAGAGGGCCCGCTAGAGAGCTGACCCAATAAAACATTATATGAGAAGGCCCGCTGGTGAGCTGACCTATATAAAAATTGGCAAACAGGGCCCGCTGGTGAGCTGGCCCTATATAAAAATTATATCACAGGGCCCGCTGGTGAGCTGGCCCTATATAAAAATTATATCCCAGGGCACGCTGGTGAGCTGGCCCTATATAAAAATTATATCCCAGGGCATATGGAAGAGGAGGAGGAGGATGAGAACATTAAGAGTCAACCATATACCCGTTTTTGGGGTGGAAGGGGTGAATGGGAATACAGAGTATTCCCATCATTGTAAATAACATATATAAAGTGAGTTTATGTTCCCCCGGGGCTTTCCTCCAGTGGAGTGGAGAAGTCAGGGGAAATCCAGGCCTTGTTCATTTTTATAAGTGTCAACCTATCAGCATTGTCGGTGGAAAGGCGGATACGCTTATCTGTTATGATGCCACCAGCAGCACTAAATACCCGCTCAGACAGAACGCTGGCGGCAGGGCAGGCCAGCACCTCCAAGGCGTAGAGTGCCAGTTCATACCACGTGTCCAGCTTGGACACCCAGTAGTTGTAAGGCACAGAGGGATCATTGAGGACGCTGACACGGTCTGCTACGTACTCCTTCACCATCTTCCAAAACTTTTCCCTCCTTGTGACACTAGGCTGCGCATCAGGGTGAGGGTGCTGGCGGGGTGTCATGAAGGTGTCCCACGCCTTGGAGAGTGTTGCCCTGCCTTTCTCGGAACTGCTGTGTGCTCCCCTTTTCTCCCCTTCTCGGTTGGCCAAGGTAGCACGTACTCTGCCGCCAGCGTTGTCAGATGGAAAATTTTGGAGCAATTTTTCAACAAGAACCTTCTGGTATTGCACCATTTTGCTTGTCCTCTCCACCGGAGGAATGAGAGATGAGAAATTCTCTTTGTAGCGGGGGTCCAGAAGGGTGAACACCCAGTAATCCGTGTTGTCTAAAATGCGTACAACGCGTGGGTCACGGGAAAGGCAGCCTAACATAAAGTCAGCCATGTGTGCCAGAGTACCAACAGTCAAGATTTCGCTGTCCTCACCAGGAGGCTGACTCTCAATATCCTCATCCTCTTCCTCCTCTTCTGCCCACCCACGCTGAAGAGATGGAACTAAAGTTCCATGGCTACCCTCTGTAGCGGAGGCAACCGTGTCTTCCTCCTCCTCCTCCTCCTCCTCCTCCTCCTCCGCCTCCTCCAATTGTCGCTGAGAAGACGAAGTGAGGGTGCTCTGGCTATCACCTTGTGTAAGCTCTTCCTCCCCCATTTCCACCTCTTCCACATGCAAAGCGTCGGTTTTAATTGTGAGCAGCGAGCGTTTCAGTAGACACAGAAGTGGGATGGTTACACTGATAATAGCGTTATCGCCGCTCACCATCTGTGTCGATTCCTCAAAATTGCGTAAAACCTCGCAGAGGTCTGACATCCATTCCCACTCCTCACTTCTGATTACAGGAAGTTGAACGGAGAGGCGACGACCGTGTAACAGCTGGTACTCCACTACTGCCCTCTGCTGCTCACAAAGCCGGGCCAACATGTGGAAGGTGGAGTTCCAGCGCGTGCTCACGTCACACAGCAGCCGGTGAGCTGGCAATTGTAAGCGCTGCTGCAGCTTCAACAGGCCGGCCGAAGCTGTAGATGACTTACGGAAATGTGCACACACGCGGCGCACCTTGGTCAAGAGATCATGCACATTGGGGTAGGTTTTTAGAAATCGCTGAACCACTAAATTAAATACATGCGCTAGGCATGGTACGTGTGTGAGCTTGCCGAGCTCCAAAGCCGCCACCAAGTTACGCCCATTATCACACACAACCATGCCTGCTTGCAGGTTGAGTGGCGAGAGCCACTGCTCGGTCTGGTGACTAATCCCCTGCAACAGCTCTGAGGCCGTGTGCTGTTTGTCCCCAAGGCAGATCAGCTTCAGCACGGCCTGTTGACGCTTCCCCACTGCAGTGCTACACTGCTTCCAGCTACTGGCTGATGGGGGAGTGGCGGTGTGTGTAGAGAATTCGGAGGTGGAAACGGAGGAGGAGGAGCCAATAACGTAGGTGCTGGTGGAAACCCTGATGGAGGTAGGGCCCGCAATCCTCGGCGTGGGTAGCACCCGTGCCATCCCAGGGTCCGAGTCGCTCCCAGCCTCCACGACATTCACCCAGTGTGCCGTCAGGGAAATGTAGCGTCCCTGGCCACAAGCACTTGTCCATGTGTCAGTCGTTAAGTGGACCTTCCCAGTAACTGCGTTGGTCAGGGCACGGGTGATGTTACGGGACACATGGTGGTGTAATGCGGGGATGGCACACCGGGAAAAGTAGTGGCGGCTGGGGACCGCGTACCGAGGGACAGCTGCTGCCATCAGGCTGCGGAAGGACTCAGTGTCCACAAGCCTAAATGGCAGCATTTCGATGGCCAGTAATTTTGAAAGGTGTGAGGTTAGTGCTATGGCCTGTGGGTGGGTGGCTGGGTATTTTCTCTTGCGCTCAAATGCCTGGGGTAACGACATTTGGACGCTGTGCTGGGACAGGGAAGTGGATGTGGTCGCTGATGGTGCTTCAGATGCTACAGGTGCAGGGCGGGAGGTATGCGGGCCTGCGCCTTCGACAGGCGATTGGCCGGCACCGAAAACAGGGGAAGAGGAGGCAGTGGTGTGGCCTGCAGACACAGATGGGCGATCCAGGCGTTCCTCCCACTTACTACGGTGCTTGGATGCCATGTGTCGGATCATGCTGGTGGTGGTGAGGTTTCTAGTGTTCATGCCTCGGCTCATTCTGGTGTGGCACAGGTTGCAAACTACAAATCTTTTGTCGTCCGCACTTTCCTTAAAAAAACGCCATACCGCGGAACACCTACCCCTTGGCAAGGTAGATTTACGCAAGGGGGTGCTCCGTGGAACATTTGCGGGCCGGTTTGGTGCGGTCCGCCTTCTTTCTGTAGCCACACCACTGCCTCTTCCAGCCTGTTGCGGTGCTGCAGATGGCTCACCCTCAGGACTGCTGTCATCGCTCGGCTCTACACCTTCCCAGGTGGGGTCAGTCACCTCATCGTCCACCAAGTCCTCCTCCACTTCCTCACTCTGATCATCCTCCTCAAGTCTTGATCCCACCACATACTCGGTCATTGACAACTGTATAACATTCTCCTCAACAAGGTCTTGAGAAGGAAATAGTGGTTGATTTAATGGCAACTGTGTCTCATCATCATCATCATCATCCACTACTTCCTTTGACCTTAAATGCCGTTCACATCTGTCATCTTCTTGTGATTGGGTAGCCTCTAGAGGTTGTGAATCAGGGCACAAGATGTCATGTTCCTCTGCAAGCGTGCTTGGAGAGAGGGTCAAATGAAGGATTGGTGATGAGACGAGCTCATCACTATATCCCAGTGTGGGATCACTTCTTTGACCAGACCGTGTATGGTGGGAGGAAGGATGATCAGAGTGAGGATTATGTTGACCAGACTCTTGGCTACTGAGAGTGGACTTGGTGGAAGACAGGGTGGTGCTTAACCGACTGGAAGCAGTATCAGCTGTCATCCAACCGACCACCTGTTCGCACTGGTCGGACCTCGAGAGTGATGTCCTGCGACGCCCTGTGAAATCAGACATGAAGCTAGGTATGGTGGATGTCTTTCTTTCTTGTGCTCTGGCACCAGGCACAGTTTCTCCGCGTCCTGACCCGCGCCCTGAACTTTCAGGATCACGTCCACTTCCCCGTCCCTTTTTACCCGCCTTCTTCATCTTACACGATATATATGACTTTAATATATATGAGTTTGAAAACTTAACAGTATTTCTTACTATTCTGCAACTCTGCAGAGTACACAGAATAGGCTGCTAAACGGCGGTGAAACACACTGAATGGAATATGTGACTTTAATATTTGAGTTTGAAAACTTAACAGTATTTCTTACTATTCTGCAACTGTTCAGAGTACACAGAATAGGCTGCTAAACGGCGGTGATACACACTGAATGGAATATGTGACTTTAATATTTGAGTTTGAAAACTTAACAGTATTTCTTATTATTCTGCAACTGTGCAGAGTACACAGAATAGGCTGCTAAACTGCGGTGAAACACACTGAATGGAATATGTGACTTTAATATTTGAGTTTGAAAACTTAACAGTATTTCTTATAATTCTGGAACTGTACAGAGTACACAGAATAGGCTGTTAAACGGCGGTGAAAGACACTGAATGGAATATGTGACTTTAATATTTGAGTTAGAAAAATTAACAGTATTTCTTACTATTCTGCAACTCTGCAGAGTACACAGAATAGGCTGTTAAACGGCGTTGAAACACACTGAATGGAATATGTGACTTTAATATTTGAGTTTGAAAACTTAACAGTATTTCTTATAATTCTGGAACTGTACAGAGTACACAGAATAGGCTGTTAAACGGCGTTGAAACACACTGAATGGAATATGTGACTTTAATATTTGAGTTTGAAAACTTAACAGTATTTCTTATAATTCTGGAACTGTACAGAGTACACAGAATAGGCTGTTAAACGGCGGTGAAAGACACTGAATGGAATATGTGACTTTAATATTTGAGTTAGAAAAATTAACAGTATTTCTTACTATTCTGCAACTCTGCAGAGTACACAGAATAGGCTGTTAAACGGCGTTGAAACACACTGAATGGAATATGTGACTTTAATATTTGAGTTTGAAAACTTAACAGTATTTCTTATAATTCTGGAACTGTACAGAGTACACAGAATAGGCTGTTAAACGGCGGTGAAAGACACTGAATGGAATATGTGACTTTAATATTTGAGTTTGAAAACTTAACAGTATTTCTTATAATTCTGGAACTGTACAGAGTACACAGAATAGGCTGTTAAACGGCGGTGAAAGACACTGAATGGAATATGTGACTTTGATATTTGAGTTTGAAAAATTAACAGTATTTCTTACTATTCTGCAACTCTGTAGAGTACACAGAATAGGCTGTTAAACGGCGTTGAAGCACACTGAATGGAATATGTGACTTTGATATTTTAGTTTGAAGACTTAACAGTATTTCTTCCTATTCTGCAACTCTGCACAGTACACAGAATGTGCTGCTAAACTGCGGCGAAGCACACTGAATGGAATATGTGACTTTGATATTTGAGTTTGAAGACTTAACAGTATTTCTTCCTATTCTGCAACTCTGCACAGTACACAGAATGTGCTGCTACACTGCGGCGAAGCACACTGAATGGAATATGTGACTTTGATATTTGAGTTTGAAGACTTAACAGTATTTCTTCCTATTCTGCAACTCTGCACAGTACACAGAATGTGCTGCTAAACTGCGGCGAAGCACACTGAATGGAATATGTGACTTTGATATTTTAGTTTGAAGACTTAACAGTATTTCTTCCTATTCTGCAACTCTGCACAGTACACAGAATGTGCTGCTAAACTGCGGCGAAGCACACTGAATGGAATATGTGACTTTGATATTTTAGTTTGAAGACTTAACAGTATTTCTTCCTATTCTGCAACTCTGCACACTACACAGAATGTGCTGCTAAACTGCGGCGAAGCACACTGAATGGAATATGTGACTTTGATATTTTAGTTTGAAGACTTAACAGTATTTCTTCCTATTCTGCAACTCTGCACACTACACAGAATGTGCTGCTAAACTGCGGCGAAGCACACTGAATGGAATATGTGACTTTGATATTTTAGTTTGAAGACTTAACAGTATTTCTTCCTATTCTGCAACTCTGCACAGTACACAGAATGTGCTGCTACACTGCGGCGAAGCACACTGAATGGAATATGTGACTTTGATATTTTAGTTTGAAGACTTAACAGTATTTCTTCCTATTCTGCAACTCTGCACAGTACACAGAATGTGCTGCTAAACTGCGGCGAAGCACACTGAATGGAATATGTGACTTTGAAATTTTAGTTTGAAGACTTAACAGAATGTGCTCTAATCTGCAACTTTGCACACTAAACAGAATGTGCTCTAATCTGCAACTTTGCACACTAAACAGAATGTGCTCTAATCTGCAACTTTGCACACTAAACAGAATGTGCTCTAATCTGCAACTGTGCACACTAAACAGAATGTGCTCTAATCTGCAACTTTTCACACTAAACAGAATATTTTTTTTTTTTTTTTTTTTTGTTTTTTTCCCCCCACACCAAATAACCTGCTGCCCCCACACACAGTAGTCCTAAAAAGGACTTTTGGTTCTTTTTTTTTCACAATTTTTGTTTTTTTCCTCCCTACACTGCCTTTCCCTTCCTATCCTCAGCTCTCCCTGGCTCAGACTGAGCCGAACTCGCTGGTCAGGTGCTATACAGCACCTGACCACGGGTTCTGGCCAGCCAATCAGTGTAATGCCAGCAGCCAACATGGCTGCTGGCATTACACCGATGTCAGAGCCTCCCTGCACGTTTATTGGCTGCGCAGCAGCCGCAAAACGTGCGGGGAGGAGACCCGAACATGGCGGGCGAGCACATGCGGTACTCGTACGAGTACCGCCATGTGCCGAGCAGAGCGATGCTCGAGCCGATCCGAGCATCGGCCGAGCATGCTCGCTCAACACTACAGAATACCACTGACAGAGTCCTGCTTCTGGTCCACTTTTTGAATCTGAGAGAAGTGTTTTTTCAGAAGTACTCATTGCTGCAAAACAGCCTTAGAAATCTCTTCTGGGTCAGACATCATATTTCGGTTGGAGCAGTTATAAATTAAAGTTTAGTCCTCCTTTAATTACCCACCCCTCCTGCATATCACAGTCTGCCAAAGCAGATTGGGAGTGAGGTTGAATGCCAAACACTGTTTGAGCATTTGGCTGGTACAGGATGACCATAACAGGAGTTGGTAAGCTGATAGATGGTACTGCAAAGTAAGTAGTATAGAGGTAAGTAGTGACATACCAGAAAAAGTAGGGAGTCCAACTGGACTGCCAAAAAAAATGCTGTAGGAAGAACAAGAGAGTACTACAAAACTTGACAGAGAGCAGTAAAAACCGAGGCAGCTAGGGAGAGGCGTCCTTAGCGATAAGCACAAGCATTTAGACCAGGAAGAGAAACTGCAGGAAGCGGCGGAGATCCAAAGCACAGTACAAGAATGGATTAACCAGAAATAAAAGTCAGAGTTTGACCAGAGTCAGGATGAGGCTACCAGGTGAGGAAAAGAGCCAAGAGGTGAGGATTGAAGCCAAGACAGGCCAGGTCAAACACAGGCAATGCAGAAACACAAGTAGGTGTCTGAAGAGTCAAAGGGCACCATAGAGGTGCAAGAAGGCACAGAAAGGGGGAGGAAGAGTGAAATAGGAAAGAGAGGGAACAGAACTAAGAATGGCCCAAAAGGAAGAGACCTCGCAACCGGCCCAGCACACACCAATTAACAACAAGGGCCACAAGCAAATGAACAAGAATTTCATTAAAAAAGTATTACTATTACAGACAAATGGCTAGCATATCAACTATGCAGTTTTTAATTCACTTTAACATTAAGGAAATGTATTTAACCCCTTAAGGACCAGAGCAGTGTACAACACATTGTTATACAATGAGCATCCAACTGGTCTTCAAGGAGTTAAAGTAAGAGGTCCACTTTTACCCCTCAGATGCTAGAGTGGGCTCTAATGCATTGCTTCTCAATGAGTTGGAAACCTTTCTAGGATCCAATGCTTTAGAGCAGGGTTGAGCAACAGACCTTCCAGTTATTGTTGGACTACAGTTTGCATCATCTCCAACCAGTCAACAGCTGGCTTGGGATGATGGGAGCTGTAGTCCAACAACAGTTGGAGGGCCTCAGGCTGCCCATCCCTGGGTTAAAGAATGGCTGTTACTTGGCTACATTTCTATAACTTACTGCACTCTTTTCCTTTTACTGGGTCTGGTAATCCAGAACAGGCCACATTGGGTACAGCAACTCTCCACCTGGATCCAGAGCTGTCACATTCAGTGTATTCGAAGTGATAATCTCCCTGCAAAGCACATAGATAAAACCATCAGTTTAGTGACATATCATTCGTGTCTTCATTGCTTCATGTGAAATGGGGCCTCTGGAAGTGTTCTTAAAAGAGCCATCAAGACACAGATAACTCCTCCAACTACCACAGATAAGACTACAATATAATACAAAGCAGATATAAAGAAAATGAAATGGGCTGATATGAATCATGTAATTAAATGTGCCTCTGAAGTGTGATAACGAGCTGGATAGAATATAGAAAAGCTGATTCGAATGAAGCAATCCAGTGGAGAAGAACAAACCAAAGTGGAACTACCACCGTTAAAAAACTTCCCGGGCTGACAGAGTGGATGGAGAGCAGACATCTTCCCATAGTGATGTCTGCGCGCCTGCGCTGTCAGTCCCTTTTGGAGCCGAACGGCTCCTAGCAACGCCTCCTAGACCCGGCTGGGACTGATAGCGCAGGCGTGCAGATGTCACTATGGGAAGATGTCTGCTCTCTGTCCACCCTGTCAGCCTGGGAAGAATGGAGAATTCTATTAAACAAGGTAATAATTCTGGCAACTAGCTCTACTACGCAGCTTGTCACCAGGTGGGGAATTATTGGAGATCAAGTTTTTTAGCAGTGGTAGTTCCACTTAAGGCAACTGGCACAGGGCTGTTTTCAGCAAGCTACAGAGGTGCAATTCATAACCCTTTGAATGCCAGAAGGGTACACAATGCATTGCAAAGAAATGCTCTGAGCACCAGCAAACCAACAAGGGAGAAATGAAAATACCCACTGATTTAAATATAAGTTTAAACCCATGTAATAGTATACATCAACTCACTACAAAGCAATGCTTGATGATCTCATTACCATTCAATCAGAAAAAACATCCATTTAAATCACTGGGATTTAGGACATTTTAATTTGCCCCCTATTATACAGCTGGTTTGTTCCAGATTTGCAGCTTTTTAACTTCCTTAGTTCCACATTATTATTCAAGTATAGGGTCAATGAATGTTTAACCAGGTCCAGTAGGGTCAACCACACGCACAATAAGGGACACATCAAAAATCCCCATACAAAGAGTGCATCAAGCCATTGCAATATGTTTGACATCTCTTTTGTATGCAAGTTGTTAAAAGTCCCATTTAAATCCAAACGGGAATATTGGGATTTTTTTCATGACTGTTATGGTGGAGTTAGCGTGCCTTAATATGGCTCCCCTTCTTTGTGCAAATGGCCCTTAACCCTTTGAGTGCCAGGAAGTTTACACAACACATTGCGAAGCAATGCGTTGCATACCCCTCTGGCACTCGAAGGGTTAAAAAGATTTTTTTTTTTTTTTTTTTTTAATCTATGTTATTTACATATTCCATTAGCTAGCTTCATTGCAATATATCGTAGGGATAAGGGTTAATGCTCTGTGCAGTCCTGCACATCAGAGTTTTAATAAAACCTATACACTTGAAATAAAATACCACAATGCATTTAAACTTTTCTACATATGATATAACTATCTCTGTAATATGACGTTATGCACCAGAACTGGAACATTCAGAAACTACATGAAACAAGTTACAAAGAGTTGTAAATTATTGTGTCCTATAGGGCATTTCACACATCACCATGCTCTGCGATTGCCACATGCTGCAACATTTCTCCAACACTGCAATATCACAGAATAAAATCTGTAGTGTGGGATCACAACTATTGCAGATAGCAGCGATTTCTCTGTAATTTTCTGGACTGCTGGGAAAAATCTTGTTGTTGAACTAAAAAAAAGCAGCAACAGTTTCAATTGCTATAGAAAGCTCTGCTACAAAACAGTTTCCAGCGTAAAAGGGTCCAAGGGATGTTATTATATAATGTTAACCCCTTAACGACCCTTAACGGTCATGTTACATGATGGGTTGTTTTGCGTTAACGACCCATGATGTGCCAGGACCATCATGGAATTCCGGGCTCCCTGCGTGGCTGCACTCCGTTCAGGGATCCCGGAACCGGATACAAGAAAAAAAAATGGTCCATGGTCCTTAAGTGCTGGCCATGTGTGTGCATGGCCGGACCTTAAGGGGTTAAGCTCAGAAATAACATTGGTAATGCGATAGACTATACAAAAGTGTAAGTGGTAGCAATTTGCATGATAGAAAAATGTGATACAGTGAGGTCCGTTTCACATATACAATATTGCTTCAGCCACAGCAACACTTAAAAAAAAAATAAATGAGTTGTGAATTATTGTATCACATAGGTAACTGTTGCAGCACATGTTGCAGAGACAAGCAGCATTCAGCTACATATTTATAGTATGTGTTTCAATGGAATCAAATTACAATCACACAGCTATCACTGATAGCTGTGCTTTGTAACGTCTTTGTATATTGAAAAACCTTGTTGTAGCATTAAAAATACAACATTTTTAGTCGCTACAAAAAAGTAGCGCAACATAAAGTCACAGGTGTGAAAGACGCCTATAACTAAAGGTTACATGAAACAGCTGAAGGTGAGTGAAACAAGGACTAGTTAAACTGAAAACAAAAAAGGAAGTTATATAAATGAGAATAAAGGGCTAGCTGACTGTCTCAAGTAATATTTCTGTTCACTTTTTACAGATGAAGGGGAAGGGACCTTTGTTAGAAAAAAGAAATAACAAGACAGAAGAAGCATGTATGTTTACACTGGAAGACGTTCTACTTCTACCCTCTAAGATAATACCAGATGAATTGATGGGACCAGATGGAATATACCCAAAGTTATTAAAAGAACTTAAGAGTGTTCTGGCAAATCCTTTAACAGAATTATTCAATCACTCACTATCAACAGAAGGAGCTCCAGAAGATTGGAAGATAGCAAATGTAGTACCGCTTCACAAGAAAGGTAACAAGAAAGAGTCTGGCAATTACAGACCAGTAAGTCTTACGTCAGTAGTGGGGAAATTCATGGAAACCATGTTAAAGGAAAGAATTGTTAAATATCTGAATTTAAATAGCTTGCAAGATCCCAAACTGCATGGGTTTACAGCAAGGAGATCTTGTCAAACTAACCTCATAGATTTTTTGATTGGGTAACTAACCTAATAGACTAGGTGGGAGCAGTAGATATAGATTATCTAGATTTCAGTAAGGCATTTGATACTGTCCCACACAGAAGACTCATTAATAAATTGCAGTGTTTGGGTCTGGAAGTAAAAATAGTTGAGGGGATAAGGCAATGGCTGAGTGACAGGAGACAGAGGGTTGTAGTCAATGGAGAATATTCAGACAAAGGTTGTTTTACTAGTGGGGTACCTCAGGGATCTGTACTGGGGCCCATTCTTTTCAATATTATTATTAGTGATATTACAAAGGTCTTCAAGGTAAGGTATGCCTTTTTGCAGATGATACAATTATCTGCAAAAGGATAGACATTCCTGGGGGAATAAGCCAAATGACAAATGATTTAGGTAAATTAGAAGACTGGAGTGTAGCAACTGCAGTTTAATGTTATAAATGTAAAATATTGCATTTGGGACATAAAAATCCAAAGGCAGAATATAGTATTAAGGGTTCAACGCGGCCAGAAACAACTGAGGAAAGGGATTTAGGAGAAATTATTTCTAATGCATTAAACGTAGGCAGGCAATGTAACAAAGCGGCAAGGAATGCAAGCAAGTTGCTGCTTTGTATAGTTAGGGGCATTAGTAGCTGAAAAAAGGAAGTGATCATGCCTCTCTACAGATCTCTGGTTAAACCTCACCTAGAGTATTGTGTACAGTACTGGAGACCCCATCTCCAGAAGGATATAGATACTCTAGAGAAAATTCAGAGAAGGGCTACTAAAATGGAAAATGGATTACAGGAAAAGAAATATCAGGATAGACTAAAGGATCTGAACATGTGGGGAGGGGATATGATAGAGACAATCAAATACATGAAGGAATTCAACAAAGTGCAGGAGGGAAGTACACTTCAAAGCAGTAAAATTGTTAGGACGAGGCCATAGTCTAAAACTGCACTGTGTGTACAATTATTAGGCAAGTGAGTATTTTGACCATATCATCATTTTTATGCATATTTTCCAACTCCAAGCTGTATAAACTTGAATGCTTATTGGATTTAAGCATATCATGTGATGTGTATTTGTGTAATGAGAGATGGTGTGGCCTAAGGAGATGAACACCCTATGTCAAGGTGTGCATAATTATTAGGCAGCTTAATTTCCTCTGGCAAAATGGGCAGAAAAAGAGATATAACGGACTCTGAAAAGTCAAAAATTGTAAAAAGTCTTTCAGAGGGTTGCAGCACTCTTGAAAATACTAAGGTATTGGGGTGTGATCACAGAACCATCAAATGTTTTGTTGCAAATAGTCAACAGGGTCCCAAAAAAGTGTTGAGAAAAAAGACGCAAATTAACTGCCAGAGATATGAGAAGAATTCAAACATGAAGCTACTAGGAACCCGTTATCGTCCAGTGCTGTCATATTCCAGAACTGCAACCTGCTTGGAGTGTCCAGAAGTACTAGGTGTTCAGAGACATGGCCACGGTAAGAAAAGCTGAAACCCGATGACCACTGAACAAGAAACATAAGATGAAACATCAAGACTTGGCCAAGAAATATCTGAAGACAGATTTTTCAAAGGTTTTATGGACTGATGAGATGAGAGTGACTCTTGACGGTCCAGATGGATGGGCCCGTGGCTGGATCAGTAAGGGGCACAGAGCTCCACTTCGACTCAGACACCACAAGGTGGAGGAGGGGTACTGGTATTGGCTGGTATTATTAAAGATGAGCTAGTTGGATCTTTTCAGGTTGAAGATGGACTCAAACTCAACTCCCAAACCTGTTGCCAGTTTTTAGAAGACACTTTCTTTAAGCAGTGGTACAGGAAAAAGTCTGCATCTTTCAAGAAGACCATGATTTTTATGCAGGACAATGCTCCATCGCAAGCATTGAAGTACTCAACTGCGTGGCTAGCCAGTAATGGCCTTAAAGATGATAAAATAATGACATGGCCCCCTTCCTCACCTGACCTAAACCCTATTGAGAACTTGTGGGCCCTTCTTAAACGGCAGATTTACGCTGAAGGAAAACAGTACACCTCTCTGAACAGTGAGGCTGTGGTTGCTGCCGCACAAAAAGTTGATAGTAAACAGATCAAGAAACTGACAGACTCCATGAATGGAAGGCTTATGACTGTTATTGAAAAGAAGGGTGGATATATTGGTCACTGATTTTTTTGGGGGGAAATGTCACAAATGTTTATTTGTAAATTTTGAGTTGTTTGTTTAGTATTCTCACTTTAATAGATGAAAATAAACACGTAAGATGGGAAAATAATCATTTTTCACTTAGTTGCATAATAATTCTATACACTAATAGCTGCCCAATAATTGTGCACACACAGAGATTCTCCTAAGAAAGTGAGAACCTCACTTTTACTTTCTTAAATATTCAGGTTTAAGGTTAACATTTTTTGATTGACAGAGAGCATTGTAGTTGTTCAATAATAAAATCAATCCTCAAAAATACAACTTGCCTAATAATTGTGCACACAGTGTAAAGGGCCAGAGGTCTAGTTGTAATGTAAGTTTTACTTCATTGAGAGGGTACTAGATAAGTGGAATAGCCTACCAGCAGAAGTGGTGGTAGAAGTTAATATAGTGACTGAATGTAAACATGTATGAGATAGGCATAACGGTGTCCTGAACATAAAACAAGACCAAGGACCAAATAAGATTTGAGGTTTTACAGTAAGACAAATTCTATGTTTCTATCCCCCTATACAAATACACACACACACTGCATTCATCCACCTAAACACACACATCGTCCTACATAAATACACACTTACATTAATCTCCCTAAACACAAAAATCCCCTACTTAAACAACAGTTATACCCCTACACACACACACACACACACACACCCCATTCACTTACCTGCATGCACACATACCAAGTCTTGTCCATACGTAGACATACACATTCATTTCAAAAGCATATAATTCCTCTCTCGTTTGCACAACAGAATACACCTTCTCCCTCAGTTTTCCACCTTAAAGGAGTAGCCCACTCAGCATTTAATGCAAATTTACATTGCTAGAATATGTAATAGTATTTGTCATCAATACAGATAGAGAGGTGTAGTTATTAGAGCTCATCTAATTGTGTCACCTTTAGTTACTAAGATTCTTAGGATGCACTACAGACATTGTAAAGATGTATACTTCAATTACTGGTAAAGCAGTGCAGCCATATGAAATATTATACCCATGGCTAATTAGGTAAGTGACGGGAAACTCAAATATTCCCTCTAACATGTTCCATTGCCAAGGCATTATCTGCAGGAGCACCTTATAAGAGCCTTCACCCTCTCCTGGTGTTCCACCTAAAGGTGGTAGCCCAATGAATATTAAATACTCATCAATTATTCAGTTTCAGTTCTGATAAAGCATACAGTTGAACAAAGCAGATTTACATTGTTTGAATACAAAAGGGTATTTATAATCACTGTAGAAACAGGGAGGTGTAGGTGATAGGAGAGCTAATTACTGACAAACATATAAAATATAATATCCACGGCTGATTAGGTAATTAACAAGAAAATCAATTACTCCCTCTAATATCTCCCACTGCCCCAGTGTTATTTGCAGCAGTCATTTAGAGAATTGTAGACTACTACAGAGAAAAACACACTGTAGTCCTACAGTACATTCTAGAAACAAATTGGTGCATAACAAAATGATTTATAGCTTTTGACACAAGATATTTTCTTGACTCATATATTTAATGATTTCTCTGGTTTGACAGTAAGGCAGCAGATAAACAGACTATGTATCACTTGGTGCTAGTGACTCACCCATACTGTTTAATGTTTATTACAATATAGCATCCTTAATTATTGATTAGCTTTGATATAAGATCTATAAAACAGCAACGAACTGCAGAGCACCATGGCATAATAATCGGAGCCAGTTATTTGGATTGGAAATTTAAAAGAAACAGAAGCAATTGCATTAGGCCCAATGATTTGGGTTGTCCACACTGGGTAGGTTTGTTAACACAATTGCTAAAATAAAGCTTGTTACAGGAGTAAAGAAAAATGTATATAGGAGACAAACAGACATTTTAGGAGTCAGTTGGTAGTTGTAGAAGTCAGTGTATTGATATATATACATAGATGTACACAAAATAACCCCATCATTTAGGAAGCAGAAGTAACATTTTAGGAGCTTGGTCTCCCATGCTCCAGGTATTTTTCTACCTCAAATTAAGTATGTTGCAATGTAGTTGCTTAGGGGAAGTACTTTTGATATATAATCATATGCCCAGTTAGGAAGCGGTAGTCTCTTGTATGAGGCACTGCAAGAAAAACTGCTTCAACAGACCAAACCAATTGCACCACAGTGGACAAAAGACAATACCTATTGATTTAAATGGGGCTTTTAATGCCATGAATGCTAGAGAGATCTACAATGTATTGCAACAGCAATTGATTTCTAAATTGGGAGATTGTTTCACATTGTCATCAGACCTTGTGGTAAGATGTTTCCAGCCCTTTTCCCATCATACTAACTACCTTCTTGAAAATGAACTGTGACTACATATATGCAAGTGGTGTGCAACACATAACACTGGTTCATTCAAACCTCTGTTTTCAACAAAAAATAGGACATTGAGTCAACCACCAACATTATGGCAGGTCTGACATTCCACAGGTGTGCTTTTGTATTATTTTTGTATTTTTTTTTACTTCAGTACTTTCAGTAAGTGTGAGTTGGCAGCACACAGAAGACCTGAGTAGCTTAATTGTTTTAACAATGTGACTATTAGTGGCTGAGGTGGTGGCGAAGGCTGGTGTGTGGACTTTACAAATTATCATGTCCATCTAACTCAGGCATTCTCCTGTGTGCAGAAGACATGAGTGATATTGTTACTGAGGAAAATGTTGTACCACTCTTTGACACATCTACGACACTACTATGATGTGTCCCTAGGTCAAGTGCACATTTAGGAGTGCTTCGACTGCTGCTAGTCATCATATCTCTAATGTGCTGCTGGTGTGTCTCCCAATTAGACCTATGTTTGTGCTACAGTTGGGATCCAAATGAGGATGTGCCTACATGTGATTCTGCTTTCCCCTTGCTCAATTGTTTTTTACAGAGACAGGCTCACATGTTTTTTACAAAAAGACAGCAGATAACACGTTTAGCTTTGGGATGGTACTAGCAGTAGGTGTCTCTGGTATTGCACTTTGAACATCAACAGACATATACATAGCTAGGGTTATCTATTTTGACCTGTTTTGCTGCTTAGTCAACAAAAGTGAGCATAAGTGGGTCGAGGTTGGACATGGAAGCAGGGACATATCATCACCCTTTTCACTTCATATTTTTGTATATTTAAAGTCTGAAAGTTTCTTTTTATGTTTCCCCTTAGGGGGAAATATAAAACATTCATGACTAGTTTCAGCAGGATGGTATTGTCACTGTCTGATGCAACAGTTGGTTTCACTGCTAAATCCTCCTCTGCTATGGCATAAACACCAAAATGTAATTCATTGTCATCTCTAGTGTTCTTAAAAGAATTAGTAGTACTACTGGTGGTGGAACATTTTATGTCACTTATACAAACAGACTCCTCAAGAAGAGAATGCCAATCATAATTTGGTGCACAAGTTGAAGTGACCATGGCCGCAGTCTGCTTTTGTAGTATGATTTTAGTAAAACCAACAGGACCATGCACTCCTACTCCATTCCCCTTACTCCTGCCCCAGTAATACTGGTGGACATAATTATATTACTGTTAATTTTTACTGTAAAGCACACTACAAAACTGTTAGCATGTGGAATGATGTTTTGGCTGTCTGAAAATAATGTAAGATGTATCTCTCTGTCACCATCACTCTCAGTCTCATGTGTAGGATTTCTTGCCTGTCTGTCAACATCAGTAAAACTTTTCTTGGAGTAATGTTTTACTGTGTCTGTCACTGTCAGTATTACGGTCTACCAATCATACCTACACTCTCTCTTCAACTGAAAGCAACTAGTTCTCCACCTCTTAGCCCAAGCGCCTCTACAAAGTAACTATTGTCAAAATTAAAGCAGCTTTCTCTCCCATGGACTGCAATTTTAAGTTTTACAATACAGTACAAAATAGACATGCTAGCTACAGAACCAGTAGCTTGCGCAGATTAAGGTCACAGTAGCTGGTGCAACACCACCACACCACAAATGTATGCTTATCCCACTTGTTCTTGAGGATGTATGAGTGCATTTGTATAAGAAACACAGTACGCCAAGTTAAACTTGTACCTGTCTGTTTATACTATCTTGAATGTAAAATTTATGTCTGTCTGAATAGCATCTCCCATTCAGTCTCAGTAGATTCTGAGACTGAGACAGCAAACTCAGGTAGGAAGAATCAGCTGCCTGTCTGACTCTATCACTTAGACAAAAAGGTTTCTCCCTTCACACCCACACCCAGAGAACAACTGGCAGTGGCTACCACCAATCTATATAGTCCGATGCAGTCATGCGCAGTAAAGACTGGCCGAACGCAAGCCAGACGTATGTTTGTCCGATGCAGTCATGCGCAGGTAGACATTGCCCGAACACTTGGCTTGTGTACTCTGGCTTTTACACTAGTATTTCTATAAAGTAAATCCAGATTCCCCTCTTTGCCTGTCTGCCTAGACTAGCTAGCATCAAAAATGTTTCTGCTTTGTCTCTCTCTCTCCAAAGCACAGACTGATAACATATGGTAAACTGACACCCCTGTTTATTCTTTAACACTGAGTTAAGACATGGGGGAAACTCTCCATATAGAAGGGGGGATATATTTTCATTGATTTCAGTGCAGTGAAAAAAAAGAAGACACAAATGAAAAACTTAACTATTTGTTGTTTTTTCCCAGGTTTTATTTTTGAGGCAATAAGTTCCATCCCATCCAACTCAACACCTCACTTTCTTGGAGGTACCTTTATCAGAAGTGAGCAAGGTGAGGCCCTCCATCATCCTCTGCCAGTTAATGGCCTATGTAATCAGGGCAAACCGCTAACCAAGTCTAAAATTACAATACACTGAAAGGTTAATGCTAACCATATAAATGTGTTAAGGAGAATCACCATACAAATGTGGCTTATTGTGTATGTTGATAACACAGACCTCTATAACTAAGTTAAGAATTCAGCCAAGAATTTGATTTCATGGAACTAGCTATAGGTAATTTTTCTGAAATTAAAGTGGACCTATCCCCTTGAATTTTCTTTATATATTTTAAAACGTCATTCAGAACTGCCTATGTGTCATGTTAACCAAAATTCCAGCAGATGTAGTTTAGGAAATTTTTACACTTTCATTTTTGGGAAAAAGTGACATTGAAACTTTATTGGTACAGCACAGTGCTTCAATAGCATATTACACATCACTAAAAGCCTTCATTAACATATGACAAGTCACTGAAAAGGCTTCATTAGCACATGGTAACAAGTGTGAATATCTCCTGAACTGTACATTTGCTGGTCTTTTGGCTAAGATGACACATAGGCAATTTTTAATGCAGTTTTCAAATATGCAAACATGAATTAAGGAGAAAGTTCCCCTTTTGTGGGCAGTTATTCCATGGCCTGACATTTTAACTTGGCATGGATGATTAAGCAGTCTATAAACATGCATTGTCAGTGACAATTTCCCTCCATAGTCTGCTGTATGAACAGCAGGCAAAAATGCAAGATCGACGTGCAATGACTTTTACATAAAACATCTCTCGTAAGTGGGAGTACTTTTGTTTAACTTAGCAGGATAAACCCTGCAATACATTGGTTTTTCAGATTAAGCAAAATGATTCCTTTAAAGGGATAGTAATGTTTCATAATAAAAGTAGCTCTAATGAATCATCATAGTATTTGGACTTTGGAGAGTGTTATTTCACTTCTGTCAGAGTTGTAGTTCCAGAGTAATTCAATGACAAAGTGTCCCCCTCCCGCCCCTTTTACTGATGTCACACTGTTCAGCCAGAGCAGAAGGGAGCTGCCCAGGTAGACTGCAGAGAGGGACAATCTTCAATTAAGATAAGGGAAAAACCTGAAAAGCTTGTCAAGGGGGGCAGGGCTTTCATTGTTTTCATAGGAATAAGAGTGTCCCCTTCTGTTATCTGTCTGGTCTATAGACTGCATTCCACATCTGAGAAGAGATGGCTTACATTAGGTAAAAGGGGCAGGAGGGGGAAACTTTGCTTGTGAATATCTCATAAACCATAAAGGTTTGAGAGATAAGACTTATATCGTTCTTCATGTTTTTTTAATGCCTACAAAATAAAATAAAGTTAAAACGAAGTATTACTATCCCTTTAAGCATCTCCAAGCAAAGGAAGAACCACGGTTTTACTCTGTCCTTTGCAAAACTTAAGAAGAAATCCACCGCACTCTGTAAGCTCCATAAAATCACCTCTTTATTTAGACATCAAATGAGACGCTATCAAACAGCAATCTAACGCATTTCACACACATGGTGCTTACTCATAGAATCAGGAAACAAACAAAGAAAACCCAGCTAGCTCAAGTGTCAGTTCTAGCTCTAGCAGCAATAACATAATGAGATACATATATTATGAAACAGTTGGTGCTAATATGTTCAGAAATGACCCTTGCTACCTTTAGAGATGCAGATGTGAATTCCACTCAGCACCTTCCAACGTGTTAGGGAGGACAGCGGCACCAAACAAACTACACACCCTTCTGTATCCAGAAGCCCTGTCTCAGGCAGATATGACACTGAGGGGAAGATTTAATCTCACTGATTAGTAGTGGGAACACATCAACACCTTGGAGGTGTCTCTAAACCTCCCACAGACACACAGAGACTCGAAGCTCCCCTCCTCACATGACATGTCAGAGGTGGGTAGTAAGCTGTGATCCTACAGCTGTTCAGGACTACAATTTTCATCATTCCTAGCCAGCCAACTACAGTTGCTTTAAAAAATAGTCACGGGGAGAAAAGCTGTGTTCTCAAAACAGCATTTTACATTATAAATGCCCTCCCATTATTTATTCATGGTAGTCAGTAGGGCCGGCTTTTCATCTCAGGCAACACTAGGCAATTTCACAGGTCCTCTTAAATCCCATCCACTCTTTCTTGATAAAGAAAATACCTTTAGCATGTAACAGAAAAGCACACACAAAAGATTTCAACCCCACAGCTCAGAATGTGGGTGTGGCCAGCAAATCTAGGCACGCCTCAAAAGTCTGAACAATAACAAAGTCCCTAAACTTTGTAATGCAAAACCTATCTCTGGAAGTCACTCTGAATAGCTAAAATGCTTTAAAATGAGGAAGTATTATAATAGCAAGTTTGTTTTAAGAAAAATTGAGGGACACGTTTACTAAGATCATGGAGTGAAAAAAAATTATTTTGTAATTAAAAAAAAAAGTAACCAATTTCCTTCTGACGAGTGTTTACATCAAAATAAAGGTAAACTATTTTGGCATTTGTTTCACAAATATAAACACTCTAAGGCTTTGTGTTTCTGGATTTTTTTTAGTCAAAGCACAATTTTCATTAAGGAGTCTTAATTTTGTTAGGTAAACACAAGCTAAACATCTTAATTTGAGTGTAAAAACCCACTAGTGCGACTTTATTTTATGTTTATTTTGTCTTTTTAGTTAACTAAATAATCAGTGTTATTCAGCTGAAGATCTTGAGCATCGTTGTGCTATAACAGCTGGAGGACGGCCATGGAGATACGTGGGCCAAAAAAAGCAAGAGATGCAATTTGCCCACCCCTGCTCTAGGGCTGCAATCTATTATTTGAGGCCCTGCAGTATGTATATTTCATAAGATACCAACATTTAAGGCATGGGGTGGCAAGCCTATGTGACATGTACCACAACTTTAGTTAAGCACCTAAAAGGAAGCTGAGCAATAACAAGCAGATTTAATGTGCCACTCACTGAAAATGCCTGTATAAGCTCTGTTTTTCCCAGTGGATGCTTTCATTAGTGTCTCTTTAATATATTAGCTCTAGGACAGCATGTGTGAACCGTTGATGAGCTTTATTTAATAAACTCCATTAGCGCCAGTGTTTATAACCTCCCCCATATCTAGGTTTTGTACAGATTTCATATGAAGATGCAGAGAGATATTCTCTGTGCATCGTCTCTCCTTCAGTCATGTATCTGCAACTTCATATGAAATCTCCACAAAGCATACGTATGGGGGGTTATAAGCACTGTGCTAATGGATTTTGTTAAATAAAGTACAACAACAATTTGTGCAGTGTTGTAATTGTGTAAATCTATTAAATAGAACCCATTGCGTAATGGTATATATACACCATCACTGGAGTCATGTTTAGTTCCCAAATTGATCCCATGGATGCCAGGGACATTTACAACAAATTTCCACAAAATACACTGGAGACATTTCTGGTATCCAATTGGTTAATTCATAAGGTAGATGTGTTTAAAGGACACCTATCAGCCATTCCAGAGAAAACTGACCTCCTCAGCTGAAACACAACCCATATTTTTCTGGCTTTCAGCTACAAATTTTGCTGGCTGAATGCTGCATAGATTCACTGCTTTGGTCTATTAAGGCCCATACGAGGGTCAACTGTGACAGCATCATCCAAGAAAGAAACAACTGCATGACTCAGTTTCCTTTTTCAGTCTCTTCCCACAGGACCAATGAAGGAGCATCAGGTGCATCTTTTCAGTCCCAATTCTGCACCCCACCCCCTCCATTGGTCCACTGGGGCTTATAATGCAGCGCAAAGCAACTGGCAAAAAGCACGTACAAATATGGTCAAATCCAACCACACAGTCCAAAGATAAAATCATCACAAGTCTTTATTGAAAAAAATATTTTACAGTACCTTGTATGATAGAACATCTGTGAACAAACCAGTGGAGAGTTCATCAATACAGTTGACGCTTCTGCACTAACTCATGATTATAGGTCTGTATCAGAGTTGGAAGTAAGAGCTGCTGAACACTCTTACTCAAATTGCTCTTAATAAAGCCCCAACTTCATCCGCAGGTCTGCTTCCAGGGGACAGCATCTACTAGAGGGGGACTATCCTGGTGACAGTTGGCCTTTAACAAGGATTTATACACAACAGAGTACTGATTATCAGTGAAACACTCCAAACATAGATTAAAATCGGGAGGTAACATCAATCACTAATAGTAATTATCATGATAAATTTTACTAGAATAGTTATAAAACTAAAACACAAACTTCATTATAAGCCTAACAACAAGGGAGTACAAACTAGGGAAGTAGGGACCAAGGCTGGAATGTGATCTAGATGTTTAGAAGGCCTGCCTCCAGATTCAGTAAGCGGTGATAAAGAGGTGATAAGGTGGAGATGATTTCTCCAGTGATATCACTTCTCCAATTCCTATGTTGTTCTATGGAGCCTATACATTAAGATCTCCAAAGTTGAAGAAATCGTAGTGCTTAGGCACCATAGACTAACATAGGAATTGGAGAAGTGATATCACTGGAGAAGTCATCCCCACTTTATCACCTCTTTATCATATCTTTATCACTGCTTAGTGTATCTCCCCCCTGGTCATTATAACTGGTCTCTGCCTTCCACCACAGTATCGTTTGTAAGGGCCATATGCACAAAAAAAAGAGGAACAATTCTGGGCCAAGCCAAATACATCATTGGGAACAAATAGTCTGCATAATTTCAACTGATTCAAAAGGGGCTTTTAACCGATTGAATGCTAAGTGTGAAACACTGCAAAGCAATGCACTGGAGACCTCACTAGCATTCAAGGGGCAAAAATCCCTATTTACATCAACAGGAATTTGGGGAATGTTCATTTGTGCATAGTGCTCTAAATATCCTCTGGGCTCTTCACGTTTTCTTCTTCATAAAGGTTTCCTCAACTACCCAGATGGGGGTGGGTCTGACCAGGTCAGATGTCCACTTGTAGATTACGGGGGAACCAGCCAGCTCTAGTTATGCCTAGTTACATATCAGATTTGTAGCATTTTAACCAGTTGAGCTCCACATGAGAAAAGTGTCCAGCACTTAAAAAACAATGCATTGCACACCTCTCTGGCATGCAAAAGGTTACGTACAGAGCATAATTTTAGCTCTGGGAAAATGACTTTAAAATTAAAAGAAATTCAATTTAATATGACATAGGCTTTACATAAAACAGCCAATTCTTTAGCTTCTATCAATACATATAAAAGTCTTGACATTGCTAATTTACTGTCATTATGGCATATCCTCCAATCCGCACACAATGGGATGGATGAGGGTGGAAAGTGCAGGGTGGGGCCTTACACCAGCAAGTTGTGCTTGGGGATGTGATATGGACATGAAGGGACAAGGGGATAAGGCTGCGCTTGCAACCAAAGTCCTCATTTGAATGTTTAACATGTGCTTGCACATTTAATGTATGCTTGGGGTTGTGATTTGGACTTCACTGAAGGACTTGCTTTGGTTCAAAATATCACATTTCCTCTGACTTTGGGGAGGGGATTTGGCATCACTGTACAACTTCCTTTAAGAAACAACTGCTACTACGTCTGCTAATTTGCCCATACTGTCTTCCAGTTTTGTGCAATTCATATCAGTGAGATGGCTGCCCCAGTCCATTAACCCTTTGAGTGCCCAAGGGATGTGCATCTCCTCAAGAGAGTTAATTGCCCATGAAAGCACAGGGGACATGTGCCCTCATGTTTCCATTAATGTAAGATTTACTTTAGCCCACAAGCACAGTTCCTCTTCCTCCATCCCACCTTCCTTTTGCCATGGCTGTTTATTACAGCCACAAGTAAAGTGCCACCCCTTCCCTAGCCACCACTTCCATTTCACCAAGTATAGTGCCTCTATTTCCATACCTCCCCTTTGCCTCGCTGCTCCTCCCACCTTCCCTTTCACTGCAGCCAGACCCGACACGGAGATAAGACACAGTGACTGACATGTAAGGTACGTGTGTGTCTATGGGCCATATGTTCAAAGAAGTAGCAAAATAGTTTTTGTCGTCTGTAACGACTTTTCAAAGTACAGTGTCGTTGGGATCATTAATATTTTTCAGAGAGTGTCAGATGTGATCAGAAATATGTCGTTTGTCCTGACTGAAATTGTCGTATGTAACAACAACAAAAAAGTCTTAATGAACGACAAAAATGTCTGAACTAAAGACAAAAATTCTCACATTCAGAACTTCACATTCCCTCCACTTTTTTCTTAACGTGCAAATTTGGCCTTTTGCAAGACATTTTTTTGTCATCAGTTATGACAAATTTTCTTTTCCTCTATACGACACTGGAGAATAGTTCAGCCACACCCTTGCCCCACCCCTTTGCCCGTCAATTCTGGAGTTGTGTTGTACACAACGGACATTACTAGTTTTTTTGTTGTATACTCTATAGAAAATATGCCGTTCATGAATCCAATTACTTATTTTTGTCTTTCGTACAACATTTTTTTTTGTCGTTATCCCTTTGAACATACGGCCCTTTGTGTGCGTCTGTGTATTTTCCACAAACGCCGTGCCAATATTCACTAGTAAATATATAAACACTGTGTTATTGCTATGACAAACACGTTAAGGCATATGAAAGAGGTAGAAGTGCAAAAGGTCACATAGTAAACTAGGTGTACTCAATTTTTGCACCTCCCATCATGCCCAGCTATTCTTTGCTGGTTGGTGATGATGGAAGTTATAGTCCCCAAGAGCTGGAGGTACAACAACTGACTTCCTCCTGCAGTAAACCAAAGCTGCAGGAAACCTCTCTCAGGAAACAGATAAAAATACTGGCCAGCTAATATACACACATAAGCCAAGATGGAATTTCCTTAACTGTAAGATTACTTGTTATTATATTTGGATATTGTCAACGTTATAGATCCTGACAATGACTATAACCTAAAGGAGCAGTAAAGCCACAAAAATGAAACTGCTTAACCCTCTAAGGACCAGAGGAGCGTGCAATATATTGCAAAGCAATGCACTATACTATATTAGTCTAGATACATATGCAGCCATTAGTGGGAGCCTTAAAGGGACAGGTAAAGCTTTGGAAGGAGTAGGAAGACTAGTGCACTCCATTTGCCGCCCCCCCCCCCCCCCCACACACACACACACACACACACACACAGCCATACAAAGTCACACCATTCTGCTACACAGCACAGTGTGTATAGTCACAGACCGTTTGCTATCCAGGGGCAGAAAGTGGCATCTAACATTGCATTTCAAGCAGATTAAAACTGATTAGATGTCACTCTTTACTGCAGGATAGTACACCCTTTTTGTTTTCTAGTCCTAAGTGGAAGAGTATCCCAGGCATGGGCCCTCCCTGCTCTCCATGTGCCTAGAGGGAATCAGCTGCCCCACTGATAAGGCCCACGCAGGCTGAGATGTACATCTGGGGTTGTGATGTTTCTCTCTGCAAAGAGAATTTACCTTATATTTTGGAGCAGGACTGCTTGTGTGATTGGCCCATACTGATATGAATATGGACATTCCCTCTCTGCAGTGGCACATGGGAGTGAAAAACACTTCATTTTGTTCAGTCTCTGTGTGCATTCATCACTTTTTTTTGTTTTCTAAAATCAGTTAGGAGGCACACATCACTGCTTTGCAGCAAAACAGTGTGTAATGTTATACTGGGGATGGGGCCAACCTCCAAAAACACACCAGTGGGTGACCACATACCCCTATAAATCTGGAACACTTATAAAATACACACATTGCAAGACAGCACAGGAATCAAAGCAACCCTGCAATGTGTGTATTTTATAAGTGTCCCTGATTTAAAGGGATATGTGGTCACCTGAGGTACAGAGGCTGTCCCGTCAGTGATGTCGAATGAAGGCTCTGGACCATGTCAGAGCTACTTGGAAGTGCAGAAATGACACGCTTCTGAAGATAAATAAAGAATGAAAAACCTGTGCTTGTCATACAGGCATAGTGTCAAAGGAAACAGTGTGTGCTGGGGATGGGGATGTATGGGGATGTGAGTGTCTCTTTAAATACCTATAGTAATGGAATTAATAAAAACCTAAAACACAAAAAAAGAAGTACCCAAGTATGGAGAGACTAAACAATTCCATTCAAAAAGTTGTGTGTTGAAAATACGTTTCCTTTTAACCCCTTAAGGATGGCACGATCCGGGGGTGGGCAGCCTTAGAGGACCACAGCAATTAGTTCTGGGATCACAGACTGCCGTGCAGCCACACTGTGATCCCAGAATTCCATGACATTTAAGGACCATCACCGGTCCTTAACAGACATCCGCAGATGAAGGTCCTGACACGTCATTGATCATTAAGTTGTTAAACACAATCAAAACCTTAGAGGGGCTGTATAAGGATGATACAAGACCCTTTTATACGCTAGACTCTGCCCCAAGAGCCATAGGAAGTGATTTCCCACAGCTCTGAATTAATCTGTTTCCCTCAGGTAAGCCTTGCACTCACTGGAGATTGTTCTCTTCTGTATAGAGCTCACTGATGACACACAAGTTCTGTTGACAAATACAGAGAAGCACAATTTCCCATGAGCACCTCACTCAGTGATGGCAGGAGGGCAAAGTAGGGGTTTAAAGCCATGGGAACTATAGCTATTGGGGCACAGTGCAGCATTTAAATGGGTCTTATATCAACCCATTTAAAATAATCCTGAAAACTAAAAATTAGGAGTCTATTTAGCAAGGTGAAATGGCTAAATAATCAAGGAAATATAATTATGCTATAGCTTCCTAGTCACTTGCATATTTATCAGTGAGACTGTGCCACAAACTGTATAGACATATTGATAAGACAGACAAACTCAAATACCAGATGGAATTCTATGAAACACCAAAGAATTGTTGTCCCTTGACAAATATGTGAATGTTCTTATAAAAAATGAACTATATTTATGTTATCCACTTTTACTTCAAACAATAGTTTGAGATATTTAGCTTTATTTATGTGTTAGTTTATGCAAATGAGCTAGCACTGGCCAGGAGAGAGTGGCAGGGAGAGTAGTGCGGGATGTTATTATCTTTAAGGCATGCTGGCATCACAGTCTAAACTACAAATAAATAAAGTTAACCCTTTGAGTGCCAAAGGGGTATCCAAAATATTGCAACCTCTCTGGCACTCAAAGGGCTAAATATCTCATAAACAAGACAAAAATATAGGTACTCTTGAAAGTTATTCCACCCCCACCCCACCCCCATTTGTTACAAAGTGATAGTTCCACTTTAAGACAAATGTAATCAATAGTCTCAGAAAACCACCAACATGATGAAATCTGAGGTAAAATCAATCTATAAAGTATCTAATTTCAGTTAATCAATATAAATGGTAAGATCTATGTCACCATGCTACGTACGGAACATCATCCTGACAATTTATAATCAAGACAAGGCACTACATTTTCAGGCCTGTTAAATAACGTTAATCTTTTGAGTGCCAGAGGGTTATGCTTTGCAATGCTTTACATAACCAACTGGCACTAAAAGGGTTAATGGCCAATAATATATCCCAAGAAAGTACTAGCTTTAATCGGTTACATTTTAAAATCCATTTTCTAATGTGTCTTAATACAGAAATGAAGGTTGATTTAAAATCTTCAGCAATGAAAATCAGAAATGCCATGCTCTTTAACACTGAGATTTTATAACAGCATGTGGCATCGGCTTTAGAAATGATATAGATTTTTTTGAATGGGTGAATAGAAAGTTAATGGACAGAAAAACTATGAAAGATGAGAGGAAACAAATGTTTTTAATGACTGAAAAGTACAAAACATATTTTTCTGATATCCCTCTTAGGTCCTTTTAGCAATTAGATTGCTCAGTTATACAATCTGTTTTAGAGCTTCAAACCTAATTAACTGCTGAAGATGCTTTAAATAATGAGCTTCAAATAAGATAGCTGTAAAATAATAGAAGGGAAATAGTCCAGAATAATCCATGAAATACATTAATATTCAGGAGTGCTGCTGTTTTATTATATGACATGGGATTGGGTCAACCTATTGCATTATTAGTGCAACACTAATCTACTTCACTAATCAATTCTCAAACACCACTCCCCTCTGCTAATCCCTACACTGGCTGCCATTAGCATATAGCATTAAATACAAAATTTTGGTGCTAACTTATAGAGCCCTTACTAACACCGCACCCCCCTATATTTCACCTCTCATTTCCAAATACACTCACACTCGCCATATTCGCTCTGTACATGTCAAGTGCAGGTAGCCTGGAGAAGAGGGAGTGCTGGGGTGCAATGCTAGGAAGCGGAGCTTGCGTACGTAGGCTGCCTGAATAGACCCATGCTGTGGTGAAGGCCGAACTAAAGATGCCAGTCGCAAGGCTGGATGACAAACCCCAGAGAAGCTGTAAATAAGCCCAGGATAGGAATACACAGACAGCACCAACTCTCCTGCAGGGGAGAGTGAAGCCTAGAGTACACAGAGTATGGTTCGAGGATAGAGTACAAAGGCTACTGGTAATAGCGTGAACTCTCCAAGGGAAACAGGCTAGAGAAATGTCGTAAAGGCCAAAGGTCATACACAGTAGGTCAGTAGTGAAGATATCAGCAGGCAAAAGGATGGTCACAGACAAGCCAAGGGTCATACACAGGAGTTCAGACAAGGCAAGGATGTCAGCAGGCTAATGGATGGTCACAGGCAGGCCAAGGGTCATACACAGGAGTTCAGACTAGGCAAGGGTAACAACAAGTTAATGGATGGGCAGAGGCAGGCCAAGGATCATACACAGGAATTCAGACTAGGCAAAAGTAACAACAGGCTAATAGATGGTCAGAGGCAGCCCAAGGGTCATACGCAGGAGTACTGATTAGGCTAGGCAATGTACTAGGGAGAAAGTGACTGAAAGCAACACTACCAACATGACACGCTCTCTGGGAACACTGTGAAAGTGTGCCCAAGAGCCAGAGCGACTGCCTTATATAGGCACAGCTATCTGACGTGTGAGATGATGCTCAGGCTCATAAACCCGGAAGTGCGGCGTGCTGCTCCGCGAGAATGTAGTGACGTGGACAGGCCACAAGACGGGTAAGAGGATCGGCGTGAGGATGACAGCACATGACCTTCTCCTGTCTACAGCTCCTATTACATCCTCCCACTCCCGCCTACAGGACTTCTCCCAAGCTGCACCTGAGCTCTGGGATTCCCTCCCCCACCCCATCAGACTCTCCCCTAGCCTTCAGATCTTCAGATGCTCCCTGAAAACTCACCTCTTCAGGGAAGCCTATCAACTACCTCCATGACTATTATCACAAAGAACCACTCCTTCTCTGAACCACTGCACTCAACAGCACTTCTCTCTCCCACCCACTGACCAGAGGTTCATGTGGCAGGAGGCACGTACACCCAATAGCACTTACTCCCTTCTGTGTCCAACTTTCCTTCCTCTAGACTGTAAGATCTCATACGCAGGGCCCTTTGATCCTTCTGTTCTCCACATTTGATTTGTACTATTTAATATCTCTGTATGTCTATTCCCTATTGTACAGCGCTGCGGAATTAGTTGCCGCTACATAATCAAAGAATAATAATAGCGTGTTGCACAACAAAAATTGCTCTATTAGGCTAGGTTGACATGGGAACTTGACAGCAATGTACTATTGTGCTGATGAATAAATAGGTTTATTAACACTGAGTGCCAGAGGGGTTTGCAATGCACTGCATACCCCTCTGGCACTCAGAGGGTTACTATAGCGCCACAAGTGTACATATCACTTTACAATTTAAGGGTTTAGCCAATAAAGGGCAAAACGTGCTTTACAGAGTGAAAAAAATGGGAGTTGGGTCTCTGCTTTAAAGCTGACAATCTAAAGTGAATATGAGAGACAGAGGACATAAGGATTAAGTACAGAATACAATGTGGACTTCTAGTCAGGTTAGAGTTAAATTATAGGTGCCTCAGATGCATGAAGAGTTTCAGTGCCATCTAATTTGTTGACGCTTCCTTGAGGAACAAGTGACAAGAAGATGGTGATAGCAGTGTACTCTTATGAGCTGGGAGGTAAAAGGTTCCACGGATGAGGAGCAAAAGGGTTGGAAATGAGAGAGACAGCTGTAGACACAAATTAAGCTGTGAGCAGAGTGCCCTTGGTTGATCGTAAGGGGTGGGATGGGATGTAGCAGGGGATCAGTGTGGATATTTAGCAGGGACTAGAGAAGTAGAGGGAGTATTCTAAGGAAACATACTGAAGAAGAGGCTCAGTGGTCCCTCTTTGCTCTATGTGATCTCCTCTAAAACCATTATATAATGAATGGGGAAGATAAGGATTCACTGAAAACAAACAAGTAGTTAGGGTTCTGGGTGCCATCTCTCCACTACACTGCATACAGAGGAGGCAGAGATGTAACTAAAACAGGTACAGGGGGTACAGTTATGCCACGATCCTGCATCCCATGGGATCCCATCTACTCCAGGGTCCGATAGGTTCTAGGTATGCATCTGAAATTGTCAGCTGTCAGAGGTTTAGTGACTGCACTGGCATTAACCTTTTGAATGCCAGAAAGGTATCCAACGCATTGCAGCACAATGCATTGGATATCTCTCTGGTGTGCAATGTGTTAAGAGCTTTTGCTTTACCCAGACACAAAATGCAATGAGTGGATCCAGTATATTTACACCCATTCAGAAACAGACTTACATACAGATTTGTTTTACTATTAAAAGAGACACATTGCAGTTATTTTCCTGATAAGCAAAACAAGGATACTCCATATGCTAAGCAGTACTTCATTGCAGTTATTGCAGCTCAAGAGTTTTTTTTTCAATCAAATCAAAATGTAATAGGTGCTATTGCTGTCTATGCAGAATTTCACAGCACAAGGAGTATCCTCCCTTGATTTACTCAGAGGGAAAATCTCGGTGTATATTATATTCATGATAGAGATTTTTATTTTATTTCTTCCACCCCCAGGGAAAAAAAACAATACAATTCTTTTTAAGGAGGACTACCACATAAAAAATGTACACCAAGAAAAATTAAAACAATATAAGAAACTTGAACTGGTTATATTGGTTAGGTTTTTAAACACCAGCACTATGGTTCTTGTTGGTGGTGATCTTCTCCCCCTCTTTATGGCTATAGCAACTTATCCAGATGAACTTCAACTCTGTACTATCCTAGAACTCCCACTGGGGGAGAGGTATACAATAGTTTAACTATGCTGCAAATAAGGCTTGCATGATCATAAAATTACGTTGTAAAATTTAGCAGAACATTTATTTAGACTCACAGTATTAAAATATGTCATAAACTAGGCAAAATGTCAAGCTTTTGCTTGGATAATGATGCACTCCTTGCACCTGTTAGAGGCAGGCACATTGCAGACAAGGGGGCTTGCTGTACAAGTTATTGTCTCTGCATCCTGAGGCAGAACCTTACTTGAGCAAGATTCTGGTGCACAGTTGGATGCTGGCAGCCATCCAACTAAACGGTCCTGCTCTCTAGAGCCCCTAAGCCCGAGTCCTGTCGTGGATTTGTGAAATGGGGTGATAAAGAGAATAACTAGGCGGAGGTCCTAAAGTTAGTAGGTGCATGTACAGCCACTCTTGTCTTGGTGAGTTATGTATATTTTAGTTTCTTTCTGTTGTGTTGCAGGTCAATTTTCAACCCTGGTGTTGATCTTAGGTCACTCCTGTATCTACTGGGCAAATAATTAGGCAGAAAAGTGGCCAGTGGTTAGGAATCTAGGATTCCATTCAATGAGGGTTAAATGGAGAGTCATTGGTGGTTCAAGATAAAATCATTTAATGCCATTAATGATGAAGATACAACAAAGAGAATTGTGGTATTAGTTATCCATGACAGAGGAAATTATTTGGGGACAGAGAAAACCCCCACTGATTTAATAAATACAATAAAATATAATCTTGATCAATTTTTTAAACTGTTCATCAGGGATATTATAGTATAGTCTGAAGTAGTTCCTGGGAGTTTTGGAGGAATGAGAGGGATCCAAATGCTACTGGGAAGTGAGAGAGGCCTTAACAAGTTTGATTCGTGAAGCAGCCAGAGAGCATGGCTATGTTGAACATACAACGGGAAAAGCAGGTCAGTAGCATGAGGACGTCTGATGGAGTTCACCTGGTTCTGACTGGCCTTAATATCTTTTTGTGTAGTATAAAAGAAGGGTTAGAGAGAGGGCTGCCTTTTTTTTGGGTGGAGCGCCCAACAGGTATAATGTTCCCTCCATCAGAAGTCAGTTTATGCAACTTACCAGTCAGTTATGTGATTTCTCTACAGGGTCTGGGTAGGCAAGCTGCTGGTTACAGAACATACTTGCCACTTGGTGGTTGGCCGTCATGGGAACCTGCTCACAGATGATCCCGTAAGGGATGCTGGTGCCAGTATCCATTGCAGTGGTTCCAATACCAAGGTCTTTGACGTCCATCATCTGCGTTGTGTATGGTTGTTCCCAACCTGGACATCAGGGACATTTTTATATAAATATACATTTGGTTACTGAAAGGCCTGACCATTGCATCCATAGGAGAGATCAAAACAAAGAGGAAATTCATCCACAGTAACTTCCTCTTTGAGTGCCCCAAAATGTCACGAAAGAGCAGAGTAGGCCAGGTACATCACGGTTTGCAGCAGCAGAGTCAGAGAGAGGACTAAGAGGCAGCCAGGTTCTGCCAAGCAACAATTCCATTGCTACATGCTACAGATGGTTTTCAGTCTTCTGAGTCCAGTCCATTATCCTTTCTATTGGCAGTATAAGGCTAAGAGATGTGGTACCAAGATTCCACAGCTCATATATATTTATTAGCATGCACACAATATCAAGAGCAAAGTTAATTTAAATCAAATAGAACATATTAATTCATTATTAAAATTAGGTACCAAGATAAGAAAAAATAGATGGTATGAAAAAATTGTGCATTTTGATTTGGCTGTATAGTACATGAATGAAATTAGCACCAGACTAGTTGAAGAGCCTGTTACACGCAGAGCCGGCCCTTACATGGGTCCCGGTGGTTCCATGGACCCAGGTGGCACTCTGACAGGGGTGGCAAGGCATGGTATTTTGTGAGCTGTGCGTCTGGGAGCACGGTTTCGGCAGACACTGGGTAGACCTTGATGAAGCAGCCACACTCAAAACAGAAATCGTATTGCTTATCGCTCGCCCGGCTCTCTCTCCCCTTCTCTGCGTGTAGAATGGAGCACACAGAGAAGATGAGAACCGGCCCAGCACTAAGCAATATGAATTCTCTTTTGACTGTGGCTGCTTCATAAAAGTCTGCCCAGTCTCTGCCGGAACAGTTTACTATTTGCTAGGGTGACCAGACGTCCCCGGTTTCCAGGGACAGTCCCCGGATTGAGGGCACTGTCCCCAGCTAGAATGTGTCCCCAAATCTAAATTACAACTAAATATGCAGCTCAGGGCCAGCCGAACATCTCTGGGGGCGCAGTTGAAGAGGCAGAGCAGAACCGCATGCACATCTGCAGCTGCTGTACCTGACAGTAAGTTATGAGTACAGACGGCATTAGATGTGCCCCACCGTCCAGTATGATCTTTCTTTCATGTTGTATGCCCATATGCACTGAGAGGTGGACTGTGTGGGCAATGTGGATGTGGGCAGAGTGGGGAGGAGGAAAAGGTGTGGAGGAGGACAGGGTGGGCAATGTGGACTGGACAGTGTATGGGGAGGTGGACAGTGTTGAGGTGAGCAGTGTGGAGGTGGACAATGTGGAGTTGGACAGTGTGGGCAATGTGGGGGTTAGTGTTCAGGTAGATAATTTGGGCAATGTGGAGGTGGGCAGTGTTTGGAGGACGACAGGGTGGGCAGTGAGTGGAAGTGGACAATGTGGGCAGTGTGAAAGGTGAACAGGGTATGAGGGTGTACAGGGTGTGGGCAGTGTGTGGTGAGGGTGGACAGAGGGTGGACAGTGTGTGGGCAGTGTGTGGACAGCGTGTGGTTGTGGACAGGGTGTGGACAGCATGTGGTTGTGGATAGGGTGTCGACAGCATGTGGAGAAAAGAAAATGTCCCTGGATTTCATTTAAAAAATCTGGTTACCTTACTATTAGAGGAACTGCTTATAAGATGTGTGATCTCCCCAGCCTATCGGTCCACGTTTTCCCAGTGTGGCCGCTACGCTGGTCACTGAACCTTTTACACCTCTCTCTCTCTCTCTCTCTCGCTATAACCAACATTTATTAATCGTATTTATCCCCCCGCCCTTCTCATGAAACATTTCAGTTCTATGTGGTTTTCGGGACAGGAGAGGGGTTAATATAATTATGGATGTGGCGTGTTTTGGTGGGCGTGGTTTTGGGGATCAGCATTTCATCCTTGGACCCAGGCAGCACAATGTCTTGGGCCGGCCCTGGTTACACAGGCCACAGTGCCACTGCCAGCCAGTCGCGGGGCAGTTATGCACAGTAGAGACTGCCCATGCCACGTCTGATACAGTGCCAGCCAGTCATGGTGCAGTCATGCTCAGTAGAGACTGCCCGTACCACGGCTGATACAGAGCGGGATGCTCTTTCGCAGCACCCTGCATCAGCCTTGTCACAGGCAGTCTCTACTGCACATGACTGCAGCACTCGCAGCAGTCTCTACTGCGCATGGCTGCGTCGTTACAAACTTTCTAGCAAATTACTATATAGGATATTAATCATCCAGTCTGTAAAACAAATCTTCTCTGGTATGGATACCAGGGGTAAAATGTATTGTGAATTTGTCACCAAAAAAGTATACTGGGCTAAAGTAATCAACACCCTAAGAATTCACTTGTACCAGTCTTGCTTCAGAAGGTGTGATAGGTTAAATTGTTTATAGAAGGCATGTACAATTCACTCACAGGGCCTGGCCATTTTCACCACAAATTCATTAGAAGTTATATCCATGAGTCACCATAATGTATCATCAATACCAGAGTGATTTTTTTTCTGCAGAGTATGTGATTAATAACTGGTAATAAAGTGCGAAGTACCACTCACACCCTAAACGTTCAAGTTAAATTGCATTACAAACTATATTGATTTTGTTTTATGATGTTTTTATCTTTTTATTCATTATCTTGCTACTTCTTTTAATAAACCCTTGGATGTTAAAGATATATGGGGAAGATGCACTAAGGTGTGATAATGAGGTGATAATATCTCTAGTGATATCACGTCTCCAGGTCCTATGTTATTCTGTGGAGCATATGGACTAATATTTTTCAAAAGAGAAAGATGTTAATGCATAGGCTCCATAGAATAACACAGGAACTGGAGAAGTGATAAATTGGAGAAGTCATCTCCTCTTTACCACCTCTTAGTACATAATCTCCCAGATGTCTTTAGCATTCAAGGGGTTAATTGATTAATGGCAACTATATCCACTCTGGATCATCTGTGAGCAGTTTAATAAATTAGGTTACACTAGGGTGACCACATTTCCCTTCTGCCATTCCGGGACGTGGTCACCCTATTGCCTTACCTTGAGTCCCTGGTGGTCTAGCGGCGTGCAAAGTGCTCTGTGCCTCCTCCGGCACAGAGCTGAAGCTCCCGCGCGCTGTGCTCAGTAATGCAGAGCGCTGGGAGATTATGTCATCTCCCAGCGCTCTGTATTACTAGAGCGCTTGCCTCCAGATCAGGTAAGTTGCATTGCCGCCCTGGATGTCAGCCTGCAAGCGGCGTCCATGATGTGACACACCGCTTGCAGGCTGACATTCAGGGCGGCTTGGCTTCATTCCGGGACACTTCATTGTCCCGGTTGAAGGGGACCCGGGACGCGGGACATGTCCCTGAAATAAGGGACAGTCCCGGACGTTCCGGGACCCGTGGTCACCCTAGGTTACACCACGTTTAGAGTCACCACTGTGATATATTCATGCATATTTTTAACTCCTTTGTTGCTAGAGATGTTGATGTAATAGATATATCTATAGCATTCAAGGGATTAATGGTGAGTAGGAGCCAGGGGAGCTCTTAATAATGCATACCCACCAGTGGTCCCTGATTTGCAGGTACAGTCCCTGGTTTTGTCTATCTAGACCTGGATCCTTCTGTGCCTGTTATTGCCCCTGGTTTTAACCCTTTCAGTGCCAGAGGGGTATGCAACACATTGCTCTGCAATGAACTGCGTACAACTCTGGCACTCAAAGGGTTAAAACTGAATTTCAAACCCCATATTCTGTGTGCACATAGAATATACAGTTAAAATTCAGTTTTAAAATCAGGGACAGGGATCTAATGAATAATGCATTTTTACATATTTTAGCTGTAAGTACATGATATTTAAAGTTTCATTTTAGGTATAATTGTTCCATTTAGTACATGCATTACAGGCAGTTTATTAACTTTTAAATGACAAGCAAAAGGGGAATAAAATTACATTTTAAAACTGGGAGAGGGAAAGCTGGGGAGGGGGGAGGCCAGGGGCCTCGGGTCTTAAAACAGCCCTACTGAACACATTTGGCAGTTACGACTAGCCACAAAGGAATTAAGAAAGGGCCAGCATAACTGGTAGTGAGGGGAGTGTAGGGTAGGTCGCTAGGTTGTATTAACTAGTGACATGTGGCCTCTTTGTCCATTAACATTTCAGTTGCAGCATCCCTGCCTTCACTCCATTTCGTTTTTTGTTTTTCCAGGTTCATCAAGGTATTTCATTTTCTATACTAATTAGTATAAATGTTGTGTTTTAGTTAGGAGAGGATAGCGGATGGTAGTTATACTTAAAAATATTTTTATATTGGATATTGTATTCTGTGTTTTAGACTATTGATTGCTAATAAACATTGTTTTAGCTTGAGGTCAGTTTAAACTCCTTGCCAATGACTTGCATGGGGATCCCAGAAGAGGGGCTAGATTTTATACCCAGCGTGGTGTTGATAAGTTGCTCTGGTTATACTAAGTTTGGCATTTTACTGGTATTGAACGTTAAAGCGGAACTTTCATAAGAGGAACATAGAGGCTTAAATCATAATTACATTAGTGATATGCCAAACATAGCTGACTTTTCAAGAATAATCGCTGCATTAAAGATAAATAGAACCTTTTAAGCAGACAGGCAGCGGAGAACAGCACAGACATCTTGCAGAGCTGGCATCTCTGCGTCTGCTCTGCCCGTCCCCTTCAACTCCACGACTGGTGAGTTGAATGCCTTTGTGCCGAAAGGCACCGGAAGGGACTGACAGCGCAGACACTGAGAGCGCCTACTGCAAGATCCCTGCCGGTGCCTGCCTGCATAAAAGGATCTATTTTTCTTTAATGCAATGATTATACTTGAAAAGACAACTATGTCTAGGCATATCGCTAATGTAATGATGATTTAAGCCTCTATGTTCATCTTATGAAAGTTCCTCTTTAAATAGTTAAAAGCTGTGGCCTTTCATCTTCACCTGAGTTCTTGTGTATGGGTGTTTCTCTGCTTTGAAGTTGAACATCTATCAGTTATATATAAAGATGATTTATATGCTTACCGCAATAATTCTAACATAACATTAACATCATCGGATTAAATTATAGATTTTAGTTATGTCATTATATAATTCTGGGACAAAAAAGTGCATCCGGCATGAATAAAACATTTCCAATTATCATCTCTCCTAAAAAGTAGACAGTATTTTAATGAATTCTAAATGACATGCTGCAGAACAGACTCTATATTTAAAAAGGCAGTCGTGACAGATGGAATTGGAAATATATCATCTAGTCCTTCCAGTTCTGCAACCAAAAGTCTGTTTGGGAAATACGCATCTATAATGTCCAAACTGTCAATTTAATGTATTGCTGTATTTTTTAAAAAATATGTTGGTAGAAACTAGACATGTTACTACAGTATGGTACTATTTTGCAAGAAAATTCAATGTCAGTCCCAACATGCCATGCAGACTAATTTAAAGGGATAGTAATGTTTCACAATAAAAGCAGCTCTAATTAATCTTCATAGTATTTGGGACGTGGAGAGTGTTATTTCAATACTGTCAGAGCTATAGTTCAAGAGTAATTGAATGATAAATGATCCCCCTCCCGCCCCTTTTACTGATGTAACACTGCTCACCTCAGAGCAGTATGATGAATCTCAGAGAGGGACAATCTTCAGTGAGCATAAGGAAAAGCCTGAAAAACCTGTCAAGGGGGGACCGGGTTTTCCTTAAACTCAGAGTAAGAAGATTGTCCCTTGCTGTGATCTGTCTGGTCCCAGGACCAGGCTTAGACTAGGTAAAAGGGGCGGGAGTGGGATACTTTATCATTCAATTACTTTTGAACCGCAACTCTGACAGTATTGAAATAACACTCTCCATAGCCAAATACTATAAAGATTAATTGGAGCTGCTGTTTTTGTGAAACATTACTATCCCTTTAACCACTTGGATGCTAGACAGGTCTCTAATAGCAGTGCTTTGAATTGCATTGGAGGCTCTTCTAGCATCCAAGGAAAAAAGAATAATCAAAATAATGAATGAATGAATGAATGGTTATGCTTATTAGAGTAAAGGTCCTATGTTCAAAAGAAAAGTGAAGCGATTTAGAGGACAAACCAACTGCACCATAGTGGAGCAATAAAACATTCTATTGAACTAAATCGGGATTTTAATTCCTTGAGTGCTGAAGAGGTCTTCAACACAATGGGGGAGGTGCAATAAGGAGTGATAAAGTGCAGCCAACTTCTCCAGTGATATCACTTCTCCAGTTCCTATGTTATTCTGTGGTGCCTAAGCACTAAGATCTCCAAAACTTAAGACGTTAGTGAATTGGCTCAACAGAATAACATAGGAATTGGAGAAGTGATATCACTGGAGTAGTCATCTCCACTTCATAACCACTTTATCATGCCTTAGTGAATAACCCCCGATATGTTGGAGATCTGTACCACTCAAGGGGTTAAAGTCCTCATTTACATCATGCCTTAACATCGATCTTGGTGCAAAATTTGGTAGGTATCCACTCAGTGGAGTTGGCTGTAGCACTCCAGAACGTTCTGTGATGACATGATCAGGATTTCTTTTTGTAAAATGATTTCAGTGCTAGATATAGAGCTTTTCATTATGCCACTTAGCCACATGTATACTATTCCTAATAATCCAAAAAAAAATACTGAGACCAAAGGGGATGTATCACCTTAACAAAGTTTGCCTTAATCTCTTTGCTTTAGCTGTACTAACAATGCTGTGTTGTTGTTTTTTTGTTTTGTTTTCTTTTAACGCTATAGAAATCCAGTTTGGTAGCTTACTTTTTCCCCATGACATCTTCTCCTCACTCTGATCGGCAATACGCTTGCAGACAAGAATACAGGAGAGATCCTCCTCCACGCTGGTCTGTCTGTAAGCTGGAGCACTCTCATTTGCAGAGATCGCTATCTAGCCAGTGAGAGTGCTGCAGCTTACAGACAGACCAGCGTGGAGGAGGATCTCTCCTGTATTCTTGTCTGCAAGCGTATTGCCGATCAGAGTGAGGAGAAGATGTCATGGGGAAAAAGTAAGCTAAAAAACTGGATTTCTATAACTTGGGAAAAAAAAAAAACAGCAGCAGCACAGCATTGTTAGTATAGCTAAAGAAAAGAGATTAAGGCAAACTTTTGTTAAGGTTATACATCCCCTTTAAAGATAATTGCAATAAAAGAAGATTGAGAGATACAGTTGGGTCACAAGTCAAGGTGGATAAAATGAATGTGCATAACATATAAAATGTTTACTCTTTACCTTTACCCCTCATATACTAGAGAACTCTCCAAAAGCTTCTCTATTGTGTCACAAATGCTGCTGCACATCTTTCTAGCTTCCAGGGGTTAGAAGTGAACAACCACAAGCGTGTTTATACTGAGCTTTATTACAAATATTTCAGAAATACAACCTTAACACTTTGAGAGACAGAGGGGGCACCCCAATAGCATTCAAAGGGTTAACGTGGACCTGTCACCCTAAGACAAGTTTTGTTTGTTTTACAGAAAATGTAAATGTGTGTGTTTCTTGTACTTGCCATTTTCACATAATGTAAATCATATTTGATACAGGAAACATTATTTCTTAGTAGCACCACATGGTACTTTATGCTGACTGGTCTCAACCATTTACATCTGCCCAAACCTAGATCCGAAGCCTTCAGGTGCCCTCCATCTCCATGATATACCTCACAAGTGTCCTCTTTAGGAGGGACAGTCCCTTTTTGAGACCCAAATCCCCCTGTTCCTCTTTCCCACCCTGGTGTCCCTCTTTTTAGGAGATTGTTGTGTATCTGTATATCCCATTGTTCCATAGCAATAAAATTCAAATTAATGTTTGTTTATGCTTCAGTACATCTGTTTATACTTTAGTCTGTGTAAATAAAATACTTCAGTCTTGCTCTAAATCATTTATTCAATTACACAAAGAAGTGTCAGTAAGTTATGAAGTAACCCAAAAATTATCTGTAATGCCCTGCCCACCAGTCACTCACCTAACATCCGCTAAATCAAATGTCCCTCTTTTGCCATTTAAAATGTTGGAAGGTATGCTATGGAGCCCATGTTTTTATTCATGTCTTTCCGCCCTATTGAACAAACAGGAATAAAATACAACTGTATCTTCCTGATGCTATCCTCTACTCATCATGTGATAGTCATTTTGTTTCAGCAAGTCACTAAGAATATAGCAGCTACATAGCTAAAAAGTAAGCATGAAAATACTTTATTATTTTTTACGTTTTTAATATAGCTAAGAACTCAAAACTGCAGATGACATTTATATAAACATAAACAGCACAATGACATATAGCCTTTAATAAATCTGCATTAATTTGTAATTAACTCCCCGTTAACCATACTAGGAACTTTTTCTTGTTGACTTCCAGGAGGGAAGTCCTGTGGTGCTGCTGCGTGTGGGGGGAGATAAATTACAAGATTAGTGTCAGAAAGGGGTGGGGCTTAATTGTTAGTTGCTGATGGGCTTAAGAAACTTAGAAAAAGTAGGAGGAATAGACTGGGAAGGAGGAGAAGTAGGCAGGGAGTGGAAGGAACAGGCTGGGAAGGAGCAGAAGTTGGCAGAGTTTCATTAGAAACGCCCCACATCCGGAGAATCAGCCTCTGTCCTGGAGACCCAGTAATGCAGAGTAAAAACTGGAGTCGCCGGGGCAAATCCAGAGAGTTCCCAGCTATGCTGTTAACCTTTTGAACAATGTCACATTAGCCGAAAGAGCATTTGTGCCATTGGGTGCTTCCCAAAAAGTTAGTCTTTTAAAGCTTTGGGTGCCAGAAAGCAAAGCAAAGCGTTGTAAATCCCTCTGACATTCAGAGATTTAACATATTTTAGAGGCTACAATATCAACAGGGGTTTGCTTTAACCCTTTGAGTGCCAGAGGAGTGTGCAAAGCAATGCGTTGAGCACCCATATTTAGCAATACACACTAATGTAATGAAATAAATAGGCCATTTGAACCAATTCAAGGTGTCTCCATGGATACATCATACTGTTTGAAAGACGCATATTTCTTTCAGCACCTCATTATAAGTGAGAGCTGATTTACACAATATGGTGTTGTTCAAAGGGCAGCGATGGAATAGCTCATGAAAGATTTTAACCCTCTGAGTACCAGAGAGGTATCAAACACATTGCAATGCAATGCAATATGCTGGATCCCTCTTTGGCACTCAAAGGGTTAATCATGGCCTCAGGAAGTGCCTGCCTGCTACATGGATTTCACCAAACGAAGTGTCAATAAGGCACTAACATTATCATACTTCATATACACTGCTCCAGAATACACGATAAGGCAAATATTCACATTAATAATAAGGTTACTATAAACATGTACACATACGTTACTTAGTTCATTGTGTGTGGAAAATAAATGTAACAAATCATATCATTATCTTCCTGGGAGCCAGGAAGGTGTCCAACGCATTGTGGTCACATTTTCTAGCTTAACTCATTGAGTGCCAGAGGAGTAGGTAATGCATCTGGCACTCAGAGAGTTAATGTGATTCATGCTATGCAGGGTGCCAAGATCTAGGAGTGAAATAATGAAGAATATGCAGTACAGAAGAGGACAGTGTGGAGTGTGAAGTACACATGCATGAACAAAAACGAGTCGAGTCAGAGGGAACTCTACAAGATGAAGCAGGAGGCACGGATCTCAGAGACCCCATACTTACAGATCCTATATAATAATTCGCTAGGAAGTTTGTCAGAAGCCTCATGAGCAGTAGAGACTGCCCAAACGCACAGAATGCTGGGAGTTCTGTGCTTTCGGGCAGTCTACACTGTATGACTGCATTGGCAGCAAGATGCAGAGCAGGACCGTCCTCTTAAACCCTTTGAGTGCCAGAGGGGTACGCAACGCATTGCAAAGCAATGCACTGCGTACCCCTCTGGCACTCAAAGGATTAACATCACCCGGACCTTGGCCCGTGTACACGGGCTTTTACACTAGTGAGGTAATAAAAAAAAATATTGTTCAGCTTTTCCTGTTAAGTAAAACATGGGTACCCCCACTACAGTTCAAACTGCTGACGGGTTATATTAAACTGTTATTAACGCTATTGTAACAACTGTAATAACATCCGAATAAAGCAAAATCCAGCAGTGGTAATACATTTGTTGTATTAATAGGGAAAGTCCTAATATATATATATATATATATATATATATATATATATATATATATATATATATATATATTATATATTTGTTTTTAGAATAAAGCTTTGCTGATCCTATAACTGGTAATACTGGAATTTCTACGGCAATACAATTGAGCACAGATAGTGCTTATTCTGTGCAAGGGCTGACCTGCTCTGTAATTTAAAGGGACAACTTCTTAAAAATGGAAGAGGTTCATCCATTTAAAGATCATATCCTTTTACTGCATGGGTGCATAAGCCAAACTATGTGATAAACGTAAGTTTCGTACATATATATATATATGAGTGATGAAAATTTTTTTTTGTTTATTTTTAATCTTATTGACCTTCAAACAGTTTTAAACTGCAAAGTAGGATTTTCATTTTTTTTAAATGTATCCGTATATCTTTCACACTCCATGGCTGGGCTGACACGTGTGCCACACCCTTAGGACAATCGCAGGGACAGTTGTATCGTGAGAAGCTAACTGCAATTGATGCTGTCAGTGGAGGCACACATGGGCATCAGTTTATCATATGTGGCTGACACCTGTGTATCCCTCCCATAGTTCATGCCCTCCACAATGACAAATCCTCAAGGCAGGACATGGTCATCGGAGGGAGGTTAACACAGCTGCTTGAGCAGCACTACAAAGCAGCACTGTCAAGTTTCCAGTATGAACCTAGCCTATTTAATACATCTCTATGATCTTATTGAGTTCAACAAGAGAACAGCCCTGCAGGATATGTTAGCTCTTTACAAATAAAAACATAGTAATGTTAGCTTCTTCATCATAAAGTTCCAGAAACAGTGATGGACAATGTGGCCCTATATGGATATCCAATGGTCAAGGAGTACTTTTCAATTATTTGGAATGGGCTGGACTTAAATGGATAGTAATACTTTGTTTTAACTTTATTTTATTTTGTAGGCATTAAAAAAACATGAAGAATGATGTAAGTCTTATCTCTCAAACCTTTATGGTTTAAGATATATTCACAAACAAAGTATCCCCCCCCCCCGTTCAACCAGATCACAAGGGAGGTGCCAAGGTAGACTGCAGAGAGGGACAATCTTCAATTAAGATAAGGGAAAAAGCTGAAAAACTTGTCAAGGGGGGAAGGGCTTTCATTGTTTTCATACAAAGAAAATTGTCCCCTTCTGTTATCTGTCTGGTCATACAACCAGATTCACATCTGAGAAGAGATGGCTTACACTAGGTAAAAGGGGAGGGAGGGGAAACTTTGCTTGTGAATATCTCATAAACCATAAAGGTTTGAGAGATAAGACTTATATCATTCTTCATGTTTTTTTAATGCCTACAAAATAAAATAAAGTTAAAACGAAGTGTTACTATCCCTTTAATGGACACGTGCCTTTTTTTCAGCCTCATCAACTATGTTACTATGTTAGGATAAACCCTAAAATATATTTTTCTTGCATTTAAGTATTACTATCCCTTTAATAAAATAAACTTGATGCTAAACATAGTATACTGGCACAAGAAGAATATTGTTTTCACTATGGTGTTGTTTTAACCCCTTGGACGTTACAGAAAGATAGCACAAGAATACAAATGTATATTAGGTATCCTTGAGTTATATGTGGAACATGTCTCAGATTGAAGCAGCATCCTGGAAAAAAAAGAGGCACTAAGAGTAAAAAAAAAAAAAAAAAATTACTTCCATCACATCAGACACTGCTACAAAAAAGTCACTTATGGAAGAATAGCCTAATTCTCAACATCCCCAAGGACACATTTCTACACACTGACAACCTTTAATGTGAACAAAACACTGCTCATTGGCCTGTATGTTCAAGTGTTTTGTTATGCTGCTTATATCACTTTGTTACCCCATTATAAAGAACTACGGAATGTAATGAGGTATTCATAAATTAAATGTAACAATACCATATTTTCCACTTGAATCCTAGTCGTGCCTCCAATGTGTTGCTAAGCAGTGCACTAGTGTCCTTTAGCAATCAAAGGGTTAAACTTAGGGATGAGTACATTGTATGAGTATGTCAATAACACAAGAATGTCCTTATTTTACACATACTAGCAAAAAATGTTTCTCTGATCAATCTGTTCTAAAACAGTAAGCCATGTATCTGTTACACAGTTCTGTCCTTCAGACAGATAATACTAAGCACTGACTTATCTCCACACAGAATGAACTATTTTTAAAACTGTAATCCTCTGTGTACAAAGAAAAACTATCAGCAATAGTTAATATTAGAAATGGTTAAGAAATGTTTCCATTTATGAAGGACCCTGACGTTTATAAACTGTTTTCTCAGATAAAACATCTTATAGTGATTAATTACTTAATAAATACAGTAGATAGATTTTCAGAAAATACGTTAATATTATTAAAAGGCTGTTATGAAGAGATCAACATTTTTAAACCTTTAAGGACACAAGGTATGTGCAACACATTGTTTTCAATATTTTACACACCCTTCTTATCCTTAAAGGGTTAAGGTAAAGAGATTTAGTAAGGAGCAATTTGGTGAATGTATAACAGTGGTTCATCAATAAGTCTGGCTGGAATCCCTGTTAATTCACCACACCTGCTTAAAAGCAGTTTACTAAGCTACATACTCCAAAAAGCCTCCCATTAGAGGGATAGTAATACTTAAGATGTAAAAAATATAGGTTGTAGAGTTTATGTCCCCAAATAAAGCAAGGGTACACCCACTGCTGACATATATTTTATTAAAAAATTATAATGGTTCAAACTTTTATTTTTTAGGTGAAATGTCACAGTGGCCTGAAAATTTACAGTGGAGCTGTTGCTACACCATCCTATGGAGATTTATGGTCTAAGGACCACAGCTGTCCTTAGGATGGTGTAGCAACAGCGTCACTGTAAATTTTCAGGCCACTGTGATATTGCACCTAAAAAATACAAGTTTGAGCAGTTATAATTTTTTAAAATATCTCTCAGCAGTGGGAGTACCCTTGTTTTACTCGGGGATAAACACTACAGCATATATCTTTTTACATTTTAAGTATTACTATCCCTTTAACATAGCTTATGGGAATGGCAATGGAGCAGTCTGTGGCCATTTCAGGGTGTTCCTTTATTTAACACCAAAATATTTGTCATGCATTAACATTGCACAGGCAAATTTGAAGTAAAATTTCTGAAAAAAAGCCCTAAAATGGCAGAACATGGCTGCCGGTAAGCACTACAGTGCTCTTATGCTGTAGGTGATACCCATTAGTGCAGAAACTGGAGTTAGACGCTAATGCTATGCTGATGCTCTGGTGCACTTGTACATTTGCCTCAATGAATCAGTTTAAAAAAAATAAATTTAATAAATACTGAATCAAATATTTTCTAAACCTCATAAATAAATTAAATTGTCAGACTTGAAATGTAAGATGAGGAAAGCTTTTATGTTAGACACGATCAATCCTTTCTGTCATTGACACCCCCACCTCCATTACTGTGCAATATCCCATGGATTACATTAGCTGGCCGGTATAACCTTTAATTCCTTGGAGAGGTCTCCAGCAATCTGCTTTGGAGACTCCTCTAGCATTCCAAGAGTTTAAAGTAGGGTTGCCACCCAGCCGGTACTTTACCGGCAGGCCAGTAAAAAATTGGCTTCTGTCCAATGTTAAGTCTATGGAGAGAATGCCAAGGCCGGTATTTTTATTAAGAAAAGGTGGCAACCCTAGTTTAAAGTAAAGTTAATAATAAAACAAAGCATACTAATAATCACAAATATTTCTGTATAAATGGCCCTGCCTTGACTGAACATACGCTATTATATTTGATGGCCTGTGCTGTTTTCAACAGGCTGGGGAGAAGTTTTCCTGTGTAGTCTACGCTTTTTGTTATGTCATACACGGCACAGTACAGTCTCCTAAGCAGGAAGTGCAAAAGAAAATTGCTTCACCCAGCCTCAGAACATTCAATAGTCATAGCATAATTTCTAGCAAATATTTACATATATAAGTCTAAGAAAGTTACAGCATGTTGTTTCATAAAAGTGCATCTTGTATTTCCTCATTAGAACTTTTTTAACTGCAATTAGGAGTAGGATATCCCTATTAGAGACTAATAAATCTGCCCTTTAAGAAGCTTATTTTATAAGCTCTGATGTGACTGATCACACCAAGATCTCAACCATAACTTCCATCTTAGAGCTTTGAAAACAATCCTATAAGAAGTAGGCTTATCATGAAATGTCAATACAAAAGGAGATTTAAAAGGACTGTATGAACTTGTGAAGAGATTTGGTCCACCATGGAACAGTTCATTGAAGACAATGTGTTCCTTAAACTGAACACTATTATCAATCATCACAATTTAGAAGAAATAAACATAAAAAAGTACTTCTCTGTCCCATTCTCTGCTGTAAATTTCTGTTGGTTCTCAATCAATTAGGAATCAGATACTAAAAGGAAATGCATGTGTGCAGGGTGTTGCATGCATGAAATACTCTCAGTAGGGTGATCTGCTCATTAAACAATTTTAAACATTAATGAAGTCTGAGTTTTTCATCAAGAATACTAACATTTTAATAATTTAAGTAGAAGTTTCTTAAAAAGGGCAATATACAATTACAACAAATGTATATTCATATGTTCTACCTCTTTATTGACTCTTTAAAAAACCTCAACCGACAGCTTTTTAAAAGAACTAAGTAAAATACCTTCCAATGTAACGACCGTATCAAACAGGTTAACTGATTGTTATCCGTCATCACTCTTTATGTTCCTGGCCATTCAGAAATGTTAGTTAGTAGGGGGAGGAAAGACAGGAATCACCTACACAGCATGTCTTACTTAGCATGTTATCCACCCCAACTTTACACGGTGACCTAGAAACATGTCTTATGTACAAATTTAAATGTACAGTAAGCTTTCTTTTAATGAAAACAATATGTTATAGGGCAGGGGTGTCCACGTTTGATCTTCAAGAACCACCAACAGGCCAGGATTTAAGGATTTACCTGTTTAAGCATTGGTGAGTTAATCAAATGATCATTAATTTTGATTGTCCCAGCTGTGCTCAAACAAGGAAATCCTTAAATTCTACACTGTTAGCAGCTCTTGAGGACTGAACTTGGACACCTCTATTATAGATGTACTACTACTACTACTACTACTACTACTACTGGAAGATGTACTAAAAAGTAATACAGTTCAAAACGTTGTTTTGTTATTTAAAACACTTCACTGTTAAAGTGTTAGTAATGTCCGAAAAAACATTTTTTGCATTTAGAAGAGCTTAAAAAGCTGAGCTAAATGCAAAAGAAAGTATCTCTCAAACCGCTATGGTTTAAGAGATACAGGCGTTTAAAGTTCGCTGTTTCCTACTGACAGCTGTAAAGCTGTCAGCAGGAGATTCGTGTCGGTCGTCATGGAGGCGCTTGAGAAGTGCCGCGATCTTGTTACTTACAAGGAATCCCTTCATTGGAATGGTCTAAAACGTGTGCTTGAACACCAGGCACACGTTTTAGACCATTCCAATGAAGGGATTCCTTGTAAGTAACGAGATCTCGGCACTTCTCAAGTGCCTCCATGACGACCGACACGAATCTCCTGCTGACAGCTTTACAGCTGTCAGTAGGAAACAGCGAACTTTAAACGCCTGTATCTCTTAAACCATAGCGGTTTGAGAGATACGTTTTTTTGCATTTAGCTCAGCTTTTTAAGCTCTTCTGAATGCAAAAACCTTTTTTTGGACATTACTAACACTTTAACAGTGACAGTAAACAGTAACACTTTAAGAATATGATGGGCCACATCCTCGATATACCCTGTAAAATGCTAAGGACATGATTCATCATATCCTCTACAGAGGAACAATGACAGGCTTAATTTGGGGGACTGGTACTTATCACTGTTTAAGCCTTCAGTCCCCCTTTTCAGTTCACTCCTCGACCTATATTTGCACGATGATTATGTTACTAGTCTTGAACGTGGTGATGTTACTAGCATGACTGTGCCCCACTAGAACACCAGGGATTCAAGGTAAGAAAGCAGAGAAAGCAATAGGTACATTTTGCAATCCTCTCTCTTAGCACACCCCCGTCCAATTTTTTTGTGGGATACCCTTGTTTGAAAGAATGAAAGAGGATTCCAACCTTTCAAACAGTGGTTTATTTTAGTGATGTCAGGTGATCAAGAGATGACAAATGTGCATCTTCTATAGGAAGGGGCTGTAAACAAGTTCTGGTTTCCTTGTACCCACAGACACAAGGCTACCTACAGAAAAACCTGAATCTTAGTGTTTTAGAAAGATGATATAATACTAAACTTAGACTCATAAGTTTATGTTAGTTTGCTGTGCACAGAAAATAAATAACACATTTAATTTCACAGAAAACAAATATGGGAAAACATGCCTAGCACTGGGGGGGGGGGAGAGCAGCAAAGTGTTTGAACTGCTAGCAACAGTGCCACCTGAGAAGACATGAAGTAAGGTGTGGTAAAGCAGTGATAAGAGATGATAGGTTCTCCAGTGCAATGAATTCTCCAGTTCCTGTGTAAGACTATGGGGCCAATGCAGTAAGATTTCTCAAGCTGGACAGATCTTAGAGCATAGGCTCCATAGAACAACATAGGACTTGGATAATTTAGCTCACGGGACAAGCTATCCTCTCATTAGAACACCTGGATTACAGAATGTTGCTTCTATTGAATGTTATAGAATTCTAAGGGAAAGGTGCACCACTAACTACAGCTCTCCACTGAATGTTAAAAACATATCAACCACTTCTTGATAGGTTGAACTGTAAATATTTTTTTAATAAAGCCCCTCCCAGCAGTGAGACTACCATTGCTGTACTCAACAGGAAAAGCCCTACAGTACATGCTTTTTATAATAAAATGTTGTTCATACATTAATTATCTTATTCCTTTAGAATAATAAAGTCTATACTTGTACTAGAGAACAGAAAATGAATGTAAGACCCAGCATGAATAAGGTAATATGTAAATGTACTTTTCACACGTATTATTTCCATTCATGATGGGTGTTATTAAAAGAAAATCATATAGGGCCTTATGTATCAAAGCACCCTGGAGCAAACTACTTGTACCACAGGGGAGAACTAAAATGCCCTGAATTCCCACTGATCTAAATAGGGTTTTTACCCCTTGAATGCAAAAGAGGGCTTTAATGCATTGCTAAGCTCTCTAGCATTCAAGAGGTTAAAAGTACAATTTAGATCAATGGGAGTATTTATTTCTCCCCTGTAGTACAAGTGGTTTGCTCCAGAATTGCTCCAGTAATCTTTGGTAAATACAGCCCATAGACTATACCAGGATTAGACTCCTAACAGAGACACAAAAATGTCTCACTTTCACACACAGCAGGAAATACAATTTTAGAGCCACTTGGACAAAGAAAAAGCAAACCAACGACACCACAGGGGACAAGTGAAAATTAAAATTGATTTATATGGGGCTTTTAACCCCATAATTATTTTGGTGCTTTTGAGCCTTCTCTAGCATTTGCAGGATTAAAAGGCCCATTCAAATGAACAGGAAGCTGGACTGTCTATATTTCTCCCCTATTCTGCAGTTGGTTTCCTCCAGATCAGCTCCCTTGACATACAGATGATTTGTTGTCTTATGTAAAATTATAGGGGTTGTGCTTACAAAGAGGCTGATTACTGGTGATTTTTTTCTGATTAAAGGGATAGTAATGTTTCATAATAAAAGCAGCTCTAATTAATCATCATAGTATTTGGACTTTGGAAAGTGTTATTTCAATTCTGTCAGAGTTGTAGTTCAGGAGTAATTTAATGACAAAATATCACCCTCCCGCCACTTTTACTGATGTAACACTGTTCAGCCAGAGCAGAAGGGAGGTGCCCAGGCAGATTGCAGAGAGGGACAATCTTCAATTAAGATAAGGGAAAAACCTGAAAAGCTTGTCAAGGGGGGCAGGGCCTTCATTGTTTTCATAGAAAGAAGACTGTCCCCGCCTGTTATCTGTCTGGTCTATGGACTGCATTCCACATCTGTGAAGAGATGGCTTACACTACGTAAAAGGGGCTGGAGAGGGGAACTTTGCTTGTGAATATCTCTTAAACCATAAAGGTTTGAGAGATAAGACTTACATCATTCTTCATGTTTTTTTAATGCCTACAAAATAAAATAAAGTTAAAACGAAGTATTACTATCCCTTTAAGTAAGAAGGGTGTAGCTGGTTTGGCTTACATTACTGAACAATGTAGAAGCAAACACTGAGGCTACTGCCCCAAGTAAAGTGGTGAATTCTGGTGCCAATCAACGGCACCCTAGGAAACAAATAAAACAATCCAAAAATCCATATCCCTTGAATGCTAGGGAAAGAAGCACTGTATTTTCTTTTGTCCATTGCAACATATGCAGTATACTGCCCAATATGGACATTAAAAGCATGGTGTTATGTGTATAAACCAAAAATCCTTATTCTTACTGAAAGACAGAGCAAAGCAAGGAGGAGGCAATCAAATACACAAGTGGCTATAGAATTTACTCTTTTAAATTATTCTTATACATCTACTACATATGAATAAATTGCTGGATGGATAAGGCCCTGTGGGCTGGATTCTATTACAGGAGATAAATGTTAACACCCATTTTATCAAAAATGTTCCCACTGAAATCTATGGGGAAACCTGGAGATAAAAGCAGAGATAAAATTAGCTCCTGCAATAGTATCTAGCCCTAAGTGTCTTATTTGATGTTTCCTAAATAAATAGCAACACCTCATCAGCCAATCCAATCATGAATAAGGCCCAAAGAGGCAAAGTGAGTGATTTATCAGTGATTATGTGCTGACTTACCAGTTGAGCTGTCTCAGACATGCTCTCGTATCAAAGGCTAGAACTGTTTCACTGCCATGGCTGGATTTACATCTCAGACACCCCTAGGCAAGGCAATCTAGGTGCTCTTAGCCCCACCCATGGCCATATCCCCACTCCTCACATGACCCAATTCCTTTCCCATCCACTGTTACAATAAACAAGCAAGAACAAAAATGCTTTAACCCCCTTGTTTGCTAGAGAGAGATCTCTCTGCAGTGCATTGAAGATCTCTCTAGCATCCAAGGGCTTAAATAATATCCTGGAAAGGGGTATAAAACTGGTACAGGCAGGGCCGGAATTGCCATAAGGCAAAGTAGGCACCTGCCTACAGACGCATGCCACCGAGGGGCACCTGTCAATGGGATTTTTTTTTTCTCTCGTAAAAAAAAATAAAAAAAAAAATGATCCACCTCGCTGGCTGTGTCGGCGCCTACTCCATGTCGCCCTCACATTGCACCCCCCCCCCGTTGTCTATTTCCTACCTCCCTGGCAGGACAGGTCTATGCCTCCTTTGGCACAGTCCTGTAAGTGCTGAGCTCCCTTGTTTAGCTCTGTAGGAATGCAGAGCGCTGGGAGATGACATCATCTCCCACCGCTCTGCATTCCTAAATAGGAAACCGCGCGGGAGCTTCAGCAACTACAGAACTGTGCCAAAGGAGGCACAGACGACAGATCTCCTGCCAGGGAGGTAGAAAACGGACAATGGGAGGGAGGCAGGCAATGTGAGGGCAGCATGGAGACGGTGGGGGCAAGTTGGAGCCGAAGGGGGTCATTGTGAGGGCAATTTGGAGCTGATGGGGGGCAATTTGGAGATGGTGGGGGCAATGTGGAGCTGTTGGAGGGCAATGTGAGGGTAACATGGAGCTGATGTGGGGCAAGTTGGAGCTGATGGGGGGCAATGTGAGGACAATATGGAGATGGTGGGGGAAATGTGGAGCTGATGGGGGCAAGTTGGAGCTGATGGGGCACAGTGAGGGCAATAAAGAGATGATGGGGGCAATGTGGACATTAGGAGCATTGTGGAGGTGTCCAGTGGAGATGGCCAATGGGGGGGGGCGCTTCAGATTTCTGTGCCTACAGGCTCCTGAGATGTAAATCTGGCCCTGGGTACAGGGATACTGAGATTGCTGCTGTGACACCTACAATTCAGAATGTAGGTGTGGTCAGTACAACTGAGGCACCCCACAAACTTTGAAGCTCTGGGCAGTTGCCTACTCTGCCTATTGGGCATACTTTTTCTTCTGGTCTCCCCGGAGGGGGAGTCCTGTGGTGCTGTTGGTGGGAGAAATGGCACAATCTGCCTCAAAAGGGGGTAGGGCTTAATCGCGGGTGGGGTGGGGCTTTAAAACTAGTGAAACATAGGTAGAATAGGCTGGGGAAGGAGAAGGAGTGGGAGGGAAATGGGAGGAACTGGTGGGAAGAAGCAGAAGTGGGCAGAGTTTCAGTAGAAACTCCACACATCTGGAGGATCAGCCTCTGTCCAGGAGACCCAGTAATGCAGAGTAAAAAAAATCCAGAGCGTTCCCAGCTATGCTACTGGGAAATCCCACCCTGACTCAGCTCTCTTGTAGAGAAGCTGCTAAACGTGGGCATCTCACTTTCTTGTCTTATACTGCCTGGAATGTGCAGCTATTGTTTAATTAGAAGGAAGTTCAACTCTTGTTTAAGACTTCCTTCCCACTTCCCTATGAGCTCCATGTCTAACAATCTACACGTTATAAGACGTTATGTGATCAATCTGCATTGCTTACAACTGTAGAGTTTATTAGCACTATTACTTACCTCTCTAAAATGCAAGGGGTTAAAATGTTTTAGTTTTGTACTACAAATGTTCCTTTCTTCCAAAGCAATGCACTGGAAACCTCTCTAGCATTTAATGTGTCAAAAGTTCAGTTGAAATCAATTGGAATGTTTATTTGTCCTGTATGGTGAAGCTGGTTTGCTCCAGAATTACACAACCATTACACGTTTATATACATAAGCGCTTATGGACCATGGAGTGAATCCGGTGCAAACCAGCTACACCGTAAAAGGACGAATTAAGATTACCACTGCTGTAACTGTTGCTTTTTAACCCTTTGAATGGCAGATAGGTCTCAAACATGTAGCAAAGCAATGGGAATTTTGATTTGATTGCAATGGTGCAGTGTTTGTGTCCAATTTTTTGCAGAGTCATAAAGTAATTTTTGTCTTGATAGGAAAGAGTAATATGTTTGATATAGCTATAGACAGGAAAGGCTTGGGAGTGAAGAGGTGCCAGAGAGATTGTGAAAGAGGAGAGAGTTCAGAAAAAATAAGTGCTTATGAGGAGGACGTCAGGGTGTGGATAGGTATGTGAGAGGGCGGACAGTGTTGAAGGGTATCTGTAAACGGAGAGCTGTGTTGGGTTTAAAGTCACCTGTAACCAAGGTGTGTTTATAGTAACCTCCCACCTCACCTAACGTCACAATCTTCTTTCTCTTTTAAGGGAAACTATACCTATAAGCAAGTTCCAAAAAAGATCAAGGGCCTGGGACAACCTAATGCATTATTAGTGCACCGTGCAGACCAATTGTACTATTACTAGTAGGATGATTACCACCATTATATACCCCAAGCAGGCAGCGAGTGAGACCTGTGGCTTTAGCCCCATCAGCCAGCATCTAGCAATGTCCCTGTTTATAGGAAACATACAATTCATTTAATAGAAGGACATGCTAAGGTAAAATATATGTACAGATCAGTTTAGAATATATATTATGCATTTTCACTTTGGGCTACTATATTTTCTCTCTTAAAGCAGAACTACCACCTGTTTTAAAGTTTATGTCATCTAATTCCCCATCTGGTGACTAGCTGCTCAGTAGTGCTAGTCGCCAGAATAATTACCTGGTTAAATAGAACAAGACCCTGCTCCAGGGCTGACAGACAGTACAGCGCGCAGATATCTTGCCATTTTGATGTCTTCGTACCTGCGCTGTTAGTCCCAGACGGCTCTAGGAAGCATTGCTCGGAACTGTTCGGCTCCAAAAGGGACTGACAGCACAGGCGCGAAGACGTCACTATGGCAAGATGTCTGCATGCTCTACTGCCTGTCAGCCCTGGAGCAGGGTCTTGTTCTATTTAACCAGGTAATTATTCTGGCGACTAGCACTACTGAATAACAAATTCTTCTAGTTTTGTAGATGAAAAAAAAAACGATATGCCATAAATCCTATCTCTCAAACCACTATGGTTTGAGAGATATTTGCTTTGAAAGGTCCCCCCTCCCTCCCCTTCTGACGTCAGCTGTAAAGCTTTATTTAAAAATAATTTCTTCATTGGAATGGTCTACAAAGTGTGCTTGCAAACCAGGCACACTTTGTAGACCTTTTCAAAGAAGTTATTCTTTATAAATAAGGAGATTTCGGCTCTGCTGCAGAGTGCCGACAGGTCCCCGGAGCGGGACCTCCTACTTTCAGCAGAGTGCTGATGTCAGGAGAAGGGAAGGGTGGAGGGAACTTTCAAAGCGAATATGTCTCAAACCATAGCGGTTTGAGAGATAGGATTTGTGGCATATAGTTTATTTTTTCATCTACAAAACTAGAAGAATATCCTCACAGTAACAACTACAGTGAGAACTTTGGAAGTCTAATGCTGACTACATACTACATAGACCCGGTCTTCTATCAAGTCATAACCACTGTTACGAGACTTATATTTTATAGACACTTTTGGATTATAGTTGCAGGAAAGTATCCTGTTTAACCACTTAGTATCCTATTTTACCATTTATTGCATTTAGTAACCCATGGAAGGTGGCACTCATCCTTTCCCCATTTGTTTCAACTGTTTGTTTACTTTATACATATTTCCCCTAGTTGCATGTTAACCTTTTGCATGCCAGAGCAGTATCCCGTGCATAACCTCTCTGGCACTCAAAGGGTTAAGTGTATTCAGCAGCAGGGAATAATCATATTTGCACTTACAAATCTATAAGTATATTTCTTTAAGGGTTTGTTTTTTTTATCTAGCATTTGGCCTTCATTTAGCAGACCTGGGAGATTACTCAGTTGGATGCTAGAATTGTCTCTATTGTATCTTACAGTAATGCACTGGAAGAGTCTCTACGTTCCAATGCAATTAATTACTTCGCTTACATTGGGCGCAACTGTGGTCCTTAAAGGGACACTAATGTCTACTAAACATTTTTTCTTGTTTTGTAGATTGAAAAAATAATATATTATGTTTGAGAGATAATTGCAGTGAAAGTTCCCCCTCCCTCCCCTTCTCCTGACGTCACCGCTCTGCTGACAGCAGGAGATCCCGGTCCTGGAATCAGCCGGTGGCTCTGCAGCAGAGCCGAAATAGCACTACTGAAAAAGAAGTACTTCATTGGAATGGTCTACAAAGTGTGCCTGATTTGCAAGCACACTTTGTAAACCGTTCTAATGAAGTACTTATTTTCCAATATCGCTATTGAGGCTCTGCTGAAGAGTCTCTTTGTGTCGTCCGACACGGATCTCCTTCTGTCAGCTTTACAGCTGACATCAGGAGAAGGGGAACTTTGGATCTGAATATCTCTCAAACCATTAAGGTTTGAGAGATGGGATTTGTGCAGCATAATTTTTATTTTTCTAATCTACAAAATAAGAAAAAATGGTTTAGTGGACATTACTGTTCCTTTAAAGGGTTAAGAATTTGTTTTTGTAGCATATTATGAGAGTGTCGGAGACCTCTCTAGGATTGGGGTTATGAGCCCAGTTTATAATAAGGGGGTGATTTAGAAATGTTTATTCCTCACCTATGGGGTACTTGGTTTGCTCCAGAACTGCACCACTTCTTAGTAAACTAGTCTCATTGTGACCTCTGTGGCACTAAAAATAAAGGTTAATTTAGCAAAGAAATACAACACATTATGCATATGAGGATGATAATGGTGCTGATGATGATGCTGCTACAGAATGGAAGCGGAAGAGAAGTGTACTTATTCTCCCTGCAAATGTTAGTTATGTCTGTCACTAGCTGATGCATTGTTGCTTAGCAATGGCAATATGTTATGAGGGACAGTTAGGCATACTCCTCTGCCATTGGCCAGATCTCCCTGATTACATCACATGAACACTTGTGAATTTGCATTTAATAATGATAAGCATATACATGTAACTGAAGCAAGAGGGACATTAACATGGACAGTGAATTGACACATTGTAAAATAATAGGTTAAATGCCAATCTCTCAGTAAATCAGGAATATTACATAAAAATCTAGTGAGGTAATCTTAAAAAAAATTAACCATTTGAGTGCCAGAAAGAGATCCATTGCATTGCTTTGAAATGTGTTGGATACATAATGGCCCCCAATGGATTTTCCTTTTTCTCCTTGGTTCTAGAAAGAATCTCTTCAGATCAGTCCTGGATGTCATGGTGGAGGTGACAGTTGAAAGAAGGACCACAGAACCTCAAACTATACAAAAAGTGCATGGTAATCTTAATTCTTTATGACCACAGGGATGTGCAATGCATTACCTCACATAGGGACCTCATTAGGATTTTCTGGCCATAATAAGCTAAGGGGGAGTTGTTATCATTAGGATGTGTACTTCTATAAATGTAATGTGCAACAGCATTATTATACAAATAATTATCATTTGTGCCTAAATGGTTCTATTGATAGGTCCCCTTGGATACAAGATAGGTCTATTGCATTATTATATCATGCACTGCTAATCTCTCAAGCATGTTACTATACTACAAATTCTCCTCTCTCCCTGCTTGCTCTTTTCCATGTCACTGTGTTAGCAGGTGACATCACTTTGTCTTAAGAAGTCTAAAATTCAATACAAAATTAAAAGCAGCCAGTGTAATTCTGAAGCAAACCAAGTGCACAGCAGGACACAAATAAAAATTCTCTTAGATTTAATCAGGGCTTTTAACGCCTGGAATATTAGGGGTCTCCAATGCTTCAATATGTTGGAGGCATTCAAGAGGTTAAAAGACCCATTTAACCCAACAGGAATTTGGTGGATGCGTTCTGTCTTCTATGATGCAATTTCAGAATGACTGCAATCCTGTTTCATATATCAGTCTCATTCTCTTTAAAATGACATCCCTTCCTATATCATAGTTTTATTGTATCACGTATTACACCTATGTGTCATTTCTTGTAATTATTTGCATGTTAATTCCTAACTGGATATAAACATGCCCTCTAAACTACACATATAGTTTTAATCCTTTGAGTGCCAGAGGGTTACACAAAGCATTACAGCGCCTCTGGCAATCAAATTGTTAATAGCAATAATAATGTCTAGTTCACAGTGGGCAACTTTGTAGCAAGATGTTATGGTAGTACAGGATTACTGATGAAAATCTCCGGTGTGAACTACACCCTAGAAAACAATATTCAGTAACACACATTGCAACTAAATTGATGCAACAGTCGCCAGTATGAACGAAATCTAATAAGAACAAGGCAATGACTAAAATCATCAGTGTCACAGATTCCATTCCCTACTGGGTAATAATAAACAAGAAATTGACTTTCAGTCTAGGGATAATGGTAATTTTAAACCACACCTGTATTTACTTAATATGTTTCTCTGAAAACTAATAAGTCATAAAAACTCCCAACAGTCTAAGTTAATGACACAGTTTCACAAGTGCAGAATATGTAAAGTAAAATTGCCTGTACTTTTTTCATTTTTCTGCCTTTTTTATACTTTTATATTACTCTTCGGGGCTTCATCTGCTATATGTCTCTACCCTGCCCAGGACCCAGTGCTACAATATCTAAAAGAATATTGCTAGAGGATTCCACCCCCATGCGCTCAGTTGATGATGTAACCCCCTTTTCCCCCTCTGCAGTGCTAAATAAATATATAATTTAATCGTAGCTGGGAAAGGCCCCCATTCACCTCCCACAATCCATACTGAAAACAACACCCCCCACCCCGTGTGCAATTTTATATCATACTAGCAGTGTGGGACGGCGTTGCCCACCTATTTAATTTTGCTTATTCTTACACAGAAGCCAGTGAAAGCCAAACATATCCACTAAAGTGTCCCTTTATGCAGACAATTTGCTCCTTTATTTAGCAGACAATTGAACCTCTTTGGTTACAGTTCTTGCAAGCACACACTAACCCGACTGTGTATCACCTGCAGCCAACAGGAATGTGTTGTGGGACAGCTGGACAACCCTTATATTTCCCTTCTACTTGTCTCTTGCCGCAGGTGACTTCATTTGGTTTGGATTCAGATGTCGTTGGCCAGGAGACTAACAGCCATAACAGTCACGGGCTTGTGAGTGGATGAGGGCATTTTAACCCTTTGAATGCCAGAGGGGTCCTCAACGCGATGCCGACCTCTCTGGCACTCAAAAGGCTAAGACACAGATGGGGGCAACACTTAAGTTTGTGACATCAGAATGTTGGCCTTTTTATGTGGGCGACATTCTGATGTTGTCCTTTTCATGGAGGCGACATTGTAAAGGAGTGGTTGTGTTGGTTGCCAATTAGTGGGCGACATTTCCACAGTAAACCCGCTGTATTCAGTTAGGTGGAATTTTTTATTACAACTGTGTTGTGAAGGGTCTGTTAGCTGTATTATAGAGCCAACACATACATACATAAATAATTATTATACAGAGACTCACAGACATAGATTCATACATACACAAACATATAGATATTATTATAGAAAGACACGCACACACAGATACACAGACATACATACACAGTGAAATTTTTGACACCAACAAGTGTGAGGCAGCCATTTTTTTGGTTTCTGTGAACTGTGTAGGAGATATGGTAATCTCCTCCTAAGCTGTGCCCCAGGGTGTGTATGTTGGCCTTAGGCAGTCTATAGGATATCTGCATATGTGCTCTTATGTGCCAGGCCTAGGGTGTGTGTATTATAATTTACTCTGTAATACTGGGCTCAGGCAATGTAAATCTCCTCCTAGCTGCCTCCCTGGGAAGGGAGGGTACAGAGATGGAATTTGTGGTTACCTGACGACTTCTTCTTTTGTATTATAGAAGATGTAGCTTAAAGGGATGGTAATACTTTAATATTACTAATCCCCATAGTGTAGCTCTTTAAAAAATAATTCAATTGCTCCCAGGTTCATCTCTCAAACCTTCATGGTTTGAGAGAAAACTGTAAGCAAAGTTCCCCCCTCCCTCGCCCTTCCCTGAAGTCAGCATTGTACTGTATTGTATTTTTCATCAGGCGGCTCTGCAGCAGAGCCGAGATTGCGTTAGTAAAAAAAAAATTATTTCACTGAAACGGTCTACTACGTGTGCTTGCAAACCAAGCACAAACCAAGCACATGTAGAAGACTGTTTCAGTGAAATAATTAATTTTCACGAACGCGATCTCGGCTCAGCTGCAGAGCCGCCTGATGAAAATCAGACCAGATATTCCTGCAGTCAGTACAACGTTGACTTCAGGGAAGGGGGGAGGGAGGGGGGAAATTTGTTTACGGTTTTCTCTCAGACCAAAAAGGTTTGAGAGATGAACCTGGGAGCAATTGAATTATTTTTTAAAGAGCTACACTATGGGGATTAGTAATATTAAAGTATTACTATCCCTTTAAACCTAATTATTGAAGCCAGTCCTTCTCCTGGCTGGTTGCTGTGAGCTTTGCCAGGTTCATCTGACAGCTGGAGCCTAAGCATTGTGATGACATCATGCTCATGCTCCAGTTGTCAAATGAACAAGACAAGGCTGAGGGTAACTGGCCAAAAGCACCGGCTACAGGAATGAAGTCTGAGCTACATATCATTTAGCACTGCATGGGCGGGGGTCCAATACTGATTGTCTATCCCAGACAGGTCTAATTTATATATTTATTTAGAGCTGAGCAAGGGGTAAAGGGGGTTACAGCACCGACTATGTGGGAAAGGGGGGAATATTCTTTTAGTTATTGTAGCGGTGGGTTCTGCATATGCAATTATGTATATGTGATTGTTTTTTTTTTTCCTTAACCCTATGAGTACATTAACGAGATAACTCCTTAAGTTCATTCCCTCCAATATGTTTCTTAGCAAGCAGAGTGGTATATTGCACTATGGTCCCTGCTTTCCTGACCTCATATGTGGCTCTTCCCTCTAGACATCAAGGGGGAGAAGCCCTGAACATTAATTTCATTGCAGCCCTTAAATATGAATATTTCATATGCATTCCCAGTCTGGTGAGCTTAGTCCAAGAGTAAGGATCCTTTCGCTCTCCACTGCTGTAGACTACAGCTCCCATCATTCCTCAACCAATCAAAGGGAGGGATGATGGCTATAATGATGCAGAGGATGGAGGGAAGGATGATATTGCTATAATGAGGTGGAGGGAGGTCAGTTGCTACAATTATGTTGATGGAGGTAGAGCTGAGGGAATAGCTGTGATGATGCAGAGTGAGGGAGGAGTTTGCTGTGATGATATGGGAATCAGGAAGGTTGGCTGAGATGATGCAGGGGGGAAGGAGGAAGAGGGCAGCTGTGATGATGCAGGGAGAGGAAGGAGGTTGTTGTAATGATGCCGAGGATGATGGAAGGAAGTGGATAGCTCTGATGTTTCAGAGAAGGGTGGTGGCTGTGATGATGCAGAAGGAGGGGAGTGAGACTGAGATGGATATGAAGATGCAGAAGCAGGAATGAGGTTGTGGCTGAAGGGGAGAGAGGAAAATGAACCAGGCAGGTTGGAGATGGCACTCTGGGATGTATTTTCACGTGGGCCAGTCTTTATCCAGGACCTCTAGTCACTTCAGTTGTGTAGGGCCCCAGGGCATTTTGTTAGCCTTTAACACTGAGGGCCAAAAGGGTGTGCAACTCATTGAAAAGCATTGCTTTGCACTCAAAGGGTTAAGGGAGCTTAATGGTGTTATCCCGTTAACCACTTGAATGCTAGCAACAACTTTGATGAATTGCGTAGTAAAATGCTGGATACATCTCTAGTATCCAAGGGAATAAGGATCATTCCAATGCAATATATACTACATTAATGCTTTTCAAACTTGCAATGAAAATGACATGATATAGAGCTTTTCCTAAACAATACCGCTTCAACTGCTCTATTTTTCATTCAAAATGTATCGTGCCCGAACAAATGAACATTTACCAGGACATTTACCACTATTTACAATGCATTCCATACCCCTCTGGCACTCAAAGGGTTAAAATGCAGAGATACTGCTGTACAAAGAAAACCAGGGTGTTATGCACTATAGTGTGATAAAGGCAAGATAAACTCTCCAATTCCTGTGTTACCCTACAGAGCCTATGCACTAAGATCTCTCCACTATGAAAGATCACAATGCATAGGCTTTTTGGAGAGTTTATCTCACTGAAGATTTTATCTCACCCTCATAGTGCATCTCTAGCCTGAAGAAATTTTCCCGCCAACCAACTAGACCATATCGGGCAAATAAAAATCCCCATTGATTTAAAAGGGATCCCATCATCTAAAACAGGCTTGGTGAATTTGGAAGAGATCTTTGCAGTATTAGTAATTTTGTATTTAGAAAACTAGTTGAGTTATCTTATGCAAATTGAGGCATAACATGCAGGCAATTCCTGTATTAGCCTTACATTACCTCCCAACTCACTGACACTTCTCAGCAATGTATTTCCCACCTTCCTTAGCACTGAAAGGGTTAAGTGTCAGAGAGGGAAGAAGATAATTTAGGGCTAAGAGAGGAAATGCCTGCAAGGCAAGTATGAGCTAAATAACTCAAAAATGACTAGGTCTCTAAATAAAAAATGGTTAATACAAAGCATGGGTTATTTTGAAAGAACTTTCAAAATCATCCTAATTGTTTTTAGTTAAGAGGTGGGCAACCTGAGGCGCTCCAGTTGTTGTGGACTACAATTCCCATCATGGGTGTTGTAGTCCACAACAGCCTGAGGGCCTCGGGTTGCCATTCCTGGAAACTTTTTGGTCTGGGCTCCCCAGAGGGGACTCCTGTGGTGCCGCTGAGGGGAGAGAAATGATTCACATCATAAAAGGGGCGGGGCTTAATCTCGAGTGGGGGGCAGGACTTGTAAAACATTTTAAAAAATATCCAAAATAGACTGGGCAAGGAGGAATAGAGGATGGGGAGTGGGAGGGACAGGGTGGGAAGAAGCACACATGGGCAGAGTTTCATCAGAAACTCCCCACATCTGGAGAATCAGACTTTGCTAGGGTTGCCACCCAGCCGGTATTTTACCGGCAGGCCGGTAAAAAATTGGCTTCTCTCCAACGTTAAGTCTATGGAGAGAATGCCATGGCCGGTATTTTTTTGAACAAAAGGTGGAAACCCTAGACTCTGCCCCGGAGACCCGGTAATGCAGAGTAAAAACTGGAAATCTCTGGGGCAAAACTGGAGAGTTCCCACCTATGCGGGTTGCCCACCCCTGTTCTAGGTGACAGTGTCACTTTAAGTGGGCTTTTGCAATGCAATGAAGACCTTTCTAGTATTCAAGGGGGTTAATAGCCCCATTTAAATCAATGAGCATTTGGGAAGGGGGGGGAGGATTTGTGTATGGCGTAGTTTGCTCCAGAATTGCTATAGTTGTTAGTGGCATGGTAAATGCATACCTCCCAACATTTCAAATTGCCGAAGAGGGACACTTGTGGTTTAGGGGGTGTTGCTGGTGGGCAGTGCATTACCGAGAATTTTTAGGCTATTTCATGACCTGTTGATACCTCCTTGTGAAACCTAATAAATTATTTATAAAAGGACTAAAGTATTTTATTTACACAGGCTAATTTATAAACACATATACTGACGTTTAAACAAACAAAAATGTGGGTTTTATTGCTGTAGAGCAATGTAATACACTTATATACACACCACACAGTCTTATCTCCTAAAAAGAGGGACATCAGGATGGGAAAGAGGGACAGAGGGATTTGAGTCTCAAAGAGGGACTGTCCCTCCTAAAGAGGAACACTTGGGAGTTATGTAAATGAACCCCAGTACATTATATGACAGTACCCTGATCTTCAGATTGATATAATTTATTTTCCTGAATTTCTGCTTACATGTTCTATACAGATTTCCCAGAAGGACCTAGTGCCAGTGTGCCCGTGTTTGTTACTACTGAACCATAATATGCACATTAGCTCTGTTTCTATATTTAATAGGTGACTGCACAACACCCTAGTTGCAGATGGGGGAGGGTTGAGATGCTCAACGAGTTGTTTCAAAAACAGTAAATATACCCAACAAACAGTTACATTTATATCATGCAAAGTTAACACCAAAAGTACATCCTTAATATACATTTTAATGTATTGTGCCAAAGGGTAAAATCAGGTTAATTTAACAATTGATAAAGGTCTGAAAAGCAGAGGAAATTGAAATATTGGTTGACAAGAATGATGATAGTGCGAGCACAGTACAGCATGAACACTTGAGCTTAATATTCAATATTATCTGTAAAACGTGACAGACATGTTCCATATACTTTAGAATCAATATTGACTAATTTGATTAACTCCTTGGATACTAGAGATAGCTCCATTTGCTTTGCAATGCACTGCAGTGCCCACTAGCATGCAACGAGTTAAATCAAAAACAAAATGCCTCAATGATAAATGAGTAGGGATGGAGAGTTGCACATACAGTAATTATATAGTAATTAAACAGCATGAACGGGTAGAAATAGTAATCCCACTTGATTTAGATTTTGATTTGCTCCACAGTGTCTTGGTGACCTTTAACCCTCTGAATGCCAGAGGGGTACGAAACGCATTAGTTGCATATACCTCTGGCACTCAAAGGGTTAGAGCATTCAGGGGGTTAAAACCCCTATTTAAATGGGAATTTGGAGAAATGTATTTTCCCCTACTGCAAGATTACTTTCCTTCTTAGTGGATCAGACTCACTGATAGCGAGGCATGGCCAGGGTATTACTAGGTGAGACTAGTGATCTGGCTTTGTGCATACCTCCCAACATTTCAAATTGCCAGAGAGGGACACTTGTGTTTTAGGGGATGTTGCTGGAAGCGTGGCTGGTGAGCAAGACATTACCGAGAATTTTTAGGCTAGTTCATAACCTATTGATACCTTCTTGTGTAACCTAATAAATGACTTATAACAAGACCAAAGTATTATATTTACACAGACTAATTTATAAATACTTATACTGACATTTACACAAACAATAATGTGAGTTTTATTGCTGTAGAGCAGTATGATACACATATATACACACCATGCAATCTGATCTGATAAAAAGAGGGACATCAGGGTGGGAAAGAGGGACAGGGGGATTTGGGTCCAAAAGAGGGACTGTCCCTCCTAAAGAGGGACACTTGGGAGGTATGGCTTTGTGGGAGTGTACACCTACTCTCTCTAGAGCAGTGCTAGGCAACACTAGCCCTCCAGCAGTAGGGGACTACAACTCTGATCACTCGCAACCAGGCAAAGGCAAAGAGGTACACTACCAACAGTTGAACAAAAGTTTAACTACCCCTTTGCTAGAAAAATAGTCTTTTGGGCTTTATTTTGTATTCACTACTGTCTAGTCTAAACTAATAAAAGAAAAGATTTATTAAAACAAGCATCAACAGTTCTACAGGAACAATAATAAATGTTGAGCTTAAATTTAATACTACTACGTAACCCTTTGAAGACCAGAGGAGTATACAAGATGCACTCTTCTCAGATCCTCAAGGGTTTAATTTTATTTTAGAATGTATTGCCATCCAAATCTCCAACCTCATCATTCACTGTAATCTGGAACTGCAATAGCTTCCTATCAATCATGTGTGTGTGTGTGGGGGGGGGGGGGGGTAACTTCTCCACAAGTTTGATTGCCAGTGCCTGCATATATATACTTTATATATGCCCTGGTGACTTCTTTATGAAAGTAGGGACAACTATGTACTGAGTATAGGGGAATTTCACATATCAGTAATGGATTATGTCTTTAAAGGGGAACTATCACCACAAATAAAGTCTCCGCCCCAACAATTAAGGCATCTACCGATAAGCTTAAAGGGTCAGTAATGTCCCTTAAAAAATATTTAGTTTCTTTTTTTAATCACTACCTAACTGCCACAAACCCTATTTCTCAAACCGCTATGATTTGAGAGATATAGGGATTCAAAATTCCCCCCTCCCTCCCCTTCTCCTGAAGTGAGGGTCTAGCGGACAGCAGGAGATCCCAGTCCAGGGACCAGCAGGAGGCTCTGCAGCAGTGCCGGAATCGCGTTACTTAAAAATAATTCATTCATTGATAAGATCTACAAAGTGCGCTTGCAAACCAGGCACACTTTGCAGACCTTTCCAATGAATGAATTATTTTTAAGTAACGCAATCTCACCTCTGCTGCAGAGCCTCCTCGAGTCATACGACTCAAATCTCCTGCTAGCAGCTGTACAGCTGACATCTGGAGAAGGGAAGGGAGGGGGAACTTTGAATCCCTATATCTCTCAAACCATAGCGGTTTGAGAGACAGGGTTTGTTGCAATTAGTTTATTTTTTTAATCACTACCTAACTAAATATTTTTATGGGACATTACTGTCCCTTTAACAATAGTACTATTAGCCTGCATTACTACTGTGTTACAGAGAAATCCTACTTCTACCGAGACTGACGGCCAGGCAACAGTGTTTTAGAGGTATCTGTGCACCTGCGCCATCAGTCCCTTCTGATACCTAAAGGTACCATGCAACGCCTCCTAGAGAAGACCGTAAGCAAAGATGTCTGTGCTGTTGCCTGGCCGTCAGTCTCGGCAGAAGTAGGATCTCACTAACACAGTAATTATGCTGGTTAATACTACTATTGTTACGCTTATCACCAGATGGCTAATTATTTGGGGGGAGACTTTATTTGGGGTGATAGTTCCCCTTTAAAGGACAACTAATATGAAAAAAATAAAAATATATGTGTGTTGTACTAGTTAATCTTACAACCTTAATAGCACAAGTCTGCTCCAAATGTCCTGTCCCAATCCTGCAAGAGCCGAAGCTGCCCATGGCAGTCCATTGCTATTGGCTGTGCAGAAGAGTGTGATATTACAGCAGGCAAAGGAATCGCCATCTGCCACTCTGGCGCTCACACCAAAACAAATGGGGAGGAGATGCCCAAATGGGACCTACACAATAAGGGTTGAAAGTTTATAATACTGCCACTGCCAAAGGCGAAACAAGAAAAGATTCACTAGAAAAAGACTGAGTTTAAACGCAAATATTTTCAGTTTATCATGTTAGCTGACCTTTAATATGAACAATGTGGTGAATGTACTATGCCTATTCCGCCCAATAACAGGTGCTGCATTCAGTGTTCTGCCCCTGTACCTGCCTAACATCCATTTACTAAGCTATACTAAGGGACTTACATGCAGGGTGTGTTGGAATTAAAGTCCTACTCTGATGGAGTGTGTCTGCCAGTTTGCACTACAGCGTTTATACTCTGTAGTACATAAACTGAAGGTCAGCTACTGGCGTTAAAGCTATGATTCCCACAACAGGGCATCTGAGACTCTTTCCAGAGCAGACAAGGTTTTTTTACAACACCAATAGTCCACATACAGTAGCTATGCAACAGTATGGATATGGTTATGTAGACAAGCATTTAAACGTTTGTGAAACGCAGGATGCAAATACAAAGAACACTGTGTGTGGGTGGGTGTGCATACAAATATATATGTATTTGTGTGTGTGTGTTGGTAAAAATGTAGCACAGTAATGTAATAATTTTTCTCAAATTATTAAAAAATAAAATTGCAAATGTATAATAATATAAATGTGTGCAAAGGGTTACGTTTACTTCACTTAACCCTTTGAGTGCCAGAGGGGTATGCAACGCGTTGCATACCCCTCTGGCACACAAAGGGTTAAAATGGGAAAGGGCATTGTGTCAAAAAGTTTGGAAAGCACTGCATTAGAGGATGACACCAGAGGAACTGTACTGACAATTGTGTATATTTGCCCAGTATCACCTAACAAAAAGTGTTCATACGTTTATAATTACCATGTACCGGTACTCCTAGCCAGAATTTTCAAAAACAAATGTGGTGCATGAACCCAAAATGGTATTATTCACTTTCTCATCTAATAAACGTAAATGCAGCGATGTATGCCCAGTTATCTCCTACTTCTTTCTGCAAGGTTCTAATAAGTGATAAGTACAGTGTCTGTCATAATTTAGCTACACTGACAATTACAATATAAGAGTCTCTGTTAAAAAGAAAAGTGTGGGTGGGTATTTATTTTGGCTTTTTTTAATCCTTTATCCTTTCAAATGCGTTGGGCACCCCCTCTGGCACTCAAAGAGTTACGGAACAGAGGGGCATGCAAAACATTCCTTAGCAATGTGTTGTACACCCCTCTAGTCCTGAAAGAGTTAACAAGCTTTATACCGATATCTGTCCACATAATTGCTTATTACATAGTAAATTAGGTTGAATAAGACAAGTCCATCAAGCTCAAATGAGAATAATATAAGCCTCCCTGCCTCTAAAATGAGTATCAGTCTATCTACCGGAACTTCCTGTTTTACTTACTAATACACAGTATAACTCTGTATATTCTCTCTAACTGCTGCCTAAACATACATGAGAAGAGGTCATTAACCCTTTGAGTGCCAGAGCAGTAGACAACACATTGCAAAGCAGTGTGGTGCATACTCCACTGGCACTCTAAGGGTTAAGATAGGTTTTAGGAATCCTGCACCAAAAAAGTAATGTGTGTGTGGTCTAGGACTTTATATTTCAATGGATATGAACCACTTCCATATTTAGGTGACACTGTCCCTTTAAGATGGCCATCCTGTTAAAATGTCCGCTCCTTAGTTATTCCTATGATCATTGCTAAAAGCATGCGTACAAAACAGATTAAGGGCTGGATTCAAATGTAGGTGCTAATTTTATCTCTGCTTTTATCTCCAGATTTCCCATAGACTTCAATAGGAACATTTTTTATAAAACGGGAGGTAACACTTATCTCCTGCATTTGAATCCAGCCCTAAATCTTTTCCCCAGAAACATAAGATAAAGTCCACCTGCCTCAAGGCCACACGACAGGTTTAACTGGTCAGTTGTCAAACATCATTGTTTTATTGATTTGCGTTTCTATGAGGAATCTGGTCTAAAGCACAGACACAAAGGGGACTGTATTCAGGTGCAGAGGTGGAATTCTGGAGCAAACCAAGTGTCCCATAGGCACAAAAAAAAATCCCCAACATCCCAATGTCTTAAATGGAGATTTAACACCTTAAAAACTAGAGAGGTTTCCAAAGTATTGTGGACCAGTGCATTGGAGACCTCTCTAGGATGCAAGGTGTTAAAACCAACATTTAAAATCAGTGGACATTTTGATTTATCTCCTATAACACAGCTGGGTTATCCCTCAATTGCACATGCTTTCTTTCTTGATTATGGCCCAAAAAGCCGAGAGATCTGAGTTATCCAGCTGTTAACCTTTTGAGTGCCAGAGAGGTATGTAACACACTGGGTTGTCCACCTCTGTGGAACTCAAAAGAGTTAAAAATGGAATATAGATTTTCATAAATAATTAAACCTATGAATCCTATACATACCTTCAGCTCTTCGAGAGAAAAATGCCACATGCACCCTTTAGTAAATCTCACTTATTAAGCTAAAGATGTGCACCATAGATTTTAACCCTTTGAGTGCCAGAGGGGGACACAAACAACACATTGCTCTGCAATGCGTTGCATCCCCCTCTGGCACTCATATGTTTAAATGAAAACTTTACAAAAACACGCATTGATTTATGGACTGTGGACTCCTTAAACGGTTGAGAGGTCTCCTACACATTCCTTCTACCAGTCATTCAGTTAACCCTTTGAGTGCCAGAGGGGCAGTGCGTTAGACAACGCTCTGGCATGCAAACTGTTTAAACGCACAGTTAAATCGATGGGAATTTTCATTTGTCTGCTATAAGACGTTTAGTTTTCCCCAGAACTGCATATCTTTAGTTTCTTAAATAATGTACAAAATGCTTGTGATCTGAGATATCCAACTATTAAAAAATAAAAAGTGGAATATAGGTTTAGATAAATTATCTCATAGAAATACATATTATAGGATAAATAACTCTATTAATGTTGTTTATTAACTAAGTGCTATATTGTAGATATTAACAAAAGAGATTAATTGAGGTTAGTTCGATGTTAAAATTCCTCCCTTCCCTTTCTCAGACATGAGCTGTAAAGCTGTCAGAAGGAGATTCTGGTCATGCGACCAGACAGCGGCTCCTCAGCAGAGCCCAAACAGCGATGTCTAAAAAATAAATACTTCATTGCAATGGTCTACAAAGTATGCTTGGTTTGCAAGCACACTTTGTAGACTGTTCCAACAAAGTATTTATTTTTAGATATCGATATGTCGGCTCTGCTGAAGAGCCGCCGGCTTGTCCCGGGACCAGGATCTCATGATGTCACCTATACAGCTGACGTATGACAAAGGGGAGGGAGGAGGGAAGTTTAGCATTGCATATCTCTCAAATGATCGGACTAACCTCAATTAATCTCTTTTGTTAAAAACTATAATATAGCAATTAGTTAATAAACAACATTACTGTTTCTTTAAAGACATTTTTATCATTCATGAATAGAGTTATTTATCCTATAATATGTATTTCTATGAGATAATATATCTATTTTATTTTCCTTACTACTTCTTCAAAATAAGTGGTTAATATATGTTACAAAGGCTTCCCCCATGGCCCAACAAAACTTACAAACACTGTGAAGGGGTCTTGAGGACCAGAACTGGCAAATTCCTTAAAGGGGAACTTTCACCCCTTAATAACTAAATCTCCCCTTACTGCTGACCTGGCGACTAGCTGCTTAGTAGCGCTAGTCGCCAGAAATCTTACCCCGTTCTCAAGATTTCGCCGTTTGAAAGGATCAGGAAGCACGGACGTCTCTTCACAGTGACGTCCGTGCGCCTGCGCTGTCAGTCCCTTGTGCACCGTACGGTGCACAAGGGACTGACAAGGGACTGACAAGGGACTGACAGCGCAGGCGCACGGACGTCACTGTGAAGAGACGTCCGTGCTTCCTGATCCTTTCAAACGGCGAAATCTTGAGAACGGGGTAAGATTTCTGGCGACTAGCGCTACTAAGCAGCTAGTCGCCAGGTCAGCAGTAAGGGGAGATTTAGTTATTAAGGGGTGAAAGTTCCCCTTTAAGCAATAGTGAATGACTGTAAACCCGTCATAGGCAACCAGATTCATCCTAAGGGCTGCGTATGTGGCCCACAAGTCTATAAATGGTTTCACATTATGAATGAACATTTGAAGTGGGGTTAACAAATAAGGAGATGAATCCCATTTATGCTAGTCAGGCCTCCAGTGCATAGATTTGCAATGTGTTGGAGACCTTCCTAAAACATCAGGGGTTAAAGTGGAACAGCATAAAGGGTTATATGATCTGAGGTAAAAGCAAAAAGATGGGGAAGATGCACCAAGGTGTGATAAAGAGATGATAAAGTGAAGATGACTTCTCCAGTGATAACACTTCTCCAGTTCCTATTTAATACTACAGCAATATACGCCAATGCTAAGATTTCTCAAGTGGGATAAATCTTAGTGCATAGGTTCCATAGAATAACATGGGAACTGGAGAAGTCATCTCCACTTTGTACACCTTAGTGCATCTCCCCCAATGTGTTCTTTTGGTGGGTAATAACAGGGTGTGTGAGATGTGATAGTGAGAAATTGCCTCCTCCTCCCACTGCACCTCAGAACAGACTCATACCTATTAAATGTCTCTCTTTAAGACCTAAATCCCTCTGTCCCTCTTTCCCACCTTGGTGTCCTTCTTATGTGTTTTCATACACTTTTTATTGAGTTTTCTAGGATAATACAGAGTTGAGAAATAATACACATAAAGAAAAATATAACATAAGGAACAAACCGCAGGGTTCCAAACAAGCAAAAGACAGAAGTGTTAGTAGTGCATTGGGATCAATGTGATGCCCAGGATGTAAAGGCAGCTATATGACATTATCCCATACATTGAATCAGATGCAGCAGCTTTGTACGTTCATTGGTAGTGATCAGTATCAAGGCACGAAAGTGCCAGTGATAAAAACTCATAAACTGGGTGTATAGGGATGGAGGATAGGGGAGAGGATGGGAGCAAAAAGGAGGGGAAGGGGGGGATAGGAGAGAGGAGATGAATCCCTGGCCTGCCCCATGCAGTTTAGAAATATCCAACCCATGGCAATCCTCGCTGAACGATGTTTTGTGAAACAGATTTATGTGTGAATTTGGAAGAAGGGTTAATCTTGAGGACTCAGCACTTAACACCCTCTTACCCTGTTGTCTGTCTCCTTTTACCCATTTAGACTGTAAGCTCCTTGCTCCTTCCTATCACTTTAACTATTTGAGTGCCAGTGGCCTGTACAACACTGATTTGCATTATGCTGCATACCGTTCTGACATCAGAAGAGTTAAAAAAAAAAGAGTTTTAATCCCTTCAATGGTAGAGATCTCTGAAGTATTGATTTGCAATGTGTTGGTGACTTGGCATTCAAGGTTAACCCCTTGAGGACCTGCCACGCATGCGGAATCCGACTCCGGACTCCTCGAACAGCGTGCAGCCGTGCGGGGAGCCCGGAATTCCATGACGGTCCAGGATCGTCATGGGTCCTTAAGGGTATAACAACCCATGACTGTCCAGGACAGTTAAATCAACTGGAATTTGGGGAACTGTCATTTGTCCCCGCTATGGTGCAGCTGTTTTCCCCAAGAACTGCCCCACTGCCTCTTAGAATATTGGTCTCATGATCCTGCACTCCAAATATATACTTCACAAGCAGCATTGTGTGTTTTCACATGATACATTTCTATCATCACAATAATACTGTAATTACTGTTATGTACAACAGCATGCCTCAAACCAAGATACAATGGTATATGAAGAGAATAACAAATATAGCTACATTGCCACACTGCATAACATGATTTAATCAGTGTCATATTCGGAGATTTTAATAACTAGCGCTGACAGCAAAAATATAATTTGGTTCATTAATCTCTGAGTTTATGACTAACAGCAACAAGAAAGGACAAGGCTAGTTTAGCACATATACTGTAGAGAGACAGGGGATGTGGATAATTGAATTTTTTTCACAAACCTGAAATGTGAGCTACTCATTCATTACAATACCATCATGTACACAAACACTATGAAGGACTGGATTAACCACAGATGAACCTGACTGTTTTCAAAGAAGTGGACACTGGGGCCATGGAGTTTACACCCTGTTAATCCTGTTATGTAAAAAGTGAGGTCCAACTGGTTTTCTGCTTAAGACCCTCTACATACTTAATCTAGCTGGTATATTATCAATGGTGTAGTTAGAACTTGTTGAGCCACCAAGCAAAATTTTGACCTAGCTCATCCAACTTGTTTGCAGACACCATGGTGTGTATGGGTGAGAACAGATATTAAAGGAACACTAACACCAAAAAATATATCTGGGGTTCTAGACATGTACAGTAAATACCCTGTACTTCATGCTAGCATCTGTAAAAATGATCTGTTTGTTACCCGAGTCCTAAAATCTAGTTAGACATACGTCTGTGGGAGCAGCTATTCCTGCCTTTTACAGAGCTCCCTGACTCCCATTACCACAGCAATTGAGAAGGTGTCTGAGAAGTAATATTGTTGCATTGTCTTTAAAGGAGCTAAGATAAGGTAGCAAACTTTCTGAATAGAACAGTGGTGGGTACAAATCTCAAATAATTTACTTAATTAGCTCTTGTCTCTCGTTACAACCAGATGGTGTGCATGCATTACACATCCATTGCTTAACCCTTTGTGTGCCAGAGTGGTACGCAACGTATTGCAAAGCAATGCGTACCACTCTGGTACTCAAAGGGTTAATGCACGTTCAGGATGTGATTTTAGGGAGTTAACATAAAATAAGAAATACATACAGATAGAAGATGCATGAACATGCATTTGATAATCAAATTTAATGTTTCGGTATTAATGTTCCTTTAAAATTGAAAGTGCATTGAGGACATACGTTGAATGGTTAACCCTTTGAGGGAATGCTCAGTATATTGCTACACAATGATTTGCATGGCCCTTTGGCAGTCAAAAGGTTAAACTTTCAAATAACTTAAACTGCTGACTCAGTACCACCCCCTGCTGGCCCAGCACCAGTGCCTTAGGGAAGGTTGTTCTAGGCGCCTAGCCAAACTGAGCGGGTAAGTGGGTAAAAAGGAAGAGGTAGTCATACAAACAAAATGTATTAAGGCTTTACACTTATAGGAACATTATCACCTAAAATGATCTGGGCTTATATCCTATATAATAATTCGCTAGGATGTTTGTCACGATACAGTCATGCGCAGTAGAGACTGCCCGTGTTCAGGCAGTCTCTACTGTGCATGATTGCATCGCGTGCGTGAGGTGACGTAAGACTGCATTACGTGGAGCATTGCTGTATCGGACGCTTAACTCTTTGAGTGCCAGAGGAGTATGCAATAGCAATGCTTTGCGTACCCCTCTGGCACTCAAAGAATTAACATTACCCGGACCTTGGCCCATGTACACGGTCTTTTACACTAGTACACTTATAAATACCCTGTACTTCCTGTTAGCATCAATACATTTCATCTGTTTTCTGAGGCCTAAACTCAAGTCTTACATATGTTCTGATGTAGTAGATAGTCCACCCTTTTTCAAGGCACCAGGGCTTTCATTCATTGTCCAGGATTATAGTTAAATGGTTAGGCATAAGATAAAAACTTTTCTGAATACATGAGCATTGAGAAATAATACCAGTCAATTAAATGACATTAACTCTTATCTCTCAATATAAACAGCACAAATAACATTAACCCCTTAACGACCGGGGAATCCGGAAGCGGAAGTGACAACGACCATGGAGCAATTTTTTTTTATTGCTCCGTTGCGTTCCGGACTCCCCGAACGGCATGCAGCCGCGGGGGGGGGGAGCCCGGAACTCGATGACGGTCATAGTACGTCATCGGTCGTTAAGTCAAATCGACCCTTGACGTACTATGACCGTCAAGGGTCGTTAAGGGGTTAAATAAATGCTCTCTGAACAGGATGATTTACATGTGTTAAAAAGCAAGTTTAGGATTATATTTTACTGATATAACAGATGAATAATAAATGCTTACATATGCAAACTGTAAGGACATAATATTTATAGCTTTATCAACTTCTTTTGTGTTCATGTTTCTTTAAATTATTAATCCATTATGTTAAATGCATTTCTAAAAAGAAAAACAATAGGTTTATCCACAAGCACAAGCATTGGATTACCTCAGAGTCAGTGGTGGCCAAACTGAGGCCCTCCACCTGTTCTGGACTACTCATTTCCAGCTAGCGAAGGGAAGTTGTAGCCAACAACAGCTGAATTGCCTCAGGTTGCCCATTACTGTTATCCTGGGCAGGGAGCTCAATATATATTGTCTTTTATCTATCACAATAATGATTTCACTGCTTTGATTTATATATTTACTGCCTTTACTATTTGGTACACCATTGAACAACCCTGTGTAATAGGCTGGAGCTCAAAAAACAATTATAATAATAATAATACGCATTTGCTGATACAATGAACAACCACTTATAATGATGACTGGATTCTGATCAAGAAAAGTGTTCAACTATTTTAAAACTTATAGGGCCCTATGAACAAACTCAAAAGCACTATGGTCCAGACAACTGTAGGTTCCCATTTTAACCCTGTGAGTGCCACAGAAACGTTGCAATACATCGGCCACCTCGCTGACACCCAAAGTAGTTTGTAGTGAGTTGTTTTGCCCTTAATCACTAGGTCCACCATTGACTCTAAGGAAAACCAACAACACCTTAGAGAAAAACAAGAAATCTCCACTTCATTTAAGCAGATCTTTTAACCCCTTGCATGCTACAGAGTCCTATAAGGCACTGCAAAGTAATACATTTGATTAGCAGTCACAGAGTTGAGAGGCTCATTTAAAATCAATGGGAATTTGGTTGTTGTTTTTTTGTTTGTTTTGTTGCTATTGTGCAGTTAGCTTGCCCCAGAATTGCACAAGTGTTTTTCTTTGTAAATACAGCCCATGATTAACACACACACAAAAAAAACAAGGAAGTCTTGACACAGTGTTTTGATTTTTGCAGTACAAAATATTTTCCCAAAATGTATGCTAAATATAAAAGTCAGTCCCATTTTTCAATTTAAAGGGATAGTAATACTTCGTTTTAACTTTATTTTATTTTGTAGGCATTAAAAAAACATGAAGAATGATATAAGTCTTATCTCTCAATCCTTTATGGTTTATGAGATATTCACAAGCAAAGTTCCCCTCCCTGCCCCTTTTTCCTAGTGTAAGCCATCTCTTCTCAGATGTGAGTCTGGTTGTATGACAGTACAGATAACAGAAGGGGACAATTTTCTTTGTATGAAAACAATGAAAGCCCTTCCCCCCTTGACAAGTTTTTCAGCTTTTTCCCTTATCTTAATTGAAGATTGTCCATCTCTGCAGTCTACCTGGGCATCTCCCTTCTGATCTGGTTGAACAGGGGGGTGATACTTTGTTTGTGAATATCTCTTAAACCATAAAGGTTTCAGAGATAAGACTTATATCATTCTTCATGTTTTTTTAATGCCTACAAAATAAAATAAAGTTAAAATGAAGTATTACTATCCCTTTAACCCAGTGGTGGACAACTTTTGGCTATCCAATATCCACCATTCCTAATCAGACAGCAACTGAATGGGAGTTGTAGTGCCCAGCAGCTGGACAGCCACATGTTGCATACTATTGGTTTAAAAGACCATATATTTAATTTTTTCTAATCTTCACCCATTGTTTTTACTTTCCACTTTTCTGTCCCTGACAACGAGCTCAATGGATTTCTGTTTATAGAGAGTATTGTGGTCAGTGACCATCAAAGCAAGACAGTGATACAATATAACATCATCTCTGCAGCACTAGGTGCTGTGAACCTACAATTTATATTTTCTACATTGTATCAATCAATATACCTTCTTTCATAGTGCCTTATAAAGCTCTCTGGAAGCAGGTCCAACGAATTTGATTTCTGGGACATAAATGTGCAAAATAGGTGAAGATGGAATAAAATAATAAAAACTACAGGCAATTGGACAATAACTATTCTACATTTGTAAAATATGTAAAGTCAAAATAAAGGATTACAGTTCCTTTAAAAAACCCCTTGAATGCCAGAGGGTACACACCCCTCTGGCATTCAAAGGGTTGTCCTTTTGTATACATTAGAAAAATGAATAATTTGAGTACAATTATCTCTGTGTTGGCCTACAGAAAATAGAGAATACTATCATCCAAGCAAACTTCTTCTTGTGTCACTTAAGCTGGAGGAAGGTACAAAAAAGTTGATTAACCCTTAATGGACCAGATGGCTGTGCAATGTGCTGAACACTTCTCTGGTCCTTAAAGTGAGGGGCTAATACCCTTTGAATAAGTGGCTCTAAATTTGTTCAACACATTAATTTACCTAGGTAAATGTCCTCATTCATCAGTCAGGTATATCTATGTTTCTTTGAATTATATCTGCTGTTTCCTGTATACAGTGATCCTTGTTGAAGTCTGCCTCTAGCTCACACCTCTTCACAACAAACAATAGGTTTCAATGGGTTGTGAGATACATAACTTCTAATATTCTAACAAACAATTAGCAGTAGACAACAAGAGGAGATGGAAAACAACTCAAAATAATATGCATGCATAACTAACTGCTGTTAGAAGGAGGGCACATACATAGTAAAATCCTTCTGTTAAACAAATTCAGTTAAGTATTCATAGGGAATAATTCTCCTTTAAAGATCAATTTCTATCAGTCCAGTCTAGCTACTGTGTGCAGCATACAGCCAGCAAAATCCCAGTCTTGACAATTTCCCATCGATTTCATATGCCTTGCTCATGTAATAAGAGCAGGAAGCTTCCTTTGTCCTGCCATTAGTATCAGGATACAGCACTGTGACGATGACACTAAACACAATGGGAAATAATGACTGATATTGTTTCTGATGCTGTCAATTTACAGCTGTTCTGCTTAGACAGATAAGCAGAGAGAGAGTGAGAGTGTTTGTCTATATTTCAAGGAATCCATTTGTATGTAGTATGACAGTCTTTCCATTGACAATCTTTACATCAAACGAGTGTGCAAATGCCCCTCTCACAATCAAAAGGTTAAACCGAATTGCCCAAAACAGCTGCTTTTGAACGGAGCAAATATACCAGGCATCCTGATTCCCTGTCAGCCACTGTAAGATATTATATATCTTTATCATACAGAGTAGTGATAGGCAACCTGGAGCTCCCCAGCTGTGGATGACTATAACCGCTCACCTCTGATATAGGGTTAGCAAACTAGTTTACATTGTAACATGAGTGGGCTGACATTTTAGCAAAAACAAATGTTACTGCAGTGTATATATAACGGCACAACCCAGGGTCCAACATAGGTACTGGAGGTTTTCCAGTAGCACAGAGGGTTAACCCAATGAACGCTAGAGATAATTATGCTTTGCACACATCATGTGTTTGCTTTGCCTGTAACCCGGGACCCAGCCCTATTTAATCAGAGTAAATACAGGCAAGCCCTTATAAACAGAAATCCTACAACATTCCGGACAAAAGATGCCACTGTGAGCGGTACAAACACTAAGCTAGCAACGGATCACGGTTAATAAGCTTAGATAAATCCTTGCCTCACCTCACTGCAATGGGGCAAAGCGTTCAGAGCCGTTCCTAGGAGCAACTGCAGGCAGACAGATAAGCATACTGTGACAGTCCAGCAGGAAAATCCCATCTTGAGAGCTGGGCAGAAAGCGCGTTATCTCGGCAGTTTGCAGGTGGCAGGCAGGTCTTGGACAGGAGGCTGGTACCTAGGCTGGCACAAGGCAGCATAAGATGAGAAGGATGATGCTTCACCTGCTATCTGCGCGAATGGGAGCTTGACAAAGCCGGCTGGTGACGTCACGAAGTGGGTGGTGGGAGGAGAGTGAAGTGGGCAGGCCAGGCGGTGGTACTCGGGCAGTGCCTACTGTGTTGTATTTTAAGGCGTGTTTGCGTGCAGCATGAGGTAAACAAGGATGGGAGACAGAGGTCTGCGTGTGCTTTTTGGGTACCAGAGAGGTATCTAACGCATTGTGGTGTTAAAACGAAAAGAGCTGAACAAAGGCACGGATGCAATACTTATTAGACAATGCCCCAGAAGATATGATACATTTTTAGCTGTCTGGATTGCCATGGTGGCACAACATTTGGCTCTATTAGTTCATATTTAGGTTATAGAGGTTTTTTTGTCTTTCAGCCCTGGATGAGGAATATAATGTAGTGTTTTTCACAAAGCAATTAATTGGTGAGACTAATTAAAGGACTAGTAAAATATATATAAAATATACGTTATCCAGCTGAGTAAAACAAGGGTACTCCCACATCTGAAAGGTTTTACTTAAAAGTAATTATAGGTCAAACTTCAATTATTTTTTTTTTTTAGTGCAATATCTCAGTGTCCTGAAATTGTAGCGGTGCTGTTACTACAGCATCTTATGGACAGCTTTGGTTAGTTGACCATAAATCTCCATAGGATGGTGTAGCAACAGGGCCATTGTACAATTTCAGGCCACTGTGATACCACGCTTAAAAATTTCAAGTTTGAACTATAATAACCTTTGAATAAAAAACCTAGCAGTGGGAGTACCCTTGCTTTACACAGGGGGATAAACCTTACAGCATTAAGTATTATATGAGACAAACAATTGTGAGGAGCAACCATCAAGCATGAACAAGGTAAAGTGTCTTGTTCTAGGCATGGTAACCTCTCAATGGTGCTACAACTCACATTTTTCGCTCCATATCAGACTGATCCTGCCCACAGACAGTCCAGCTCTGAAATGTCAGGCAAATCCTCTCCTCACAAGAGAACCAGCAAAGCCCCAGACGTACATTTTGGCCTATGTGGGCCTCGTAGGTGTGGTGCACTTGAATCCCTCTAAGCGGAGAGGATTTGCCTGACATTTCGGAGCTGGACTGTCTGTGGGCAGGACCAGTCTGATATGCATATGGAGATTTCCTCTCTGCAATGGCACATGGGAGTGAAACACGTGAGTTGTAGCACCATTGAGAGGCTACCATGCCTAGAAGAAGACACTTTACCTTGTTGGTGCTTGATGGGTGCTCCTCACAATTGTTTCCAGGGGTGGACTGGACCAGGCGGCAGGGGGGCAATTGCCCCCTGGGCTAGTCATATGTCTGGGTCAGTGTGCCACTGCTTCATTCAGTTTCCCACTTGCTGCTGTAAATGGAGCTATACTAGTGATACCACAGAGCTACAATCCAAATGGAGCTACACTAATAGTTTAACTGCTTTCCCTTGTAAGCTCTATAGTATCACTATTGTACACCCATTTCGGTTGTAAGCTACTTGGAATAAGTTGCCTTATTTCATAACATTAATGTCAATTTTAATATTAACCTTTTGGGTGTCAGAAGGGTATGCAGTGCTTTTCACAGCAATGCATTGCACACCCCTCTGGCTCTCAAAGTGTTAACAAAAGGGAGTGGAAGGGGCGGGGGCCTGGAACAATAGAAGAAATGGGCCACTTGATTGTATCTGCCCCCCAGGGCCACAAGTTTCCAGCCCTCCCCTTATTGTTTCTCATTAAAGGGATAGTAATGTTTCATAATAAAAGCAGCTCTAATTAATCATCATAGTATTTGGACTTTGGAGAGTGTTATTTCAATTCTGTCAGAGTTGTAGTTCAGGAGTAATTCAATGACAGTGTCCCCCTCCTGCCCCTTTTACTGATGTAACACTGTTCAGCCAGATCAGAAGGGAGATGCCCAGGTAGACTGCAGAGAGGGACAATCTTCAATTAAGATAAGGGAAAAACCTGAAAAACTTGTCAAGGGGGGAAGGGCTTTCATTGTTCTCATAGGAAGAAGATTGTCCCCTTCTGTTATCTGTCTGGTCTGTGGACCAGATTCCACATCTGAGAAGAGATGGCTTACACTAGGTAAAAGGGGCGGGAGGGGAAACTTTGCTTGTGAATATCTCTCATACCATAAAGGTTTGAGAGATAAGACTTATATCGTTCTTCATGATTTTTTAATGCCTACAAAATAAAATAAAGATCAAACAAAGTATTACAATCCCTTTAAGTGTCTTACAGTAAGGACAGCCCAGGTAGCATGTGAATCACCAGTAATCATTAGACTGCAGTCATAATTAATAACAACCCGTTGAGTCCCAGGGGGCAGCCAACGTGTTGAATACACCTCTGGCACTCAACAGGTTAAAAGATAAGCAGAACCTGAAATCTGCTGTATTAACCATTAGAGCTCACTATAACATATTCTAGAGCAATGGGGAGCAAATCTTTCTGTCTAAGGGGAACATTTACTGTTTGTAAATGTGAATTTGTGAAGTGGCCAGAAATGCGATCTTGCACATGTGCACTCACACACAAATTCACTTATCAATGATGGTAGCCTTTCTTTATCCACATGTTGGGGTATAAGTATAAAAGCAAAGTGGAACAATTCAGAGGTCATAGCCCATAACTAGAGGGACAGAGGCTTAGATGTAAGCAAATTGTACTTCATTGAGAGGGTGGTAGATAAGTGGAACAGCATTCCAGCTGTTGTAGAGGTTAATACAGTGAGGAAATTTAAGCATTCACTGGATAGGTATAAGTCTGCCCTGAACAAAAGACAAGACAAAGACCAAATAAGGTTTGAGGGTTTTACAGTAAGAAAAAAAAAAAATGAAAACTAGATGCACCAAATGGTTCTTACCGGCTTTGAAATTCTATGTTTCAAATTCTGGAACAATTCAACTGCAACACAAGGGACAAATAAAAATGAACCAAATTTCCATTAATTTAAATTGAGGTTTTTAACTCCTTGAATGCTAGGGGGCTCCAGAACACTTCCCTAGCATTGAAGGGGTTAAAAACCCCAACTAAATGGGGAGGTTTATTGGTCGTACATAGTGCATTTGGTTTTCTCCAGAATTGCTTCACCTTCTCATTGTACATAAGGCTCATTGTTATAAATAACCTTCCCAAACACAAAAGACTCCCTACTCCAATGTGTACGTGCTCTCACACACACACCTACTACAACACAGTATTTTACTTTAAATGTGACGTCATATGCATGGAGTCAGACATGATTCTTTTTACAGGACTCAAGGATCTCAAATGCCTTCCACTGAAACTTTCTTTCTAAAAAGATATCAGTGGTAGGTGTTTCATGTCCTGAAGTCCAGCAACTAAGAAACATGTCTTCCTCTGTGGATGTTAAATGCAATCTTAATTTAAAAATTAATTTTGAAGAACTATTCCCCTGTGAACATATTGCTAAGATTGATGGCAAGATTATTGCTTCTAAAGTCATGAAGAAATCATACACTCAAAGATCAGTTTAACTGCAATTCCATGTGTGTAGTGTAGCTGTGGAATCCAATACATTGGAAGAACCAGTAGGAAATTAAAAATAAGATTTAGTGAACACTTAAGGAACATCACCACAGGTTTTGAAAATCATAGCCTATATAAACATTTAAAGAACAGCATCAGGGGTCCAATGAAGGGTTTCCTTTTAAAAGATCGCATCTAAAAGAGCGTGCGACCACATGGCACATTAACAATGTTGCCATGATAATAATGGCAAAATGAGAATCCCGCACTGCATAACAGCACAAGATTCTTATGTCTCCTACTGAACATACGTTTAACCCCTTAGTGACTTACCGCGCATGCGGCTGGCACTTAACGTCCACCGAACATTTTTTGTCATTTGTTTAAATGGCTTCCGGAATGTGCATGTACGTCCTCTGTCCACCTGGGACATCCGCCCGGGACGTACATGTAAGTCCTCGGGCGGTAAGGGGTTAAGCACTCATCCCCAGTAGCTCTGTTCTCATCTGCTTGTGTTTAGAGATGACATAAATGATAAGACAGTTGCCAGCCAACCCCACCATCATCAGCAAGGCAAAATAGAGGGGCACCAATCAGGTGTCCACCAGCTGAAGTGGTCTTGGGGGGGTGGGGGTCACCAAATTCCTCTGAGAAGCTTCTGTATATGTATAGTATTCCTCCCATCCCCGAGGAGGAATAGTAAAAAGAAAAGGAGTAATTATCCATATCAGCGTTGGAGGATGATTCAAGCGTGGTACAAAATACTGACTCTGCCTGTGTCACTGCCGATGCCAAGAGGTTCCTATGTTGATAGTAACTGGCACTTCAGATCAGAGAGACCTCGCTGGATGTCAGTGGATAGCTTAATTAGATACAGCTATATGGAGGGGATGACTGGTTAAAGGTATGCAGCAGTTCAGTGTCCGACATGAGAATGTCGCGCTGTCATGCACTGTGAGATTCTCTTGTTGCCATTTTTATCATGACGACATAGTTAATGTGTCATGTGGTCACACGCACTTTTGTGTGCGACCTTTTAAAAGAATACCCTAATGAAGGAATCCAAATACAGGTGACTGATATATTGGAGAGGGGGAAATAGGCTACTAGTATTGAGAAGACTTGAAACCTAGTGGATAAGATAATTGGGAACCTTGTTGCAAGGAGGCCTAAATGTAGATATACATTTTCACTGCTTTTTTTGGAAAATTAAGTGTAAGCGGATTTTCTCTCTTATACATTGTTTTTATACACTGCTTTTATGTATATGTTGAGAATCTGTAATGAGTGTGGTATTTATATCTAGTTCGTAATTGATATATGTATTATGCTAGTAGAAGATACATTTATGAATTCATTTATGGAAATATATGATAATATGCTATAATGATAATTGGAGGTCAAATGCTAAAAGCTGTATGTGTCTTTTATAGTGTTTCTATGAAGATATATGCAATTCTATGTTTTTTGATAAGAGTGTTTTAGGTATGTTTTTAATATTTTTATACAGTTGTGATTAAAGGTTAAAGTAGCAAGTGATTAGTTAGTTTGGGGAGAATATCCATCCAGACTTCAAGCAGAGAAGTTATGTGTGATAGAAATTATTCATAGTTTCAATTAGAATTCTCTGTCCACATTAAGGGAAGTGTATGTTTATTGTTAGGGACTGTACACATTTCTTTAAGGAGATTCCCTTTTGAAAAGACATAAGAAAAGCAGGGCTTTCCTCTGTCTTACAAATAAAATGTCATTAACTTTGAGGCTTTAGCGGTTGACTGTGCTTGATTTGCACAAAGTCAAATTTTTAGAAAATCTTGTTAAGGAGCTGAAAGACCTTGCAAGATGTCAATAAAGTGAGTACAGTTATTCTCAGATGGTTGGTGTAGTTTAGCTCCTTCAGTAATCAGCAAGACCAAATCTCCAGGAAAAGTACTACAAAGCTGGAGATCAAGGTTTAACATAAGCTCTGATCACATGAACTTGGTCTGCATCAACCTCTGTTGATTGGCATCGATGGTATCCTTTTAAAACATTGCACACAAAACAGTGTGCAACGTCAAGGCGCTATAAACATGTTTCTGTGATTAAAAGGGCGACGTGAGAATCTCACTCTGCCAGAAAAGCTCAAGATTCTCATATCGCGGGTATTAAACTGAGCATCAAGTACTTTGCTTCCAATATGTGTTGTCCCTCAAATTGTCACACTTGCAAAAGATCAAATAATTTCTTTACAATGTACATGTAGTAGACACATGCAGAGTTGTCTTCTCCACCACAAAGCATTACAATGCTGTGTTGGGCAGAATGCCCTATGGTGGACCCATGAAGGCCGAGATGACCCCTTGGATGGACGGATACCCTGGTGCATTTGGGGAAATGAAGTAGGTGACCTGTTACATTAAATCTGTTTATTGTGTAATTGCCAGGGTGAACAAGGCATGGGCCATCGTTTAGGTCTAATGAATATGGCTGAATCAAATGTAGTATAAACTATGCATAAGCTGGAGATGTACACAAGCATCTGTCATCTCCCCCTTATACATTTTTAAACTAAATTAACATTTGTACACAGTGCTCAACATGTAGCATTCTTTACTTTCCACTACTGATTATTTGTATACACAGCTCTATCCATCCTTTATCCCCCGCACCACTTAACTCCCTTCTCCCTACCATTTGCTCATCCTTCCTTCTCTGTATTAACCACTCTTCTCTTTCCTTTGGCACTTCATGTATTTTTCAGTGTGTAATTGCCTGCTGTGGCTCACATATATACTGATATGGGTGACTTTTTTTATGGCACTCTTTTGACGCAGGCAATATTTTGATGTTTCCCCTTTTGTTGCGGGCAACATTTTGATGGTTGTCATGTAGATGGCAACATTTCAGTAGAATACCAGTTCTAAGGGAGTTTCTATCCACAGTACTGACAGGTAGAAGAGATTCTTTAGAACTTAAGGGAATATTAAGATGGCAAATATTACATCTATGAAAAGACCATGTGTCCTGGAATCCATCAAGAAGCCATGGAACCTTCTTTCCAGGCCAATGCAAAGTCAAACTTAGAAGTAGCCTGTTTTGTTAATTCACAAGGATAATATATAAGCAAAGTTAGGCTCACTGTAACTCAGCTGTGTTTTGATGAAGTAGCTCTCAGGGATGGTCTCAATCTCAAGAGTGCTGGAGCATAGGCTACTGGGTGCTTGATGAAAAGAAGGCTGTATAAAGGATTTCCTGGAATGGTATCTCTCCAGTTCATGGTATCTCTCACTAATACAATTACATGGGAACATAGTGACATTAGGCCCCCAGACACAATTCTATGACATATTGTGCCAAATACTTCTGGCATTGCTGATTGGTATGGCATCTTCTACAGTGCCTTGATACCCAGCAACATCAAACATGGTTCTCGTAGCTGACAGTAATCTGTCTTAATGGTTAAGGAGTGAAGCCAAAGTAAGGACTTGATCCTTTAACAGTGATATTACAAAGGTTTTATGCCTAGCAAATGTTTCCACCTGGTTCTTGAGTCTTAGGGCATATTGATTTATGAAATCTCTTGGCTCCCCAGGAATTATATCATAGCACATAAAAGGCAGTTTAGGTGGTTTAAGAAAGAAAACCTAGAGAGAAGAATTTAAGACAGCAGGTGCTAGTTTAGGTTCTATAGTAATAGGAAAGAAAATCAGTTTCTCTAACTTTTCCTGCAGGGAACACAGAAATCCAGATATATCCCATAGTTATGGTTTTATGCTGTCCCAAGAGTATTCCCTGCTGGGAAACAGCTTTTAAAACCATGGTGGGTTTTGCTGTCATGTAGATTCCAAACATCTGTCACACTCACTGACTGAACAGAAGATGGACTTGAAAGGAAAAGGAGGAATTTTACTCACCACGTGGAGGCCAGAAGTGGAAATAAGTGGTATAGATAGCAGAGTATAAGAACACAGGACAGGAGTCAGGAACAGGTCTGGAGGGAAATCAGAGTGTTAATGGTCACTTACTACACTTGCTGGAGTTGGTTTGCGACTGCTGTGAACAAACACCCAACTGCAGCAGGGAATATCAGATGAAGATGCTAGTGTATGTAGCTGGGGAACACAGTTGTCAAATAACTTTAGAGGTTGTGGGCAAGTGGCAGACACAGGCAATAATTGTAAATGTAGCTTTCATAAGCAAGCAGTAGACTAAAGAGGTGGTCTTTAAATAGGAAGAGGTCAAACAAAGTAGAGGTCATACACAAATAGGATAAAGGAGCATGTCAGGTGAGCTGCAGTGCTTATGAGGCTGCCTGGTACAAGTCAAAGAGGAGTGACCATGAAGCAGCCAATATCACATTTAAGTGCAGAGCAAGAATGAGTGGAACAGTTGTGTTCAGGGTAATAGACATAACTGCAAATATGAGATCACGGGGTCAAGAAGCGGATTCTTACAACTATCAGGTGCCTGTAGAAGTAATATATATATATATAATATGTGTGTGTGTGTGTAAAATGAAAGGTATTATTACATACTGGAATACTTATTTTTAATGGAATAACATTACATTTTGTGAGGATAAGCTTTTGAGAGATATTCTCCATTCCTCAAGTCTATGCTTTAGACTTGAGAAAGGGAGAATATCTCTTGAAATATCTCTTGAATATCTCTTGAAAGCTGTAATGTTAGTCCATTAAAAAGGTATTATTACCTACTGGAATACTCATTCATTTGACCTCTACACCACTTGACTAACATGGCTAATCCATATTGTATGTTTGTGTGTGTGTGTATATATATAATATATATTAAACACACACACACACACACACACACACACACACACACACAGCCTGGGATATCCAAGATGAGACAGCACTCAAATGGTAGTAGGATAAAGGTGCAAAGGCTTTATTCCATCTTTGGCCAAATTTTTTCGGTCCAATCTGAAAACATGCAGATGCCCAAACACACACCTGCTCCAACAGTTTCTATCCCCACCACCTCCACAGTTCCCTCCATTGTGTCCCCACTCACCCCTCTCCACAGTTGACACACCCCTCAGCCCCACAGAGGGGTGATTTTTGCTTTCTGTCATCTTTAGCTGCCTATCACGGTGCCCGTGTTATCGCTGGCGACATTATGACCAGTGCCACTTCCTGATGCCTTTTATTGGCTAACGTGGTTTTGCTCTGCCCAGTGCTAGCCCTTAAATACTCTGTGCCTACAGTTGCAGTCCTCCTTTACTGTTCCGGCAGTCTGACACTTGTCCAGGGCCTTCGTTTACTCCTTTGTGGCCTCGGTCGCTATTGTGTCACTCTCTACGTAGTAAGTGTCCTGTGGGTCTTTGCGCTATTAGGGCCTGTCTGTACCTCCAGGCCTAATAGCAACCATTTCTCCACTGTCTCATTTGGAATCACACAAACTGTAACCTGACCTGCGGCAGTGTTGTACCTTCGTGTCTCACTGGACCTGTGTGGGTTATTGAATTCTACTGTAACCTGACCTGTGTCAGTATTATATTTGTCTAAATATATACTGGACCTGTGTGGGTTATTGATTCCTACTGTAACCTGACCTGTGTCAGTATTATATTTGTGTGTGTATATATATATATATATATATATATATATATATATATATATATATATATATATATATACTGGGCCCGCGGGGGTTATTCTAATTTCTGTGTTTTTTACCTAACCTTCCGTGTCTGAGTGTCCATAAAACTGTTACACTGCCCCATGAACCTGTCACTGGCACTGCTTCTTCCCTCACTCCTTACAATTTCTTCTTACCTCTACGGAGGAGGGGAAGCTTTGGTTACTTGATTAGAGGCAACATTTTGTAGTTCCAGCTGCTGGCTGGTGGAGGAGTATCCAGGCAGGCAATATAGCTGTGGAGAGAGAAGGGGAGGAAGGCCAGAAAATATTTTCGTTGGGAGAAGGACAGGAGAGGTGAAGGGAGGAAGTAAGGTGTGGCTAGAGAGGAGAGGTCATGTGCTTTTTGCATTTAAAGGGCATCGAGGGAATAGAGAGGCAACTTCAGGCCACTGTCGCTACTCGCTCGGTCCGGGGCGCAGAGCGGGCAGATCCTTGGTGCCCGCTCTGTCTTCTTCGGTGCATCTGCGCATGCGCCGACGTCCGGTTACGTCGGCGTCATGACGCTTCTTCCGGGTTATCTTGGGCGCCCGCCTGAGCTCGGTGCTCAGTAGTCGGCGTCCTGCGTCTGGAGAGGAGCTGTATCGCTCGCTCTCTCTCCTTCCCAGTACGTCTTCCTTGGCTCCCTGCCAGCTTTGCTTTGGGCCAGTTCTGCCACTCACCTCATCGCTCTCCATCTTCTTCTCTCTGCATTCCCTGTTTGGACCCTGGATCTCTAGCTGCACATAGTGACCACTTACCTGTCTACCTGCATCAGCACTTAGTGTCCACCCTACTGCCTACCTGCTGTGGAGTTCTCGCCCTGGTCCTGGATACGCAGCTACTCTGTTCACCTACCTGCACTCTGCCAGTTGTCCCTCTTTCTTCTACCTGGTGAGTTCTACACTATTAGCCCAGTATAGACTCTCCCTGGGGCAGGTGGTATTGGCCTCCTTTATGGTGTGTTATCCTGGACCTCTTTCAGCTCAACTGAGGGGGGTCATCTGGCTTCGCGGCCAGCATCTTTATCCGGCTTCGGCCGCAGCACAACACACCTTAAAGGAGCCTACGTCCTCTAGCACCGCTCCCCAGCGTCGCTCCCTAGCCTTCCTCCACCTGCCCTTGTTGGAGGAGTCTCCTTTACGCCCTATCATATTCTTGGGGGCATCCTAGTCCTGCTTCTGGGTTCCTTATTCGAACCAGTTCCTTTCAGTACTACTGAGCCATACTAGATGGAACCCGCAGGGCTCATGGAGGCCCTTACTGCTTTAAGCTCCCAGCTCTCCTCCTTAACAGCCTCCATTGAGGAGTTACAGAGCAACCAGGCTGCACTACAGCGCAGATTGTCAGAGCTCCAGCCCGTGTCCCCTTCGCGTGGAACCACTGCGCCTCCCGCTGGTCCTTCGGTGGACCTTGGGGCCTCAGCTCCCGAACCTAGGGTCCCCCTTCCTGAGCGCTTCAGTGGGAACAGGAGTCAGTTCAAGTCCTTTATGACTGCTTGCGAACTCCTGTTTGCCATAAACCCTAGAACCTACATGTCTGACTTTGTGAAGGTCCGCACCACTATAACACTACTGTCGGGGGAACCTCAAGCCTGGGCTTTCAACCTACTACAGGAGGACAGCCCAGTGCTTCACTCGTGGCCGTCTTTTCGTCGCGCGATGGGTACATTGTACGACGACCCTATGTGCTCCGCCTCGGCGCAGTCTTCTATTAGGGCGTTGACCCAGGGACGTCGGCCGGTTGAAGATTACATCGCAGACTTTCGTAGGTTGTCCATTGAGACCCAGTGGAACGAACCTGCTCTTCTTGATCAGTTCCGCCTTGGCCTCACGGACACCCTGAAGGACGAACTGGCTCGTGTTGGTATTCCTCCTTCCTTGGAGGACCTTATGCTCTTGGTCATAAGAATTGACCGACGCCTACGGGAGAGACGCAGGGAACGATCATCCTCTGGACAGTCTGCTCCTTTCCCGTACCCAGCGCCCCCTGTATCCACGATGTCCGCAGCTCAGGAGGAACCCATGCAGCTAGGCCTGGTTCGCGGTCCTCTTTCGGAGGAGGAAAAGGCTCGCAGACGTCGCCTGAACTTATGTTTGTATTGTGGTGGCAGTGGACATCTCCTTCGGAGCTGCAGTAAGAGACCCCAGAATCCTAGAGGTAAGGCCATTCCCTGTGGTGAATGGTTGGGGTTCTCGTTCTCCGATTCTAACCATTTGTCTCTTATGGTTTGTCTACAGTGGGACCATGAAATCCATACTGTTTCTGCTGTCATCGATTCAGGTGCTAGCGGTTGCTTCCTGGACATCGAAGAGGCCATTCGCCTGGGGGTGCCATTAACACCGAAAGAACCACCATTGCTTCTTAAAATGGCTGACGGAAGATCCCATCACAGGGGCCCGATTTCCCAGGAGACTCAAATGCTCAGCCTATCAGTTGCACCTCACCACCGAGAGTTGCTGTGCTTTGATGTCATCTCCTCTCCGTTACACCCTCTCATCCTGGGATTACCTTGGTTACGGAAACACAACCCGTCTATTGACTGGTTCAGCGGCTCAGTTTCATTCCCGACTCCTCCAACAACTGAGGGTCCTCAACTCCTTGTCACACAGCCAGCACCACCGCAAGTATTACCCATCGCATATCATGAGTACTCTGATGTCTTTGACCTTCGGGGTGTTGACCATTTGCCCCCTCATCGGAGATACGACTGTCCGATTGACCTGTTACCAGGGGCGCCTATCCCTTATGGCCGCATCTTTCCCCTTTCTGGACCCGAACTGAAGCATTTGAAGGAATATCTAGCTGAAAATCTCCAGAAGGGGTTTATCCGCCCTTCCACGTCACCAGCTGGGGCAGGGATATTCTTTGTTGAAAAAAAAGATGGTGGTTTACGGCCTTGTGTGGACTACAGGGCCCTTAATGACATCACTGTAAAGAACCGGTATCCACTTCCTCTGATACCAGAACTGTTGGAACGTATCTCCGATGCTACTGTTTTCACCAAATTAGACCTACGAGGGGCTTATAACTTGGTCCGTGTCAGAAAAGGAGACGAGTGGAAGACGGCTTTTCGCACTCGCTATGGCCATTTTGAATACCTGGTGATGCCTTTTGGGTTGTGTAACGCCCCCGCGACCTTCCAGTGTTTTGTCAATGACATATTCTCTGACCTCCTTGACCAGTATGTGGTGATATACCTGGATGATATCCTGGTTTTTTCATCTACTTTATTGGAACATCGGCAACACGTCCGTTCCGTCCTTGCCCGCCTGCGAACTCATTCACTATTTGCCAAATTAGAGAAGTGCGCATTTGAGGAGTCCGAAATCGAATTCCTGGGGTTCCTCATCTCCCCGGGGCACGTGAAGATGGATCCTCGTAAGGTGTCTGCAATCCTTGAATGGCCAACGCCCACAACTAAGAGAGCCGTACAGCGATTCATCGGATTCGCTAATTTCTACAGACGTTTCATCAGGGATTTTTCCAAGCTCGTGGCACCCATCACAGCCCTTACTAAACAGTCCGTGGCTTTCCAGTGGTCTACCGCTGCTGACCTGGCATTTCGTAGACTGAAGGAACTTTTCACCCAGGCACCTGTTTTGTCACAACCTGATATCCAGAAACCGTTCGTACTAGAAACCGATGCCTCGGACATAGCTACAGGGGCTGTATTGTCGCAACGTGTTGGGATCAGAGACCAACTGCACCCTGTGGCCTTCTATTCTAGGCGGTTGTCCCCTGCGGAACAGAACTACACTGTGAGTGACAAGGAGTTGTTGGCAATTAAGAATGCCTTGGAGGAGTGGCGTCACCTCCTAGAGGGGTCAGAACACCCCATCATGGTCTTTACAGATCACAGGAACCTTGAATACCTGAGGAATGCCCGAAGGTTGTGTGCACGGCAGGCTCGGTGGGCTCTTTATTTTTCTCGGTTTCGCCTACATATTACATACCGACCTGGATCTAGGAACCAAAAAGCGGATGCATTGTCACGCATGTTTCCCCAGGAGAACCAGCTAAACCACCCTCCAGACACCATCCTTCCGGCTGCAGCATTTCTATTGACCTCTCACCCGTTGACAGACCGAATCAAACAGTATGTACTCGACGACGCAGAATTTGTCCAGCGGCACGCTCTACAACTCAGGGACAGTCTCCTATGGAAAGGCGACCGTGTCTTTGTTCCACTTCATTTTCGCCAAGAAGTTCTACGCATGTTCCATGATGAACCCACAGCAGGCCACGGAGGAGTCGCCCAGACCCTGGAACTGACTCAGCGTCACTTCTGGTGGCCCAGCATGAGACATGACGTACACGCTTATGTGTTGACATGCAACACCTGCATCCAGTCTAAGAACAGGCATACCAGACCGGCGGGTCTCCTCCATCCACTGCCTATACCTAATATACCCTGGAGAGCCATCTCAATGGATTTCATCACCGATTTACCACCCTCCAACAAGAACACCACAATACTGGTGGTGGTAGATCGGTTCTCCAAAATGGCACACTTCATAGCCACCTCCGGTGTCCCATCTGCACCATGTACAGCCACATTATTCATACAGGAAGTCTTTCGACTGCACGGCCTGCCCTCCTCCATAGTCTCAGACAGAGGGCCCCAGTTCACCTCTCGGTTTTGGAGGGCGCTCTGCCGCTCGCTTCATATTCGGTGCAATCTGTCCTCTGGATATCACCCCCAGTCCAATGGGCAGACGGAGCGGGTCAACCAGACCTTGGAACAGTACTTGCGCTGTTATACTACACATCTTCAAAACAACTGGTGCTCTCTTCTTCCTATTGCGGAGTTCGCATACAACAATCACATGCACAGATCTTCTCAGTCCACGCCTTTCTTTACAGTGTATGGTTACCACCCTCAGATGTTCCCAGGCCTTGCTACCAACTCTTCAGTTCCTGAGGTCGCTCAGCGCCTCCAGCATTTACGTCGGTGTCACCGTCTTCTTCTTCGCCTGACCTTGGCTAAGGCGCAGCTGCAGTACAAGCGTCAGGCGGATAAACGTCGGAGCCTTGAACCGTCTTACAAGGTGGGCGATCGAGTCTGGTTGTCCACAGCCCATGTCCGTATGTCTTGCCCATCCCGGAAGCTGGGTCCTCGTTTCCTTGGTCCTTTCCGAATCATCCGCAAGATTAACCCGGTGGCCTTTCGTTTGTCCATGCCCTCCTCTTTCCGGATTCACCCCACCTTTCATGTCTCACAGCTCCGCCCCTGGAGGACTTCTCCCTATCCTCACCGTGATCCAGACCGCCCTCCTCCCATCCTCGTGGGCGGTTCCGAGGAGTATGAGGTCCGGGGGATCCTTGATTCGCGTTTCCGGCGCGGTCGTCTTGAATACCTCGTCGATTGGAAGGGGTATGGTCCAGAGGAGAGGTCCTGGGAGCCCTCTCTCCGAGTCCATGCTCCTGCGTGTGTCCGGTCGTTTCACCGCCTGCACCCCACTCGTCCGGGTCCCGGGGCCGCCCTGAGGTCGTCCATGGGTAGGGGGCTCTGTCGCTACTCGCTCGGTCCGGGGCGCAGAGCGGGCAGATCCTTGGTGCCCGCTCTGTCTTCTTCGGTGCATCTGCGCATGCGCCGACGTCCGGTTACGTCGGCGTCATGACGCTTCTTCCGGGTTATCTTGGGCGCCCGCCTGAGCTCGGTGCTCAGTAGTCGGCGTCCTGCGTCTGGAGAGGAGCTGTATCGCTCGCTCTCTCTCCTTCCCAGTACGTCTTCCTTGGCTCCCTGCCAGCTTTGCTTTGGGCCAGTTCTGCCACTCACCTCATCGCTCTCCATCTTCTTCTCTCTGCATTCCCTGTTTGGACCCTGGATCTCTAGCTGCACATAGTGACCACTTACCTGTCTACCTGCATCAGCACTTAGTGTCCACCCTACTGCCTACCTGCTGTGGAGTTCTCGCCCTGGTCCTGGATACGCAGCTACTCTGTTCACCTACCTGCACTCTGCCAGTTGTCCCTCTTTCTTCTACCTGGTGAGTTCTACACTATTAGCCCAGTATAGACTCTCCCTGGGGCAGGTGGTATTGGCCTCCTTTATGGTGTGTTATCCTGGACCTCTTTCAGCTCAACTGAGGGGGGTCATCTGGCTTCGCGGCCAGCATCTTTATCCGGCTTCGGCCGCAGCACAACACACCTTAAAGGAGCCTACGTCCTCTAGCACCGCTCCCCAGCGTCGCTCCCTAGCCTTCCTCCACCTGCCCTTGTTGGAGGAGTCTCCTTTACGCCCTATCATATTCTTGGGGGCATCCTAGTCCTGCTTCTGGGTTCCTTATTCGAACCAGTTCCTTTCAGCCACACAATATACAATTCACCTAGTTCAACAAGCCAAAGATATCTCAAGGTCTCCAGAGCCTTGTATGGCAGTCATTCTACCCCTGCCAGACTTTAGCTGTTCAAGTTTATTAATCCATCCTTGAGTGATGTATAGAAGAAACCTGGGAGGCCACTCACATGTTGAGTGCTCAGCAATATGTGTTCTTCAATTTTTTTTTTCCCCAGGGTGGACTGAACTGATTAAGAGTGTTGATGGGACCTTTGGTGATCTCAGTGTCAGAAACTGGAATTGGGTGTCCACTAATTATGTGATATCTGAGTCACACTAGTACAAGACCTTCATATAAACTTACTAACAGGCAAAGCAGAGTGTGAACCTACGTTTGGTTGTATCCTCATCCTCTTCAATTGTATGGGTAAGTGCCTCAGGATTTCATGGGCCAGTGAAAATCACCCACACACATCAATGTGTTATGAGGCTGGTGAGCATGAGAAGAGCTGGCCTAACATTGGAAACAAACATAAAAAATCCTAGGCCTTTGAATAAGTGATACATTCACAAAACATGTTAGGCGCTTCGTGAATTTGGTTTCTTTCAACTGTTGTGTGTATAAGTTGCACATAAAGCAGGATGCTTTTAATTAGAGATCAATAAAATCAATTGATTTTAAACATTGGTTGAACTTTTCTTGGGCTGTGGATGGATAGCGGATCCGTTGTAGCACCTCCTCCGGTGTTGTCTCGTTTGTCGAAGTCTGTGGCCAGGACTGTGGGGGTAGCTCCGGATCCGCAACGGCTTTTTGCCGCGGTGAGTAAAGGAGAACATTGTTTACATAATTTATCATATAATGTTTTGAAGAGCTTTAAGCAGCGATCTCATTTACGTTGTATCTTGCCAGTGTGTGAACACCAGGTCCGGATATACATGTTCATTGATCCCCCACATGGAGTAGTGGGTTATCCATTATGTGACTTTTTGGCCACCACTCTCTATGAACGTTCGGCATGAAATCATGTGCCGATGGTTCACTGGGCGCAAAGGATATCGGGAATCCATGAGCACATTTATGTGTGCCAATATAGAGATCCATTGGGTGATGCCCTATACCCTCGCTCTCTGTAGAGGTTTGGAATTAGTCACATGTGGATGTTCCATAGAGTGCGGTGCTCATTAGGAATTTATAAACATATATAAATGTGCTGACACGTGATTTTTAGCGGGCGTCAGAGCAGCTTTGCACATAGGATTATATACTCACATATGTTTATTTATCTTGAGTGTTTTTGAATATGTTTTGGACCTATTTTATTGATCTAGTCAAATTGTATATGTCTATATGTTTCATTTGAAAGTATACTTGTTTTTGAGGGTTAAATCGCACATTTATTACTTACCCTTTAATTGTATTGTTTGCAGGGACCTGTTAATTAGTGAGTTTGATTGGTCTCGTTGCAGCTGGTTGTTGGTATAGGTTCATTTGAATCTTTAAACACGAATTGAGACGAGCATCCAATCGGACCTCTAATATAAATTATTTGTAGTTCTCAGCAGACCATTTTCATTTATTTTTGTCCTAATGAAGAAGTGGTGTGTGTACCATGAAACATGTTGAGGGTTTTTAATTTATTTTAATTTCCTTCAATACATTATTGATACTGTTTCAACAACATTTCGTTTTCATTTTGGTCTGCTTTGAGAAGGGTTATTTCACCGTTAGATACTCCAAATACATCATTGGTGGATGCTAAATTGAGGGGTCCCGTTGCGGGGAGGATCAGCATCAATATTCCCTGCTGGCTTATGATACCGGTGTACATAGTTTGGTACCGTTGTGATCTCCCATCTGAGTATACTTTATCATCATATTTATGTGCAACAGCCCATTAATGGGTTAACAATGGTCTAGCTCTCCCTGTATCTTCCTTTGCTTTCTTCTGTTTTTAAGCACTATCTGGAGGTTGTGAACGTTTGGGGATTGAGTCCGGTGGTCTTGTTGTCTGCATGGAGGCAGAGTATCACGGTGTCCGTGATTGCCTCCAGTGGGTAATTGCTGTAACAGCGACATTGTTACTTCCTGGCTGTCGCTCTATGCGAATCGCTTTTCTTATAGGTCACTGTGCTTGTGATGTCATCTCTCCGCCCACCTGCCAGGCCTTTTAAACCTCAACATGTCCTATTACCTTTGCCCTTTCATGGTGTACCTGAGCCTAGTGCTGTGTTGGTCCATTGCTGTTCCTGTGTGTTACTCCTGCTCTGTCTGACTACCCGTTACGGCTCTGACTTCTGGCTACATCTGACTACCCGATCCGGCTCCGACCACTGGAGACGTCTGATTACCCGATCCGGCACTGACCTCTGGCTTTGGCTGACTACCCGTTCCGGTTCTGATACCTGGCTGTCTTTGGTTACTCTCCCTCTGTTGCGCTCTAGTTGTGATTATCAGCCTTGACTACCTAGCCTCGGCTATTGGGATCCTGGCTGCCTGTGCCTACCCGTTTCTACACTCGCTACATCTAGCAGCATTTGTCAGTCAATCCATGTACTGACCTCCCGTGGTCTTTCCGGTTTGTGTGTTGCCTTACCTAGCCCTCAGTGCCGTTTACTTTGCATTCGGTATGCCCTAGCATTAGGGTATAATTGCTCTTCATTTTCCTGCCGACTCAGATTGTGGTAGTGCTATGCACTGTCCTCCCATTTGTGTGTGAAGGTTCCTAGGGCCATTCGTAAGACTAGCCACCTGTCTAGTGAAGGGTTGAGGAAGTGTCTTGCACTGTACTCACCTGGCTTCGTGGAGGTGGTGGAGTCACTACTGTGTGTTCCAGTGTCTGGAGCTACTCGCTGCCAATGCCTGAGTTACTTTGTCTTCTGGGTACAGACGTGGGCCTATCACACTAGCCTAGTGAAGGGTGAGGAAAGTGAGTTCACTGTTCCTCCCTGGCCTTGGGAAAGTGTGTTACTCATTGCTACCAACTATCGTGTCACTCATTGCTGCCAACTATTTTGTCATTCATTGCTGCCATTACTGTGTCATCCTTGCTGCCACTATTGTATTTAAAATAAAGTTTTATTTTATGTTCATCTGTACTTGTCAGTGTTGTTATTTCTTAGTCACTCCGTGACAAAGAGTTAATATCCTCCACAGGATCAATTTGTCATCTGGGCAACCGATAACATTTATTCCATGTGAGTGAATATTGATTATTGGTTTTTGACATACTGCACCATTAGTCTCTCCTCTCCTTTTCTTTTTCTGTCTTTCCTTATTTCAATACTGTCAGAGTTGTAGTTTAAGAGTAATTGAATGATAAATTATCCCCCTCCCTCCCCTTTTACTGATGTAACACTGCTCACCTCAAAGCAGAAAGGTGGTGTCCAGATGACTTGCAGAGAGGTACAATCTTCAATTATCATGAGGGAAAAACCTGAAAAACTTGTCAAGGGGGCAGGGTTTTCATTGTTCTCACAGTAAGAAGATTGTCCCTTGCTGTGAGCTATCTGATTCCACATCCGAGGGGAGGTGGCTTACACTAGGTAAAAGGGGCAGGGGAAATATTTGCCTTATGGTGGTCGATAGATTTTCTAAGATGGCTCACTTCGTGCCCCTTCCTGGTCTTCCCTCGGCCCAGGAGTTGGCTTTTGTCTGTGCGAGAGAAGTGTTCCAGTTGCACGGGCTACCCAGAGTACTGGTGTCAGACCGTGGGAGCCAATTTGTGTCCAGGTTTTGGAGAGCATTCTGTAACCAGATGGGCATACAGCTGTCCTTTTCGTCTGCCTACCATCCCCAGACCAATGGAGCTGCTGAGAGTGCCAGTCAAGGATTGGAACAATTCCTACGTTGTTTCGTGTCCGATCATCATGATAATTGGGCTGACCTGTTGCCATGGGCAGAGTTCGCCAGGAACTGTGTGGTTAATTCATCATCCGGGAGCTCCCCGTTTCTTATCAACTACGGGTTTCAGCCATGCTTGCTCCCGGACTCATTCCAGACGCAGCAGATTCCAGCTCTGGACGAGCATATTGAGCAACTCCGCTCCACTTGGGCACAGGTTCAGAGGGCCTTCAGTAATTCGTTCTAGCGTGATCAGCGGCACGCTAATCGCAGACGGCTGCCAGCTGTCTCCTTCCAGGTTACATAGTAACATAGTAACATAGTAGATAAGGCTGAAAAAAGACATGCGTCCATCAAGTCCAGCCCATGCCAATAACACCCCTGTTGATCCAGAGGAAGGCAACAAAAAAGCCCTCTGGAGCAATTTCCAATGTAGGTGTGTGTGTGAGTGTGTCATATAGTTCCCCGGCTCAATATCCTATTTGCTTTGAAGCCATCTGTCATAACTGTCAATATTGTTCTGTGCTAGATAGGCATCCATTGCTTTTTTGAATGCAGTTACATTATCTGCAAGCACAGCATCCCGAGGCAAAGAATTCCATAGCCTTACCGCCCTTACTGTAAAGAATCCCTGCCTGTGTTTTAGTCGAAAGCGCCTTTCCTCAAGTCTTAATGGATGACCTCTTGTTCTTAGCTCAGCTCTTTGCATAAATAATTCATTGGATAGTTCTTTGTATTGGCCTTGAATGTATTTGTAAATGGTAATCATATCACCCCTTAGACGTCTCTTTTCTAATGTAAACAAACCCAGTTTGGCTAGTCTCTCTTTGTAACTCAGATCCTCCAATCCCTTTATCAGTTTTGTTGCACGTCTCTGCACCTTTTCCAGTTCAGTAATGTCTTTTTTTAGAACAGGCGCCCAAAATTGTACTCCAGGTTGGGGACAGGGTATGGCTTTCCTCCAGAAACCTCAATTTGCAAGTTCCATGTAATAAGTTGGCTCCCCGGTTTATTGGTCCCTTCAAGGTGATCCACAAAACTAACCCTGTTTCGTATGCTCTGGGCCTCCCAGCATCCATGTGGATTCACAATGTGTTCCACGTATACCTTCTGAAACCCTTGATTTGCAACCGTTACACTACCACTCCTGCGGTCCCTGGTCCTGTGCAAGTTCAGGGTCAGGAGGAGTACGAAGTACAAAGTATCATTGATTCACGTAGATTCAGAGGAAAATTGCAATATCTGGTCCATTGGAAGGGCTACGGCCCTGAGGAGCTTTCCTGGGTTGATCAGAATGATCTTCATGCTCCTAGATTGCTGCGCAATTTTCACTCCAAATATCTGCAGAAACCAGGTCCCTCTTCTAGGAGAGGGGGTCTTTGAGACGGGGGTACTATCACAGTGCCCATGCTATTTGGCGACATTCTGTCAGTTTCCACTCCTGCCTATCCCTATTGGCTGCACTGTTATTGTTCCGCCCAGTATTTGGCTTTAAATACTGGGTTCTGGCACTTCTCCAGTGCCCTTTTGTGGTGTTTCAGTACCAGCGCTTGCTCCTGTTATTTGTGTGATCTCAGTGTATTGACAGTCCGACCCGGACTGACTATTCTGCATCTTGTTCCTGCCTGTGTACCGACCCCGATTGGCTGACGTTCCTGCTCCGTGTATCGACCCGGCTCGGCTGACGTTCCTGCTCTGTGTACCGACTCGGACTGGTTGACGTTCCTGCTCTGTGTACTGACCTGGCCCGGCTGACGTTCCTGCTTGTTGTACAGACTCTGATTGGCTTACGTTCCTGCTCTGTGTGTGGATCCTGCCCGGCTGGGCTACTGTGGTGGCATACCTCCCTGCACGCCTTATCCAGTCTCCGGTTAGGGTGGTGTCAGGATCTTAGCTGTCTCCGGATAGCTCGCTGCAGTTTGGTCTCTGTTGCCTCAGTGTCGCCCAGGCGACATTTCTGTGCGTTCTCACTTCCGTGCAGTCCTCGGTTGGGTGCCTCTCAGGGCAAGTTGCTTAGTTCCGTTACTGCTACGGCAGTGCCCAAGTTGCTCAGTCTCCGTTACTGCTACGGCAGTGCCCAAGTTGCTCAGTCTCCGTTACTGCTACGGCAGTTCACCAGTTGCACAGTCTCCGTTACTGCTACGGCAAGGCTCGAGTTGCTCAGTCTCCGTTACTGCTACGGCAGTCCACAAGTGGCTCAGTTTCCGTTACTGCTACGGCAGTCCACAAGTGGCTCAGTCTCCGTTACTGCTACGGCAGTCCACAAGTGGCTCAGTCTCCGTTACTGCAACAGCAGTCCACAAGTGGCTCAGTCTCCGTTACTGCTACGGAAGCCCACAAGTGGCTCAGTCTCCGTTACTGCTACGGAAGCCCACAAGTTGTTCTGGTCTCCATTACCTTTGGGCGTTACTCAATTTGGTGCTCTCTCCTTTTGTTTGAGCTTGTTAAAGGGCCTTGCACTATTAGGGCCTGTCAGTACTCTCAGCCTAAAAGTAACCCGTTCAGTACTGTGCAACTGAGATTCACACAAGAACTGCCTGACCTGTGTCAGTATATTGAACTCTGGACTACCTGCATATACTGGACCTGTGTGGTCCTCCCTTTATAACCTGTCTTGTGTCTGTACTATATTGCATATATATTACAGGACCCGTGAGGGTTATTGTTATATTCATTAGTCAATAAAATTGTGTTTTAACCAAACCTACTGTGTGTCATGGCTTGTTATGACTCTCAGACACAGAGTTAAGATAATACAATTTTATTGAAAAGTTTAAAGGGAACCCTTGCGGGTAGCATTCACATTCGACATTTAAACACAATAATAGAGTGTAGTGGTAGCAGAATGTAGGACAGGCTGTACCGGCCTTGCCAATACCGGGTAAGGCAACCATAGGTTGGTACAGGATGGAATTGGTTCTACCGACCTTACCAATATACCGGGCAAGGCAGCCTGGGAGGCTAGTATCACGAGGAGAAAAGGCTCTACCGGTCCGCCAATATACCGGGCAGGACAGCCTTGAGACTGGTACAACGGGTAGTGAGGCTCTACCAGCCCTGCCAATATACCAGGCAAGGCAGCCTTGAGACTGGTACAATGAGTATAGAGGCTCTACCGGCCTTGCCAGTACCGGGTAAGGTAACCTTAGACTGCACAGGATAGGATAGGTTCTACCGGCCTTACCAATATACCGGGCAAGGCAGCCTTAGACTGCAAGACTGGAACATAGGCAAAGATGACTACAGTGACTGGCCTAAGATGTAACAACCAGTCACATATGATGGCAAACAGAGGCCTGCTGGGCTGTCAAGCTGTAATAAGCTCCCAATGCAACAATGGAGCGAACCAGTACCAGCGTACGGGAGTGACAACCTCAACCGGTGCAACAAGCAGTCGATTACATGGAGTGAACCAGTACCCGCGTACTAGAGAGACACAAACACCACCGGTGCTGTCTAGGACTGAACAAGCAGCCGGTTCAATGTGGAGTGAACCAGTACCCGCGTACTGGAGTGACAGAATCTCTACCGGTGCTGTCTAGGATTGAACAAGCAGCCGGTTTACGTGGAGTGAACCAGTACCCGCGTACTGGAGTAACATAACCTCTACTGGTGCAAACAGCAGCTGGACGTACATGGAGTGAACCAGTACCCGCGTACTGGAGAGACACAATCTCCGTCGGTGCTGTCAAGGACTGAACAAGCAACCAGTTACATGGAGCGAACCGGTACCTGCATTCTGGAGAGACACAATCTCAGCCGGTGCTGTTAGGGACTGAACCAGCAGCCGGTTAACGTGGAGCGAACCAGTACCCGCGTACAGGAGTAACCTTCAAGAGAGTGAAAATGTCGCCCAAGCGACAGGAGGAAAGTGAGACGCTCTACAGGCAATCCAGGAGCAAGGACACAGCCGGTCAGGACAGGAACTGAATCACCATGGCAGGCAACCGGATCAGGAACGGCAGCTGGAACAGCAACCCCAACCGGATCAGGAACGGAAGCTGGAACCGAGGAAGCTGTCAGGCAGGAACTCAGGCGATCACAGGAGAGCAAAGTGGTAACATGGCCCAGGAAGCTCAGGAACACAATGCAGGTGCAGGCGACATAGAGACAACACGAAAGGGCAACAAAAGGGTGCCCAAGCTCAGTCTAAATAGGCAATACAGGGCGGGCTGTAGGCAGGCAGCCAATGGAAAGCCCCTTCATGTAACTGACAGAGAAAGGAAGCAATCACAGGCACCGTGATACATGGATTGAGCTTCCGGTGTCGAAAAGGAGGGGACCACCGGTGCTTGAGCTGGTTTGTCAAATTGAGCTGTGCACTCTAGGATAGTTTTTATGGCCAGTGCCAACTGGTCTAATCGCTGCTCACGTAAGTCTATCCTCCAATGGATGTTTTGTGTATTACCTTCACCTTTACTGTCTGAGGTCATGGCGCTTTCGTACTGTAACGGTTTGTTTGACACACAGACACAGTAGGTTTGGTTAAAACACAATTTTATTGAATAATGAATATAACAATAACCCTCATGGGTCCTGTAATATATATGCAATATAGTACAGACACAAGACAGGTTATAAAGGGGTAGGCCCACACAGGTCCAGTATATGCAGGTAGTCCAGAGTTCAATATACTGACACAGGTCAGGCAGTTCTTGTATGAATCTCAGTTGGACAGTACTGAACAGGTTACTATTAGGCTGAGAGTACTGACAGGCCCTAATAGTGCAAGGCCGTTTAACAATCTCAAACAAAAGGAGAGAGCACCAAATTGAGTAACGCCCAAAGGTATTGGAGACCAGAACAACTTGTGGGCTGCCATAGCAGTAATGGAGACTGAGCCACTTGTGGACTGCCGTAGCACTAACGGAGACTGAGCCACTTGAGCACTGCCGTAGCAGTAACGGAAACTGAGCCACTTGTGGACTGCCGTAGCAGTAACGGAGACTGAGCAACTCGAGCACTGCCGTAGCAGTAATGCAGACTGAGCAACTTGGGCACTGCCATAGCAGTGACGGAGACTGAGCAACTGGTGAACTGCCGTAGCAGTAACAGAGACTGAGCAACTTGGGCACTGCCGTAGCAGTAACAGAGACTGAGCAACTTGGGCACTGCCGTAGCAATAACAGAACTAAGCAACTTGCCTTGAGAGGTACCCAACTGAGGACTGCACGGAAGTGAGAACGCACAGAAATGTCGCCTGGGCGACACTGAGGCAACAGAGACCAAACTGCAGCGAGCTGTCCGGAGACAGCTAAGATCCTAACACCACCCTAACCGGAGACCGGATAAGGCGTGCAGGGGAGGTACGCCACCACAGTAGCCCAGCCGGGCAGAATCCACACACAGAGCAGGAACGTAAGCCAGTCTGAGTCGGTACACCAAGCAGGAACGTCAGCCGGGCCAGGTCGGTACACAGAGCAGGAACGTCGGGCAGTCCGAGTCGGTACACAGAGCATGAACGTCAGCTGAGCCGGGTCGATACACGGAGCAGGAACGTCAGCCAATCCGGGTCGGTACACAGGCAGGAACGACATGCAGAATAGTCAGACAGTCCGGGTCGGTACACAGAGCAGGAACAAGATGCAGAGTCGTCAGGCAGGCCGGGTCAATACACTGAGATCACACAAATAACAGGAACAAGCTCTGGTACTGAAACACCATGAAAGGGCACTGGAGAAGTGCCAGAACCCAGTATATAAAGCCAAATACTGGGCGGGACAATAACAGTGCAGCCAATAGGGATAGGCAGGAGTGGAAACTGACAGAATGTCGCCAAATAGCACGGGCACCTCGATAACACCATTATTACTTTGTGTTCCATCTGTCTCAGGAAACTCATGAGTAAGGAATACATTTGTGTACTACCAATAGAATGGGGAGTCAGACGTACGTAATTGCCAGGGGACATGTAAATGATGTGTATTATAGGTCCTCGTCCAGTGGGGCACAAGCCAGCTGTTTAAATAGGGATATTTGTTATCTGCTCCATATTTTTGTTTGTAGTGGTGGCCAGAAGCTTTGATAAATGGTATTTTATTTAATTTTGGATTTTGTTACAATTACATTTTTTTTAGTTATTAAATATTTTTAATTCCCACACATTAAAGTGAGCAGCTTCCTTATTTCACAAAACCTGGAGCCCTGATTGGAGACAGTGTATTATTCTCCATCTGAGAGTTATGTCAGAGATATTGCTCTGGCCAACACTATTTTGAGTGCAACTATCTATTTTTTATGAAACTGGAGTGAATATTAACATATTACCCTACTGGGCTCCCTTCTTTCTTTTTCTTGTTTTTACTATATGTATATGCTTATCACAGACTGGTGATGAGCATCGGTTACTTGTTCCCAGCTGGGCTACAGTCTGCAACAGTAATTTTGTATTTTGACTCCACAGTCATGCAGTGGTATGGGAAGATGCACTATGGCGGGAGTAGTCACTCGTTTGAGAGTAACCTTTCCAATCCCTGTGTTATTCTAAGGAACCTATCAACTGAGATCTCTCCAACTTGAAAAGAAGGCTCCATAAAATAAAAGAACTGGAGATATTTCTTGCATCAAAATAACTTATGTCCCCTAAATGCATAATCCCTCTGGTAACTCTATCATAGCCAAAGGTAGAAAGTTGATGATAAAATAGGAATTGGCACAAATCTGGAGGACTCTAACATTCAAGGGATTAAATACCCAATTTCAATGTATGAAAATATGCATTTGCCTGATGCTGCAATCGGTTTGCCCTAGAATTACTTCAAGCGGAACTTTCACCCACTATAAAGTCACCCTGCAATAATAAAGAAGGTAGCAACTAGCTTTATAATATATATGTTACCTCTGAAATGTAGCCACTATAAAGAAATCATTTATTGTAGGAGATCGGAAGCCAGACATCAGGCCTGTGCTATCAGTCCCGGTCTCCATTAAGAAGCACTACAGTGTGCCACATGGTAACCACAAGGGATTGATGGTGCAGGTACGCAGACTGCATTAACCTGCCCATCAGTCTCCTACAATAAAGGATTTCTTTATAGTAGGCTACTTTTAAGAGGTAACATATATATTTTAAAGCTAGTCGCTACCTGCTTAATTATTGCAGGGCGAATTTATAGCGGGTGAAAGTTTCGCTTTCAGTTCTTCTTACTACATCGACATCTGGATCTTGTGTTGAAGGAAAAGACATGTATTTAAAACACAAATGAACAGGACAAGCTAATTTTATTTCTTGTTGTGCTCATTTTGGTTTATTTAGAGTTAAAAAGAACAGTGAACAGTGCAGTAGGCAGTTTCAGAAGTTTTTTTTAGTTTGGTCAATCATGTACTATTGCTGAGACTTACCTAGTGTGGAATGGGCTTACTCATGTACTTCTATAAAATACTTCTTAACACAATGAACTAGTAAAAAAGATATTGCACATCTTCAGGCTTAGTATAGCCTATTTACTTAGGAAGAAAAACAGAATTCTCCTGCATTGTTATAGATGTCATGAACTGCTCTGGTATGCAAGTAAGACTTGTTTTTCTTGTTTATGGTAACATTTTTATTCTTCTTGGCTGCATAGGTGACAAATAATTTTTCTTGTCATGAGTTAATTTAACCCCTTGGATTCTTGTCTGTTCTCCTTTGTCCACCTGTGTTCTGCTTAAATACCCATGAATCTCAGAATCTGTGCCCCCACATCATGACAAAAGATGAATCAGAGAGTACACCAAAATGATATGACCTCTATTTAAAAATAGCCAATCAGAGAGAAAGAAACTTGATACAACTGGTTACAATATAAACAATCCAATTACTACACTTAGACAATCGCTTCTGATTCTGTAAGGAAAACTATTGTGGCACTAGATAGTCATATAAATGTATGTATGGATGGATGGACGGATGTATAGCTTTGTTTATATGGCACCACACAGTGTACACAACTCCTTAAAGGGATAGTAATACTTGAAAATAAGTTGATTTTATTTTGTAGCCCTTAAAAAAACATGAAAAATGATATAAGTCTTATCTCCCAAACCTTTATGGTTTTGGAGATATTCACATGTATAATAAAGAAAAGTTCTCTTTTCCTGGCTGTTTCAGCCAAGTCTGCCATCTAGTGGACAGATTTGGAATTCAGTCCACAGAGCAACAGGCAGCTCTTTAGCAGTGCCGAGATCACGATCTTTGAAAAGAACTACTTCATTGGAACGGTCTACAAAGTGTGCCTGGCTTGAAAGCACACTTTGTAGACAATTCCAATTAAGAAATTCTTTTTAAAGATCATGATCTCAGCACTTCTGGAGAGGCACAACCGGTCAAGTGACCGGATTCCAAATCTGAGGGGTGGAGTAACTTTACTTTTGAATATCTCCCAAACCATAAAGGTTTGGGAGATAAGACTTATATCATTTTTCATGTTTTTTTAAGGGCTACAAAATAAAATCAACTTATTTTCAAGTATTACTATCCCTTTAAATTAGTAATAGGTTACAGTAAATAAATGGGCATAAGTAAGTGTCAGAATCATAGAAACAATAGGAGAGAGGTCCCTGCCCCAAGGAGCTTAGAGTCTAATGGAGACAGACAACAGAGTATGAGGGTGTCAAGTGCTGTGAGCACAAGTGCTAAGTTTGCCAAAAGGTAGTGCATTGTCGTAGTGCTCCAGAAGTTAAGATTTCAGTGTTGACTTAAAGTCAGAGGGGGATTGTTCTAGACATAGGAAGGGAGGTATGGAGTTCCATAGGTTTGCATGCGGAAAGTGAAAAAGGTTTGGGAAGGTTCAGTTTTTGGGGAACATTTGGTGATATGTTCAGCTGGACTTTAGACAGATTGCACAGGGCAAAGATGAGAAGCCGGGAGGTCAGTTAGTAGGACATTGCAATAGTCTAAGCAGTACAGAATGAGGGAATGCACAAGAGTTTTCATAGTTTTTATTGGAGATATGAGTTCACTTTAATAGGGCTCAGAAGGACTTAGTGGGAGGATTAACAGGAATGAAGATTTTACATATATGATTGATGAACTAGTCCTGTAATCTGGATTTAGTTATGGTTCATGAATAAAAGTATTTTTTTATCCATTTGAGAATGATCATTAAGAGGTGGTTTGTGCTTGATCATATTGGTTATTTCAGTTCTACCACATAGTTGAAGAATGATGTATTATACAGTGCATTTTGACAAAACACATACCAAGCCTACAGGGGCCATTGATCCTCCACTTATCTGAGAGGTATTTCTTGAAGCATAATACAATGTATTGTATCGTTCTCCAATGCCCAAAGCACAACAGCTTTAGACAACATGTTCCCTTGTTACAAAAAGTTCCTAAACATATATGCAGGGGCACTAAAGTGTCCTCTTGGACTCAAAGAAGAGGATCAACAGAGCAATGAAAAGATGGGTATGAAAATTAACATTTATGGGGGCCTGGGGTGTAAAATTAACTGAACAGGATATATGGTATATATATTTTTATATAAAACAAGTTCCACTTCTCTCCTATTCAATTTAAATATTTCCCACACACTAGCAATCACTATATCCATACTATCTCAGTGTGTGACTATAATTTGGGTGTTGTCAGTTCAGTTGGTTATCAGTAAATTATGATAACAAACAAAAGTAAACGAATTTCCATGTCCATCACAGTCAGTTGTTGAATATCAGGTTATTGGGCTCCTCTGCATCTTAATGCTTCACAAGGTGCTTTTACTTTACATGTAAATGCAGGGTCCATATTGAATTCCATACCATTACTTACCTGGCTCCATCAGCAGATGGCATCCTTGGTGCTGCCACAGCTGGAACATCCAAGCTTCCTCTTGCAGGTGAATGACCATGTACACCACCAGGTTCTGCAGGCTCCCTGCATCTTGATTGTATGACTGGGGTTTGGGCAATTTTACATTTCATATGGTTGTTGCCTGTCATCCACAGTTGATTACTGCAGGAATTGATGGTCTTGCATTTTTCTTTTTTAGTAATTATGTACAAAGGTGCAATACAAAGTACAGGGGTGTATGGTTTGTTTTTGGGGCTATGGAATCTTATATTAATCCCTTGAGGATCTGAGCATAGTGCAATGCTTTTCTGCACAATGCATTGTTTACTCTTCTGGTCCATAAGGATTCAGTGGCTACATTTTAGCTGTGCAGGAGCTCTGTGGGGCTTAATACACATTGTAAGGGTGTTTAATTGGTATTTCTAGACTTAATTAGGATGTGTTTCCATTTGCGGTGCATCAGAGCAAATGTATGACACTTTTTTTACTGCTTTCTCTTGTCCAACAATGCATTTTAACATGCGTGGAGAATGCTACCCATGAGTTTTGTGGGTGTAGAAATACCAGCATAAATGCATCACTCTATCATGCAATAATACTCAACACATACAATAGAATATTGAATGTATTGTACCATTTCACTAATTTTTATGGGTGTAATTCTAGCGGACGATGTATAAACTTACTGTGCGTCATTGGTTCATTGTGCAGATACAGTAATAGAATGCCAAACTGTAAAACACTGTCAACAATTGTATTTCGTAACCGTGCCAATGAGGAATTTTAGCACTGAAGACAGATGAAGTGGAACCTGGGTAGAAAAATAGCCAGCCCGCAACACAGCTTTTTTGAGTGCAAAACGGCTTGGAATAGGAGACGTCAGTGCTGCTTTTCAGTCAAGAGGATGACCTGTCAACTTTTTTACTTGTTATTATATAAGACCAATATGGCAAATAACCATTATAGCAATGACTGGTATATAGACCTAATGGTCTAATGTAATACTCTGCTGCTCTTATGATACTGTGTGTTGCTCTGCTAGTTTCATGTAATCTTCTGCTGTTCTGATGTAACGGAATATTGCTCTGCCAATTGTATGAAATAATTTACTGGTCTCATGTAAGGGTGTACACCTTGACAGTCACGTGTACTGGTGCATCACTATGCTACTATTATGTAATACTATGCTGGTCTTAATAGTATATTGTCCTGCTTCTTTCATAATACACTATCTTTCTCACATAATGTATTGCACTGCTGGTCTCATGTAATACTCTGCTAGTCACATGCCCAGCTAGTCTCATGTAAGTCTCTGCAGGTCTCTTGCAAGAATGAGAGGGCCTGCTACTTTTCTCATTAGAAAATTACTCCTGGTAAAAACCATTACCGAATAACCTGTGCTTTGGGACAAATGTTTCTATTAAGATGCTGTTTTAGCCATTTAATTTAAACCCTTTGTGGGATTGAGTGGTGTGCAACTCATTGCAAAGTGTTACACAGCCTACTAGTATTCAAATAGTTAATGCTCCCCTAATTCGTTGTTCATTTGTTATGTTCTTTTCCATATTCATTTTATGGTTTATCATACAATTCTATAGAGAGCTGCTTAGGGTGTAATGATTAACGGCTTAACCCCATGTATTCACAAAGGGCTGTACAAGGCTCTCCTCTGTTACACAATGGGTTAAGCATTTGCCCTGCTATGTGCTGCATTCACTGACTCTCAGTAAATAGGTCATGCAGAGCGAGCCTCTGACTTTATTTTTAATTTCCTAAGAACGGGTGTGTCTGCTCTACATACCGTTCTCTCAGCAGTAAAAAGGCTTCTGCCATTGATCACCTTTACTTAATTTGTGCTCCCACTGTTATCTTTATTGCACATTCTAATTAGATAACTCCCAAGACTAATTTAATAAAGGGGAGATCATAATGAGGGAGTAATGTTGTTGGTATTATCCTTAGCAGCTTGTACAGCTCTTAGGTCTTCCCATGTGGTCACAGTAAAATGCAATTTCCACAGTTGTGTGTGTTACTTAGGTGAGAGGACCTATAGTAATGTGATGATAGTATTTCTGACATTACAGTTGTAGTAGTACAGTCCAGGTATTTTTATTGCTATGCTGCACAATGTAAAATTATGTTGATTTTTTTTTATTTCAAATATCATTATGTAGTGCTCAAAAATGTGTCTATGCCTGTATACTTTTATTTATATAGCTTCAACATTTGCAACCAGTTTTCAGTTTAATGCTTTGAGTGCAAAAGAGTTATCAAAGGCATTAAAATACAATGTGTTTACATTTCTGGCATTCAAAAGGTAAAGCGTATAAGGGAGGAAGTAAATAGTAGTTATACAACAATAACACCCATCTCTCCTACTGCTTCTGTTCTCAAAATGCAAAGCACGAAGGAGGATGAGTTATAGATTCCCCACACACACATGGCCAGTCCAGCCACCACCAATAGTTATATTGTTAGAACAATTAAGTTACACAGTTCTTCTTTTATGTGTTGCCAAACCACCTGTAATCCAAAAGTATGCTTGTGTAATGGCAAACTTGCCAAAATGTTGGCTGTTGACATGAGGCGCTATCCTCTCTGGCACTCAAAGTGTTAAATATAAGCACACTTGCGAAGCCTACCTCAGACCAAAGGTGCAGGCTTAAAGAAGAGGACTGGTATACTCAGAGGGAGAGCGCTGCCAAACATCTTATATGTCAAGATGGCTGTGCTCTCGCTCTGAAAAATGGACATCTACTAAGTAAATTTTTAAGCTAGGGTAGATAAATTGTTATAATTACAGGTATTTGTGAGTATGAACATATGGGGGAAGGGGACTAAGAACTTGACAGATCAACTTCAAGCCAAACTAAGAAAATAAAACCTTAACATTAAAGATAAAATTGAGTTACCATGTAATGTAACCATGGAAACTCCTAAAAATGTAAGACCTTCCTACCCTGGGCAAACATTATTTACATATTCACTCTAAATATGTGTATCTTTATTTTTGCAAGTACTCAACCTGGCTTTCCAATGAAAAAAGAATTAGACATTTTTCCTATCAGTCAGTTTGCTGTCAATCTTAAAATATTCTAAGGCAACATATCTAATAATGACGCAGTACAATTTACTGTTTTATGGATGTAATTTTAGTAGTGTTATTTCTCTCACTTATCATAGAAATGTTCTACTTCCAGGCACTCCATCTGCATCTTCCATCCCCAGTTGACTAGTTACCATGTAAACTCTCCAGGTCAAAGTCTATAACAAAGGGGAGTCAAATGGGCAAAGCGCAGACAAAAACAAAATCTGTCTGAGACATTTTTAGCAGTCACCCCTCGGCATCTACAGGCGCTGGTACTGAAGAATAATGAAGAGAGAAACTCTATTCAGTTCAAAATGTTGGTTCTGGTTGAACTGTTTCATATTAAATCTACAGAAGGGGAGGGAGAAATGGTTGGGGAAACAGACATCCTAAGAGACACTCATTTACAACAGTGCACTCTATTACCACTTTCCACTAAATTATATACAAATTATGTTATATAACAAGCTTGCAGCTTTCTAAAAAAAACAGTTATAAAACACAGACATAGAAACAAAGTGTATCAATAAACACTCAATTGATAAAAGTTTACACATAGGGCGGAATGCAAGAAAACTGTGCATGCGCTGAAGGCATTTTTCCTCCACAGATAGATATTGTGCATATTCTAATCCAGGAAGCCGTATACCAATCGCTTCTTGAATTGTGGATTAAAAAATAGGCTTTTACGACAACAATACACAGACTTATAGAACCGTTTGCAATAGCACTTCCTACATTAGGCGCATTTGCTATTCCACTCAGAAAGATTTGTTAATCCAGACCACGCCCCTCAAAAAAAAGTGCAGTTGTTCGCTAATCTTGATTTTTCATGTGCAGTTCAACAGTCATTTGCAAATCTATTCGCTTGTGGTTTTCGCACTGTGAATAGAGCATGTGCACATTTCTTGCATTCTGCCTTTAGTTCTTATCCATTCAGGGCAAAGGGGTTCTTGGGGCTCTGCAAAAAGAATCCTGTCTGAATCCATTGACATGATATCCATATATATATAGAGGGCCAGTAAATGCCAATTGATCTGTAGTGGCCATTCAAATTTTCTTCTCAGATTAAGTTTAAAGGGATAGTAATGTCTTAAAACCAACAAAGCTCCGATTGATCTACCTATAAAGAGGTTTGTGTACCGATCTATTTTAATATTCTCCGTGTTCTAGTTCAATAGAAATTAACTGGTAAAGGATTCCCCTACCACCACTCTTACAGCCTGCAAGCCACCTCCCCTTACATGTGGAATCTGGTGGGGGGGGGACTGGACAACGCGTACAGAGGGAGCCAATCTTCATTCACTAAGTATAAGGGAAACCCTGCCCCCCTTGATGAAGGAGGACAAGGTTTTACTTCTGCTTAGTGAAGATTGTCCCTCTGTGTGCATTAGCAGGCTGGCTGAAAGAGTAAGCGTTACGCAGGAGAAAGGGGAGGGAGGGGAATCCTTTACTAGAGAAATTCCATTGAACTTGAACACGGAGCACATTAAAAATAGTTACATGATCCTCTTTATAGGAGGATCAATAGGAGCTTTGTTGGTTTCAAGGTATTACTAACCCTTTAAGTGCCAGAGAGGTACACAGCATATTGCAATGCAGTGCAATGCTTTGAATACCACTCTGGCACTCAAAGGGTTAACAGTGTTGTGTTTTTTTGTTTTTTTTTTAATTTAGTAGGAGGTATTAGTGTTCCTTTAAGGGTCTACATTCAATTATGCATCTTCTAATGTATTGTTATAAGGTAACAATTTTAAAACAACAAAGTCTGTCTCATATTATAAAATGTGTATCATTTAACCCTTTTGAGGTCAAGAAGCATGAGCAAAGCTTTACAAGGCCATGTGAGGCATACCCCTCAAAGGGTTAAAGGGTTTGCATACTGTTTAAAGGGATAGTAATACTTTATTATTACTATATCCCCCATATTGTACATATTTGCAAAATCATTTAATAGCCCCCAGGTTCATCTCTCAAACCTTTATGGTTTGAGAGATAACCAAAGGCAAAGTTCCCCCCTCCCTCCCCCTTCCCTGAAGTCAGCGTTGTGCTGACTGCAGGGATATCCGGTCTGACTTTCATCATGCGGCTCTGCAGCAGAGCCACGATCGCGTTAGTGAAAAATAATTATTTCACTGAAACTGTCTTCTACATGTGCTTGCAGTGAAATAATTATTTTTCACTAACGGGATCTCGGCTCAGTTGCAGAGCAGCAAGCCTGTCTTATGACAGACTTCCCCTGCAGTCAGCACAACACTGACTTCAGGGAAGGGGGAGGGAGGGGGGAACATTGTCTTTGGTTATCTCTCAAGCCATAAAGGTTTGAGAGATGAACCTGGGGGCTATTAAATTATTTTGCAAATATCTACAATTTGGGGGATAGTAATAATAAAGTATTACTATCCCTTTAAGAAGAACGAGAGGTCATTCACATTCAAGCTATAATGCAGCAGGTGCACAGTCTTTTCCTTTTCATATCAGCACCATAGTAACCACTTACATAATTCACACACAATGCAACGTATTCATTCAATAGTGCATCCAAATGCATCACCTTAACCAGAAAATATATAACTAATGTATATGGTAATGACCCATATAAAATAAATTACGGGTGCTAGGAGGCAGATAAATCATTCAGATAATAGAACAATGTTATTTTACACCTTCGTCTACAAGAAGTCTGTTCCTTTGGCAATCAAATGATTCAAAGCTGTAGTTTGCAGAATTCAATCACAATCTGGTCCAAACGAACAGTAAAACAAAAGGAGATAACAGCAGCTGTAGCTGCCCCATTCAAATCATCCATGTTGCTATACTGGGTGAGCACTCTGCCCCACCCCTGCGTGCTCATTACAGAGAGAGCATTTTCAATAAAAAGGGGACTCACTTAATAGGTTGGCCCTATGGATTACATGTGTGCTTACTTCATGGTTAACCCCTTAAGGACCAGTGACGTGGCAGGACCGTCACTCTTGTCCGGCACTTAAGGACCAGTGACGGTCCTGACACGTCACGTACTTTAACTCATCGCGCTCCTGTAGGAGCGCGGTGAGTAATACCGGGCACTGAAGTTGATCGCTCCAAGACCGGAGCGATCTCTTCCAGTGCCCCGTTTGGCGTGCTGCCCCACGTGATCAGTCACGTGGGACGGCACGTCAAAGTTTCCTATGCGGTCCTTAAGGGACGGCACGCCCCGGGACCGCTGGTCCTTAAGGGGTTAAAAAGGCTGCTGCTTATGATAAAATGGCCCCATAGCCACAAAAGATCTAAAGTAGGCTTCATTTCCAGGAGGTAAGACTACTTTTGCCTTTTAATGGTTAAAGAATAAAATAATGTAGTTAAATCGCATATATTATAATAGCTGTAACTAGGACCGTTCACGAGACACATGGGTAAACTTTATGACCCACATTATCATTCATAGGCATACAAGTTACCCAGGCTCGATCCAAATGTTGCAGAAGGCATTTTTTCCAGAACAGTAAGCTATGAAAATGTCTGTGCTGCGAAAAAATACCGGCAAAAAAGAGCCATCGTGTGATATAGTTAAGAGGTGTTTTCATCCATTGAAAATGGATGAAAACGCCATAAATATCAATTCAAATGTCTACGTTAGCCATGAAAGGCCGATAAGGGACTTAACAAAAACAAAAAAAACCATAAGTCCTCAGTGGATGTATTGATATGGGGCTTTAAGCCCCATATCAATACATCCAAAGTAAGAAAAATGTGTCAGACCTTAGTAGAACTAACCCTATGAGTGCCAGCGGGGTATAATTACCCCGTCAGCATTCATAGGGTTACCCCGACTAAGTAAAAAGACATCACATTACAACTAACACTTACCATTAATCCTGATGTCCAGCGGAGTCCTCAGCTTCCTTGTCATCTTCTGTCCTTCTTTCATCTCTTCTATCTTCTCTTCTTTCTGTAAAAAAAACAAACGAACAGACAAGTATAACTCCAATGCATAAATATCCGGCACACTAATACATCGTTTAACGCAAAGAAATTCGCAGAGTATCTCTCTGGGGCTCAAAAGGGTTAAAGTATACAGTAGTGTGACGGGTTTATAATATAAAAATGCCCCCATGCATAGTAAATTTGTCCAAGTTAAGCCAAGTAAATCGTATTGCCATAATAAAACGTCCCAAAAATATAGATAGCTTTTAGAATTCTAATTGCTGTCTCTGCCGCTGTGTGCAGCTGCTGAGGCGGCAGCGGACACAAAATCATGCGCCACAGTGCCCCCTCCTTATCTGCACGGGCCAATGCCGAGGCATCTTTGCAATGCGTTGTGTACTCCTCTTGCACTCAACGGGTTAAACTATGTATTAGTGTGCCAGATCTTTATGCACTGGAGTTATACTTCTCTGTTTTCTTTACAGAAAAAATAGAACAGATAGAAGGAGACAGACAGACAGTGGATGACAGGTAAGTGTAACACAGATTAGGTAATGATGGGTGCTTGACAGTATGTTGGGCACTGATCTTTATTTTTTTTCCTTTGAAGGTCCCAAAACTGTCGGTGTTTAGAGGCGTTTTGGGAACTTAACGCACAAAACTGACGTTTGGCCACAAGACCATTTTTGGTAAATGCAAGTTATTAAGGGAGATCAGATGTGTTCATAGGAAAGCTCTGAGATATGTGTCACAGCTTAGATTTTGACATGTGTAGTCTCCATCTGCAGTTCAATAAGTCGGTTGGGCTATTTTAGCAGTGTTAAAAAAAGACACATTATCACTTGGTTTTGTTATGGAGAGAATTAATGTGTGACCGATTTTAAATACACCAGGAGCTTCACATCTCTACTGTGAATCTCTTTTTAACATTACTATCACATTTTTTTTCCCAAGAGAAACTATATTACAGGTAAAAAATGGGGAGTATATAACCAATTGAGGGAAGGGAAAGGAAGGGGAAGAGAGTAACACGGTGCCAAATCAATACATACCCAAGATTGTCCTTACCCAAGCATACAAAAGCAGGTGATATCTGTGGCCATTGATGGAGGCAAATTACAAATCATATACTACACTAGCAATGTGGAATGGCGTTGCCCGTCATGTTATGAGCATTGGACACACTTATCTGAAATGTACACACACTGATACAGACATATGCAGCACACAGGCAGACACATACAGAGAGTGAGTTACACACACATGCAACAGACATCTGCGCATACACACACATGCAGACAGTGTATGTGTATGACTGTGGGTAACAGCAGTCAAAAAAGCACTCTTGCACGGGCAATTGCATGTCTCTATGCTACTGTATATATATTTATACATATGTGTAGATTAAAAGGATGAGCTGCACACAGGACTTATAGACAGATAAAAAATGGTGTTTTATTGCTCAACGTTTGTTCTCTACGTGTGGCCTTTGTCAAGATAACCGATACCAGAGAAACCAGATCTTTAAATTCCCTACAGTGAAAATAAATTTTGCACCAGATGACAGGAAAAGGGGAGAGGAGCGTACGTTGAAAGTGGAATGTGAATTAGTAAATACTGTAATTATAAATCCATATTACAAAGATTAAACCTAAAAAAGAATAACAAAGACAATATACATATGTGTAAGGAAAATATATATATATATATATACCAAGTACTAATATAGCACTAAGTCATAGATGAGTCAGGCCCCGACATCACAAAGCACCAAAAAAGGAGAAATCATAGTAAGTGTCTGACACATCGTCTCCCTGATTCCATAGGCATAACATTTCCACTTATTTGAATGGAAGTTTGGGCACTTTGGGTGCCAGAAGGGTGGCCAAAGAACTGACGCCACTCTGGCAGTCAGAAGGTTAACCCCCTTAAAGCGTAAATCATTCTCCCCAGAATTCGTCCACTTTCATTTTTGTGTGTATGGCTAATATTAGGTTGTACCCCATTCCTCTGTACATCACATACTCCCGAATGGTTGTCACATTGAGTAACATGTCGTGGGTCCCCCTCTTATTTGTCCGACTCTTGATAATTGTCACATTCAGGACTCTGATTCCTTCCTCCCATAGGAGCTTCGTCCTTTCTGCAGCACAATTTCTCCACTGTCCTCCTGTATTTCGTACGGGGGGTCTCACAGCAAGTCAGGCTGTCAATGTGGGTGGTGGTAGTAGGTGGATCAATGAATTTTGGTACACCCTGGCTCCTTCTTGTTTGTTCTCCAAAAGAAGCCAGAGTGTGCTGAATCACCTTGATCTGACTACCACTTCCACCCACGTGTAGAGCCTGAGATGCTGCGAAATATGGGAGGAGTTAACTTAATGAATGTACGTAAGGACGCATTACATGTGAGTGAAGTGGAACTGTAGTGAAGCACTAAGTGTGACATGTTGGTCGCTCCTACCATTATGGAGTTATAAACAGCGATCATGAAATGTTGAAGAGGTGGTTTTTAGTGTTGAGCGAGCATGCTCGGCCGATGCTCGGATCGGCTCGAGCATCGCTCTGCTCGGCACATGGCGGTACTCGTACGAGTACCGCATGTGCTCGCCCGCCATGTTCGGGTCTCCTCCCCGCACGTTTTGCTGCGCTGCCAATAAACGTGCAGGGAGGCTCTGACATCGGTGTAATGCCAGCAGCCATGTTGGCTGCTGGCATTACACTGATTGGCTGGCCAGAACCCGTGGTCGGGTGCTGTATAGCACCTGACCATCGAGTTCGGCTCAGTCTTAGCCAGGGAGAGCTGAGGATAGGAAGGGAAAGTCAGTGTAGGGAGGAAAAAAAGCAAAATTGTGAAAAAAAAGAACCAAAAGTCCTTTTTAGGACTACTGTGTGTGGGGGCAGCAGGTTATTTTGTGTGGGGGGGGGGGTAAAAAAAAAAAAAATATATATATTCTGTTTAGTGTGCAAAGTTGCAGATTAGAGCACATTCTGTTTAGTGTGCACAGTTGCAGATTAGAGCACATTCTGTTTAGTGTGCAAAGTTGCAGATTAGAGCACATTCTGTTTAGTGTGCAAAGTTGCAGATTAGAGCACATTCTGTTTAGTGTGCAAAGTTGCAGATTAGAGCACATTCTGTTAAGTCTTCAAACTAAAATATCAAAGTCACATATTCCATTCAGTGTGCGTCGCCGCAGTTTAGCAGCACATTCTGTGTACTGTGCAGAGTTGCAGAATAGGAAGAAATACTGTTAAGTCTTCAAACTAAAATATCAAAGTCACATATTCCATTCAGTGTGCTTCGCCGCAGTGTAGCAGCACATTCTGTGTACTGTGCAGAGTTGCAGAATAGGAAGAAATACTAAGTCTTCAAACTAAAATATCAAAGTCACATATTCCATTCAGTGTGCTTCGCCGCAGTTTAGCAGCACATTCTGTGTACTGTGCAGAGTTGCAGAATAGGAAGAAATACTGTTAAGTCTTCAAACTAAAATATCAAAGTCACATATTCCATTCAGTGTGCTTCGCCGCAGTGTAGCAGCACATTCTGTGTACTGTGCAGAGTTGCAGAATAGAAAGAAATACTGTTAAGTCTTCAAACTAAAATATCAAAGTCACATATTCCATTCAGTGTGCTTCGCCGCAGTGTAGCAGCACATTCTGTGTACTGTGCAGAGTTGCAGAATAGGAAGAAATACTGTTAAGTTTTCAAACTCAAATATTAAAGTCACATATTCCATTCTGTGTTCGTCACCGCAGTTTAGCAGCCTATTCTGTGTACTCTGCACAGTTGCAGAATAGGAAGAAATACTGTTAAGTTTTCAAACTCAAATATTAAAGTCACATATTCCATTCAGTGTGTGTCACCGCAGTTTAGCAGCCTATTCTGTGTACTCTGCACAGTTGCAGAATAGGAAGAAATACTGTTAAGTCTTCAAACTAAAATATCAAAGTCACATATTCCATTCAGTGTGTGTCACCGCAGTTTAGCAGCCTATTCTGTGTACTCTGCACAGTTGCAGAATAGGAAGAAATACTGTTAAGTTTTCAAACTCAAATATTAAAGTCACATATTCCATTCAGTGTGTGTCACCGCAGTTTAGCAGCCTATTCTGTGTACTCTGCACAGTTGCAGAATAGGAAGAAATACTGTTAAGTTTTCAAACTAAAATATTAAAGTCACATATTCCATTCTGTGTTCGTCACCGCAGTTTAGCAGCCTATTCTGTGTACTCTGCACAGTTGCAGAATAGGAAGAAATACTGTTAAGTTTTCAAACTCAAATATTAAAGTCACATATTCCATTCTGTGTTCGTCACCGCAGTTTAGCAGCCTATTCTGTGTACTCTGCACAGTTGCAGAATAGGAAGAAATACTGTTAAGTTTTCAAACTCAAATATTAAAGTCACATATTCCGTGTAAGATGAAGAAGGCGGGTAAAAAGGGACGGGGAAGTGGACGTGATCCTGATAGTTCAGGGCGCGGGTCAGGACGCGGAGAAACTGTGCCTGGTGCCAGAGCACAAGAAAGAAAGACATCCACCATACCTAGCTTCATGTCTAATTTTACAGGGCGTCGCAGGACATCACTCTCGAGGTCCGACCACTGCGAACAGGTGGTCGGTTGGATGACAGCTGATACTGCTTCCAGTCGGTTAAGCACCACCCTGTCTTCCACCAAGTCCACTCTCAGTAGCCAAGAGTCTGGTCAACATAATCCTCACTCTGATCATCCTTCCTCCCACCATACACGGTCTGGTCAAAGAAGTGATCCCACACTGGGATATAGTGAGGAGCTCGTCTCATCACCAATCCTTCATTTGACCCTCTCTCCAAGCACGCTTGCAGAGGAACATGACATCTTGTGCCCTGATTCACAACCTCTAGAGGGTACCCAATCACAAGAAGATGACAGATGTGAACGGCATTTAAGGTCAAAGGAAGTAGTGGATGATGATGATGATGATGATGAGACACAGTTGCCATTAAATCAACCACTATTTCCGTCTCAAGACCTTGTTGAGGAGAATGTTATACAGTTGTCAATGACTGAGTATGTGGTGGGATCAAGACATGAGGAGGATGATCAGAGTGAGAAAGTGGAGGAGGACTTGGTGGACGATGAGGTGACTGACCCCACCTGGGAAGGTGTAGAGCCGAGCGATGACAGCAGTCCTGAGGGTGAGCCATCTGCAGCACCGCAACAGGCTGGAAGAGGCAGTGGTGTGGCTACAGAAAGAAGGCGGACCGCACCAAACCGGCCCGCAAATGTTCCACGGAGCACCCCCTTGCGTAAATCTACCTTGCCAAAGGGTAGGTGTTCCGCGGTATGGCGGTTTTTTAAGGAAAGTGCGGACGACAAAAGAATTGTAGTTTGCAACCTGTGCCACACCAGAATGAGCCGAGGCATGAACACTAGAAACCTCACCACCACCAGCATGATCCGACACATGGCATCCAAGCACCGTAGTAAGTGGGAGGAACGCCTGGATTGCCCATCTGTGTCTGCAGGCCACACCACTGCCTCCTCTTCCCCTGTTTTCGGTGCCAGCCAATCGCCTGTCGAAGGCGCAGGCCCGCATACCTCCCGCCCTGCACCTGTAGCATCTGAAGCACCATCAGCGACCACATCCACTTCCCTGTCCCAGCACAGCGTCCAAATGTCGTTACCCCAGGCATTTGAGCGCAAGAGAAAGTACCCAGCCACCCACCCACAGGCCATAGCACTAACCTCACACCTTTCCAAATTACTGGCCATCGAAATGCTGCCATTTAGGCTTGTGGACACTGAGTCCTTCCGCAGCCTGATGGCAGCAGCTGTCCTTCGGTACGCGGTCCCCAGCCGCCACTACTTTTCCCGGTGTGCCATCCCCGCATTACACCACCATGTGTCCCGTAACATCACCCGTGCCCTGACCAACGCAGTTACTGGGAAGGTCCACTTAACAACTGACACATGGACAAGTGCTTGTGGCCAGGGACGCTACATTTCCCTGACGGCACACTGGGTGAATGTCGTGGAGGCTGGGAGCGACTCGGACCCTGGGATGGCACGGGTGCTACCCACGCCGAGGATTGCGGGCCCTACCTCCATCAGGGTTTCCGCCAGCACCTACGTTATTGGCTCCTCCTCCTCCGTTTCCACCTCCGAATTCTCTACACGCAGCGCCACTCCCCCATCAGCCAGTAGCTGGAAGCAGTGTAGCACTGCAGTGGGGAAGCGTCAACAGGCCGTGCTGAAGCTGATCTGCCTTGGGGACAAACAGCACACGGCCTCAGAGCTGTTGCAGGGGATTAGTCACCAGACCGAGCAGTGGCTCTCGCCACTCAACCTGCAACCAGGCATGGTTGTGTGTGATAATGGGCGTAACTTGGTGGCGGCTTTGGAGCTCGGCAAGCTCACACACGTACCATGCCTAGCGCATGTATTTAATTTAGTGGTTCAGCGATTTCTAAAAACCTACCCCAATGTGCATGATCTCTTGACCAAGGTGCGCCGCGTGTGTGCACATTTCCGTAAGTCATCTACAGCTTCGGCCGGCCTGTTGAAGCTGCAGCAGCGCTTACAATTGCCAGCTCACCGGCTGCTGTGTGACGTGAGCACGCGCTGGAACTCCACCTTCCACATGTTGGCCCGGCTTTGTGAGCAGCAGAGGGCAGTAGTGGAGTACCAGCTGTTACACGGTCGTCGCCTCTCCGTTCAACTTCCTGTAATCAGAAGTGAGGAGTGGGAATGGATGTCAGACCTCTGCGAGGTTTTACGCAATTTTGAGGAATCGACACAGATGGTGAGCGGCGATAACGCTATTATCAGTGTAACCATCCCACTTCTGTGTCTACTGAAATGCTCGCTGCTCACAATTAAAACCGACGCTTTGCATGTGGAAGAGGTGGAAATGGGGGAGGAAGAGCTTACACAAGGTGATAGCCAGAGCACCCTCACTTCGTCTTCTCAGCGACAATTGGAGGAGGCAGAGGAGGAGGAGGAGGAGGAGGAGGAAGACACGGTTGCCTCCGCTACAGAGGGTAGCCATGGAACTTTAGTTCCATCTCTTCAGCGTGGGTGGGCAGAAGAGGAGGAAGAGGATGAGGAGATTGAGAGTCATCCTCCTGGTGAGGACAGTGAAATCTTGACTGTTGGTACTCTGGCACACATGGCTGACTTTATGTTAGGCTGCCTTTCCCGTGACCCACGCGTTATACGCATTTTAAACAACACGGATTACTGGGTGTTCACCCTTCTGGACCCCCGCTACAAAGAGAATTTCTCATCTCTCATTCCTCCGGTGGAGAGGACAAGCAAAATGGTGCAATACCAGAAGGTTCTTGTCGAAAAATTGCTCCAAAATTTTCCATCTGACAACGCTGGCGGCAGAGTACGTGCTACCTTGGCCAACAGAGAAGGGGAGAAAAGGGGAGCACACAGATGTTCCGACAAAGGCAGGGCAACACTCTCCAAGGCGTGGGACACCTTCATGACACCCCGCCAGCACCCTCACCCTGATGCGCAGCCTAGTGTCACAAGGAGGGAAAAGTTTTGGAAGATGGTGAAGGAGTACGTAGCAGACCGTGTCAGCGTCCTCAATGATCCCTCTGTGCCTTACAACTACTGGGTGTCCAAGCTGGACACGTGGTATGAACTGGCACTCTACGCCTTGGAGGTGCTGGCCTGCCCTGCCGCCAGCGTTCTGTCTGAGCGGGTATTTAGTGCTGCTGGTGGCATCATAACAGATAAGCGTATCCGCCTTTCCACCGACAATGCTGATAGGTTGACACTTATAAAAATGAACAAGGCCTGGATTTCCCCTGACTTCTCCACTCCACTGGAGGAAAGCCCCGGGGGAACATAAACTCACTTTATATATGTCATTTACAATGATGTGAATACTCTGTATTCCCATTCACCCCTTCCACCCAAAAAACGGGTATATGGTTGACTCTTAATCTTCTCATCCTCCTCCTCCTCTTCCATATGCCCTGTGCTATAATTTTTATATAGGGCCAGCTCACCAGCGGGCCCTGTGATATAATTTTTATATAGGGCCAGCTCACCAGCGGGCCCTGTTTGACAATTTTTATATAGGTCAGCTCACCAGCGGGCCTTCTCATATAATGTTTTATTGGGTCAGCTCTCTAGCGGGCCCTCTCATATAATGTTTTATAGCGTCAGCTCACTAGCGGGCCTTCGCATATAATGTTTAGGATGGTCAGCTCTGCAGCAGACCCTCACCCATAATGTTTTAGATGGTCAGCTCAGCGCACGTTTCCCTCTTAATCATGGCCTCAGTTCAATAAAATCAAGGAAATTTTTGGGAGAATTTGCCTCTGCGCACGTTTCCCTCTTAATCATGGCCCCAGTTCAGAAAATCAAGGAAATTTTTGGGAGAATTTGCCTCTGCGCACGTTTCCCTCTTAATCATGGCCTCACTTCAGAAAATCAAGGAAATTTTTGGGAGAATTTGCAGATGATATACAAGTAAATATACAGCAAATACTGTTTGGTAACAATTTTTCGCCTAAAGTCGTTTTTATTTTCCTTTTTGTGTGTTTTACGGTCAGTCTGTAAAAATGGCGTACTACGGGCGAAAGATCGTTCCCAGCAGCGATGTTGGAGTCCAAGATGCATCCAGACATCCTCCCTATGCTGTCCCTGAACCATTTCTGTGGTGTTTCCATCCTTTTCTGCCCTTTTCCTATGGACCAGGCACCCTCCCCTCATCAGAGCAGGGGGTGCCTGGTGTAATGCTCGAGTCCTCCCATTGACTTCAATGGGGCTCGGGTGCTCGGCCGAGCACTCGAGCCTCAGGGGGTGCTCGGTCAGAGCACCCGAACACCCGAGCATTGGGGTGCTCGCTCATCACTAGTGGTTTTCTGTTTTTGAGCACAGTGAAGCCTTCATTTAGGTTTCAGCTTGTCACAGCAATGAAATAGGCTTTGTGCAGCAGGACAGAGGAGCATGCAGCAGGGGACCATATGTTCTGAGAATAAGTCTCAGAGCAGATGCAGTTATACCTTAGGGCCTGTCGGTAAACATTGGAGTTTTGGTGTGTCTAGGATGGAAACTGTCATTAGACCTGTTGTTCGTTTGCGGTACAGAGATGTCCAGATGGATTTGTTACTAATACTGATTGTGGTATCCAGAAAGTTAATTTGTGTGGGTGACTAGCTGAGGCTTTATTTGGCATGTGGACAAGAACTCCTTCTTCAATTTCACCATAAATAGGTTAGCATATTGTGACGCCATTCGAGTTCCCATCACATTTCCCATTTTTTGTATGTATAGTTCTTGACCAAATGTGAAATCATTATACATTAGTATAAATTGTGTTAGTGGAGTTACAGGGTTCAATGTGTAAGCCCCCTTGCCCTATGAATGCTTTGCAGGCTGCAGTGGCAATACAGACAAAGTCAAGACTGAAAGCATGTTAGGATTTTATGACATAATGCAATACACAAAACCGAGTGGTACCAGATAAAAAGGTACAATTGCATGATTGAGAGTATGTACAGAAGGGGGTGGGGGAAGAAGAAAAAAAAGAAGGAAGGGGTACAGGAGTTGGGTAAAGGGAGTGTTGAGTAGGGGGAGAATTTGCATCTGGGTCTGCAGCAAGCAAGCAGGGTCATAGGGAGAAGAGGGAGCCATCCCAAAGTGATGGAAAGGCTCCTTGGACCAGGGTCTGAGGGGAAAAAGACAGGGCACAAAGTCTAGGGGGAAAAGGTGCAAAGATTATTGTGAGGTAGTAGAGTCTCTCCATGTTGTATATAAGTCTCTGTCAGATCTACCTATCACACAAAGAGGGGGGGAGTGGAGGATTTCCGGAGTTTTGGGTTGCAGAGACAGCCAGCCACCAAAGGCGAATGTGGGAATGGGAGGGAGGTAGGGGATCTGGGATGATACCGAGGAGAAAAGCCTGGGGGGAGAAGGGTATGTCATGGCAGTGAGGACAGGGAGTAGAAAGGCAATGAATAGCCAGAACTGGGTGAGAGATTGGCAGGCCCACCAGATGCGCAGCGGAGAACCTTAGGACTGACCACATCTACAACAGGAGATGGGGTAAGAGGGAAGAAACCTAGAAAGATGCATAGGAGTACAGAACCAGCAGGCTACTATCTTATAGTTGGTTTCTCTCTTTGTTATGTTGGGCAAATACTTATGATATAAGCAAAACTCCTGAAACCAGTGAGTGTCCGAGATCTCAATTTTAAGTTTGGAAGACCACACTTGTCTATAGGGTGGGGGAGAAGAAGACATAGAGGACTGCAGCATTCTATACATCTTGGAGATGCCTCACAGTAGGGGGTTGGAGCGAATCAAGAGAGATTCAAAGAGTGAGGGGATGAGGTACATATCCAGGCAGGGGAAGGGAGGAGATGAGGTGGTGAATTTGGCATAGTTTGTTTAAGAGTCTGATCATGTCTTGTATGTAACTGTTTTTTTTTTTGTTTGTTTTTTTTGACCAGTAGATTCAGAATACTCACCCACCCAGAGAAACTTTCTGTATTTGAGCGCCATCACATGGGAAATAGGATTATTTGTAGGTGACTCAGGACAACAACTTCAAAAAAATGAATTAATTTTTATAGGTCCAGTGTGAACAAGAGACACCCCAGTGGGTCAACATTTTTGCAAAATTGGTCGCAGCATTAAAGATCACAGGGTTTCTGTACTGATGGGAATTTTTCAGACACAGAGACAGAAAGATCTGGGAGTATAAACTGGTGACCAAGTTTTACACTCTGAACTGTGGTCTAAACCGTGACATGGAATTTGTCACATTATTCCACACAACTAACATATTTTTGGAGATCAGAGGGGTATGTAAAGCATTGTAAAGCAATGGGCTGCACACCCCTCTGGCATTTGGAGGGTTAACCTATACATTCCATATACTTAGCCATCTTAGTCATGTCATCCATATGCCAAGATGGAGTTGCACACCTTTATTGTTGCAATATATCCAGGGAACTTTCAGTGCTTTTTGGAGATAAGGGACCTATACCTTCATGGGCCTATCCACTCCTTAGAGACACCTTTGTTTCACTTTTCGGGATCACCATTGCCAATTTACTACTCTTCCTTTTGGGTGGGCTTCCAGTCCACAGGTTTGAACAAAACTCATGGCACCCTTGTCCAGCTATATTCGATCTCTTGGGATTTCCTTTACATCCTGCTGAGGGTGCCTTCTGTGGAGCTCTTATATCTCCAAGGTTTAGAAGTTGTCTCGGCATGTATCTCTGGCTCTCCCATCGGTAACGGTAGATAATTTCATGAGGGTGTTCGGTTCACTGGTGTCAGACTTGGAGGTAGTTCCACATGCTCAGTCACACACTCGGCCCCTTGAACTGGGGAATTGACCAGGCAACAGTGCCAGCTTTCCTGCGTACTATCCCTCTCGGCCTGGATAAGGGTGTATCTTCATTGGTGGATTAAGGAAAATAACCTGTTTATTATTATTAACCCATTTGTCATAATGGACTGGTCAGGCAATTCACGTTGCTCTTCAGCACTGGTCCAGTCATAGTTACATAGTAGTTTAGGTTGAAAAAAGACTTGCGTCCATCAAGTTCAACCCTTTTCCTATTCTTTTTTTCCACCGTTGATCCAAAAGAAGGAAAAAAAAACCTTATTTCAGCAATTTCATATTTTGCTTTGCAGGAAAAATTCCTTAATTTCATGTCCTGGCAATTCAGGTTCAGTCTGGTAGTGTATGTCAACCTGGAGTGCAGCCACGTGGTCTGAGGTTCGTCTGATTTTCACTCTGGGGGAAATTCACATTCCAGGTCTCTCTGATTTTCACATTCTAGTGGTGAACAGTATTGTGGCAGACTTTCTCAGCCACTAGTGATTCAGAGTAATGAGGACTGAAGCAGTCCATTTTCAACTCCATAATTCTTGTGTGGTTGACCAGTTGTGGACCTAATGGCATCTCGGATGATCCACAAGGTTCCTCGGTTTTGATTCAGGGACCCTCTGACCCTTACAATAGATGGGATGAGCATTCTGTGGCAATTCTCTCTTGCATATGTGTTTTTCTCCTCTCCCCAATTTCCAGGGATTTGCAAAAAGATAGGATGCCTATAAACTGAATGCATGTAATTTTTATTGCACCTCATTGGCCTCTCCTAGAGTGGTTTTTGGATCTGATCAGTCTGTCAGTAGCCAAGCAATTGCATCTTCCTATATTTCCAGACCTCTTGTTTCAGGGTCCTCTGTGTCACATAGCTGTGGAGAGGGCTAGCCTTGAAGATGATATCCTGAGGAGAAAGGGTTTCTCTGAGCTGGTCATAGTGACCATGGTTAATGCCCATAAACAGGTTTCTTCTAGGGCATATCAAAGGGTCAGATCATTGTCCTTAAAAAGTCATGGTCTCCACACCACTTGGAGTTCCACTGATCTTGGTCTTTTTCTAGGGCAGCCTCCAACAGTCCTTAGTATTTGTTCAAGGTCCAGATTCCAGCCTTGTCAGGACTTTTTCAGAAGGTGTTGAACAGACTTTTGTGCAAGGGGTAGTTCATGCCTACCCTGTCTTTTGGGATCCCATTCGTCCTTGGACTGCTTCAGAGGGATCCTTTTGAGCCTTTGGATTCTGTGTCTCTTTGCTGTTTGACACTCAAGGCAGTTTTCCTTCTAGCGGTTGTGTTGGTGCGGCACGTGGCTGAACGACTGGCTTTGTCTTGTAGTCCACACCTTTCTGATTTTTTTATACAGATAAGTTGGTTCTGGATACTCGCTTTGGGTTTCTTTCAAATGTGGTTTCTGAATTTCATATTAATCACAAGATTTTTCTTCTATTTGTCCAGTTCAGTCTTACAGAAGGGAGCAGGAGGTTCACTGCTTGGATGTAGTTAGGTGTTTAAAATACTATCTTCAGCATTTAACCTTTTTCTAAAAAGGATTAACTTTTTGTGATCCCAAAGAGTTCCTGAATGGGCTGAGTGTTGTCTAAGATGGCAATGACTATTCGTCAGGCCTCCGTCATTAGTAAGAGGCCAGTACTCTTTAAGTTAATGGCTCATTCCGCCAGTGTGGTGTGTGCACCCTAGCCCTATAAGAACTACGCCTCTGCAGAGCAGTCGTACAAGGCAAAAACGTGGTTGTTGCTTCACTTTTGCTAAATATTAGTCAATGTCCTGGCCTTTCTACTGTTGCTTATGTCTTCTGTGGCAGTGTCAGTTGACACCTGGGGTTTGTAGTTGTATTCAGTTTGTCTCTGTTGAGTCTGGCTTTATTTTTGGGATTTTTTCTATCCCTCCCTAGAATCCTGGTTGGGTTAGCTTATATCCTCATGGTTCCTGTATTCCACAATAAACAAAAGAGAAAAGGGTCCTTGTGAAACACAGAACATCCCTCCCAGAGAAAAAAAACATATGGTTTGAGTTCTGGGCAGGGGTGTCTTTTGGGATCTCTGGAGTGGTGACCACCGTCCTGCTCTGCTTCTTTTTTTCTTGCATCTTTGCTACATGTTGAAACCAAGGCTGCTTCTGCTAGGAGGGGATAAAGTGGAGCTGGGAGAGGGCCTTCACCTGCAGATAGCTTTAGCTGCAAGTTCCCTGCATCTTAGAGGAATCTACTTTTCCCCATGGGTCCTGTCTTCCTCAAGGAATACAAGAAAGGCTCACTGCCACAAGACTGATGTAAGCCAATATGGTGCTTTTATTTAAGAAGAGAACAAAAACAGAACCTGGTAACTGTAGACCTGTGAGTTTGTCCTTGGTAGTAGGGAAAACTGATAGAAGGGTTAAGGGATTATATTCAAGATAACACTTTGGAAAATAAGATTATTAACGGGAATCAACATGTTTTTATGAGGAATAGATTTCACCAAACAAATCTTTTGAGCCTTTATAAATAAGTAGCAACTCAGATAACGGTAAAACAGTATATGTAGTATATATTGATTTTGAGAAGGTATTTGTTCCACACAGGAGGCTGATGTATAAAATAAGAAATTTGTCAAGGGGATAACCTTTGCAACTCGACAGAAATTTGATTGAAGGATAAGAGACAGTGTTTTGTTGAAAAACACCCATTTTCGAGTCAGGGAGGCTTATAGAGTTCTTATTTTCCTGGTTATGGCTTATATAATTCTCACTTTCTTGGTTATACTGTGGTAAAGATTGAACTCAAAGGATTTGTGTCTTATATCAACCTAATTTACTATATAATGACTATGTAACTGATAAGTACTCAAAAAAACCCTTTGCAAGGGTTAGTTTCCCTTTAAACCTTTGAGTATCAGAGATGTGTGAAATGTATTGCTTTTCAGTGAGAAAATAGTTAAAATTATATGGATTTAAAGATGTTCTATGGAGGGAATAGAAATACTGTATGTATTGTACTGACTGTTCTTTGTTGTCTCACATGCATTTGTTCATTCTCAAAAGGACAGGGGGGTTGTTTATAATCCATGTTTATCTCATGTCTCTTTACCAGCTGCTTAACAACCATTGTAATACATATTCCTTTTGTTGCCTTGCATTAGTGTGTGTGATTGCAGTATCCTTCTGTAAGCCAGTGTTACCTTCCTTTTTTCTGCAAATGTGCTGTATCTAATATTACCTATCAGTTCAGTTTGTGCTTTATCCTCTTGTGAACTGAACATAAAATCAACTGATAACCAGTGAATGCAAAGTTGAATTTAAAGATTAACTGTTCCCGAGGCAAAAGTGGCTCTTATAGCGGAACTACTGCCTCCATTAAAGTCGCCCTGCCATACTTATGCAGGTGGTGACTAGCCTTGTAATCATTATTTTACCCCTCAAAAGTGCCCACAAATAAGTTATCCTTAAGGTTCTGAGACTGACGGCCAGGCTACTGCAGCCTGTGCGTCTGCGCCGTAAGTCTCTTCCGGAGCCGTCTGGGCCAGTGCAATGCCTGTGAAGGGGAGAGGACTGACAGCTCAGGTGTGCATTCAAGATGTCTGCGGTCTTGGAAGCTTAAGGATAACTTTATTTGTAGGCTCTTTTGAGAGGTAAAATAATGATTACAAAGCTTGTCACCACCTGCATATGTATTGCAGGGCGACTTTAGTGGAGCTGGTAGTTCTGTTTTAATCTTAAAGAAGGACTTACCTACGTATGTGTCTTGCATACGTCACCCTGGTATATAGAGCAATTTTATTGTAGTGTGATTCCTGCTTAGTAAACAGCAAAAGAAGGGTGTTCCCGCTCCTGGGAGATGCTTTATTAAAAAGTTATTATAGCTCAAGCTGTCATATTTCTTTTACATAACCCTTTGAATGCCAATCGGATATGCAACACGTTGCTTTGCAATGCATTGCATACCCCTCTGGTACTCAAAGCATTAAACTGCCGCCTGGTGTCCAGAAATGAATAATTTGCCACATTTTTATAAATGGAAGCAGTGTTCTTTAGGCCTCATCTCTCCATACAATGATAGTAACAGCTCCACCTGTGATCAGATGAGCTGTAATAAGTGGCATCTCACATCAATGAGCAGAAAAAGCCCAAGAAGAGATATATATTTCAGAATAAAATGATACTTCTCCTTTAAAGCCCATAAGTGAGAACTAAAATGTTGTGGGGGGGGGGGGGTATTCATTTATTTATTTTTTTTGTTCAATCTTCTTTTATGCTCCCTTTTGTAAATAAGAAAAAATGAATAAAAAATTAACATCCTGATTGCCATTTGTTTGAATAGATCACGATTTCCAAAATATATGTGGTTCTAGTCCTTTGCTTGCCTGGGCAGGGTGGGGGTATCATTTATTTGTTTATTATTGTGTCATTAACAGAAAACATCATCTTTAATGTTAACATAAGTACTATCTTAAACAGTGTACAGGAAAGAAGGACAGTAACACACAAAGGTGATGCAGCAAGATGATGTGATGAAAGCCTTGAAATGGATGATAAAGAAACTGATCAGCAGAGGGAGCTGAAACAACATCAGCACCATACCTGTATGGAAAATGATCCTTGCTATGTCTGCCCATGCAAATCTCTGGCTAAAATGACTTATTGCATTACTGTAATGCTACGAGCTTCATAAAGGCCTATTTATCAAAGGATGAAGGGCTATTAACACCAAAGATTTTTATACTTCTATACTGTATTTCCTTGTGTTTTAGACATATATTTATGAATATAGTTGTACTCATTTACAAGATTACTTAAAATATTTGAAAGATTTCTTACTACTTATTTAATCATATATTAAAACATTGAAGTAAACATTTAAAAAGTGTGTGTGTGTGTATATTATATACTACATGGCGTTCCCCTTTCTAGTCGGCACACTGTGCATGTCGGGGACACACTGGACCACTGCAGAGCTCAATGAATGCCCCGTGGTGCTTTGGTGGGTACGGGTGGGGAGGGGCAGGCAGTGAACTAGAAACAGATTATATATTAGGCTTGACGTTGTCACTTGAAAGTAGTAGTTGTTTGTCACTTGAGCTTTTTCTCATATAGCACCTTGGGTGGTAATATATAGCAATCAGATTATTAGCTTTGAATTATTTTAAATATTCAACCTAATTATTTTCTAGATACAACAGTGTTTACAATTTAACTGAAGCTACAAGTGATACACAGAGCTAACAGTTGAAATGGTGCTACTTTAGTGATACCAGAGAGCTTATAATTGATATATAGCTACACTAGTGATACCACATAGCTTACAATTGAAATGGAGCCACACAAGGGATATAACAGAAGCTTACAAATGAAACGGAGCCACAAATAGCAAAGAGCTTACAAATGAAACAGAGCTACTTTAGTATACCACAGAGCTTACAATTGAAATTACTTGTCCCATTGCAGTGGAAGCCATGCATACTGACCCATATTTTTACCCCACAGTAGCCACAGAACCACACATCCTGACCCCCCAGCCTTGTCCCACTACACTGGTAGCCTCAGAACCACACATACCGACCTCCAGCCTTGTCCCATTGTACTGATTGCCATAGAACCCCAAATATTGTCCCCTTGCCTTTTTCCACCACACTAGAAGCCAGCATAGAACCACACACACTGACCTCCAGCCTTGTCCCGCTGCACTGGAAGACAGCATTGAACCACACATACCCACCTCCAGCCTTGTCCCATTGTACTGATTGCCATAGAACCCCAAATATTGTCCCCTTGCCTTTTTCCACCACACTAGAAGCCAGCATAGAACCACACACACTGACCTCCAGCCTTGTTCCGCTGCACTGGAAGACAGCATTGAACCACACATACCCACCTCCAGCCTTGTTCCACTGCACTGGTAGCCATAGATCCACACATACTAACCCCCAGCCTTGTCCCATTACTCTGGTAGCCATAGAAGCATACACATATTGCCCCCCAGCCTTGTGCTAATTGTACTGGATTACTTTCACAAGTGCCACCAACCACACACACCTGTCATAATAAACCAGCTTCAAGGGCATGACCTGGATGCTCTGCTTTCCCCATACAAGACAACTGAGGTGAGCTGCACTAAAGCAGCTGGGGGGGCTTAGCATAATATTGCCACTGGATTGGCTGGTGGGAGAAATGTTCCACCAGTCCTGTCAGCCAAAGTTAAGCCCAACCAAGCTGCTTGTCATGTTCTCCGAGTTTTGCTGGCTTTTTTTTTTTTTTTTTTTTTACCAGGTATTCGGATTCTCATTTTCTTTTTTTTTTTTTTTTTTTGTCTCCGCCTTGCTGTTGTGATGCCTTTGTTTGGACCTATATCTGTGTGCGATCAAAGCATTCCTGTTATCCTCGGTTCTATGATTGCTGTTCCAGTTTTTGACAACTATACTGCCGGTAGGTTAAATAAGCCGATTCTTGACTCAGTGAGTAGTAGTCTGTGTCCTAGTTTGTGTTACAGTTGACAAACAAGAGAAGGGGTCAGACTGTATAGTTAAGATCATCTTTATTAGAAATATATAAACAGTAATGCAAATAACAAAAAACACACAGAGGGTGATCAAAGAGGCAAGCACTGTATCAGAAATAGCAGTCTTCCAATAGATCCACCAAACTGTCCAAGACAAGGCCTCAGCCCACTGGAGTCTCGTGGTAAAAGGTAACGCCCAGAGGTAGCACTGACTCAGCCTGCTGAGTCTGATAGAGCCCCAGGTCAGTGCTAGAAAGGATGTCTGTGGAACAGGACCAACACACGGAGCAAACAGAGAGAGCCCTCTAGTAGGCACCAGATAGGATAGTCAGACAAGCCAGGTCATACACAGAGAGGGTAGTCAGCCAGAGCCACAGGTGTGCACCAGATAGGATATCCACTGAAGCCTTGGTATGCTGGATGTGCAGTGGACAGAGGCCCAGGTCAACACCAGAGTGGGTAATCAGACAAGCCAGGTCATACATGGAGCGGTAGTCAGCCAGAGCCACAGGTTTGCACCAGATAGGATATCCACTGATGCGTTAATATGCTGGATGCGCAGTGGACAGAGCCCCAGGTCAACACCAGAGTGGGTAGTCGGACAAGCCAGGTCATACACGGAGCGGGTAGTCAGCCAGAGCCACAGGTTTGCACCAGAAAGGATGTCTAAGCCAAATCGGAAAGCACAAGGGGAATGGTCAGACACCAGAATGGATGGACAGACAAGCCGGGTCATACACAGGAATCAGGAAAACCAACAACATAAGGGTAACCGAGTCAGGACTCAGCCTGTCCTTTAAACCCCTCCTCAGGAAGTAGGTAGGAGGAGCATCTCAGAAGGAGGAAGTAGGTAGTAGGAGACTACAGGCCTCAAACACATAAAACAGAGGCCTGCAGCATGCTGAAGCCTCGTGCCGGCAGATGACGCATCTGGCATTGATGCATCCAACCGTTCGTGGAAATGAAGCCGGAGCGTCATTGTGAGCATCGCCAGAAGCGGTGTCGCTACAAGGTACTGTGACAGGTTGTCATCCCGCTATCAGGCTTCACGGCCTGCACCTCTGCACAGCTTAGGCCGCAGCAAGGCTTCCTTGGAGCAGCCACTGCTTGCTAGCTACGCTCTCCAACCTGCTAACTCCAGCCCCTGGCTCACTGAGGCCTGCCGAGTAAGTTTTACTGTATTGCTCTCTGTTGTCTGTACTCTATACATATTAAATCAGCAGTCTCTTATTCCTTTGTGGGTTTTTTCCTCCTCAATATACATCTCTGGCAGCTTACACTGGGCGCTCTGGGCAGATCATCACACTGCTTTAGTGCAGTTTTTTTCACTCCACCTCATCCAGTCATATTACTGTCAGATCCGGACAAAGCCTTGGAAGCTGAGATAGCCAGGCCTGATCTGGATCGATATTTTGAGCTTGTTGCAATTAGGGTTTAGGGAGGTTCGGGTTTGGGGATGCTCCCAGTGCTGGGCTTGTAAATTGATGGGCCGGGTACACCTCTCTGTTGGCACCTGCCCAAAATTGGCCCTGCTTGCATAAATGTAGTTTGCAGGAAGACCTTTATGATTTCCCCAGCATTGCCCTCATTAGAGGAAGCTAGCCAGAAAGTGCAGCTGAAGACTGATAGATTAGGGTTTTATAGTAGAAGTGAAGTGCAGCATGTTGAACATGTTGCTCTTGCTTTACTTTGGCAAGTTGAAGAGCTAGTTTGAGAGCCTGGTTACTTTCAAACAGACTTGGGCTCTCTTAAAGCAGCAGTAAACTTTATTTTATGAAAATATCTGTTATTAGTTGCTCTCACTGGCAGGAGATTTTTCATTCAATTTCAGTTCAGTTTTTAAGCAACAGCACTAACTGGTGTCCAAAAGGCATTGTTTCACAAGGTACTTGAGTCACGGAGCAGTGGTTCCCAAACCTGTTCTCAGGGACCCCTAACAGCTTATGTCCTTAGGATTTTACTACACGAGTACAGGGAAGCTAATCAGAGGCTCAGTCATTTATTTGTTTGGCTTAGCAGAAAAAAATCCTGTAATATGAAGTACTGAATTTAAAAAGTTAATTGCTCCTTTAACTCCTAAAGACCAGACAGGTGTGTGCGATACATCCATCTCTGGTCCTTACGGAATTAAATCACTGTATAGTTGAACATTTGTTATCTACCATAAGAGATATACAAAGGCTGATGTACTAAGAAACTGGAGCAGCTCAAGAGCAAAACATCTGCACCATAAAGGACAAATAAAAAACCATTGATTTGTGGTCGGGCCTAGGAGAGACTATGATGATAAGGTGAATGTCGGATGCCTATTGCCCATTCCGACCTGTAAGGTAGGCCTAAGAGTGGGCCCACGTGTATAAGAAAAAGAATTAAATTGATGGAGCTGAGAAATGGGGTATGGGTTGGGTGGGTAACACAGAGCTCAGTCGGAGCTCTGCGCAGTCCCGAGGAAAGGATTGAGGTTGGTATAAATGTCTCCAACCGGCCCTCCCACAACTCCAGGCTAACCAATAGCCTTACATTTATAAGCGGTGTTAACCCTTTGAGTGCCAGAGGGGTACGCAACGCATTGCAAAGCAATGCGTTGCATGCACCTCTGGCACTCAAAGGGTTAAACACCTTGGGGGTGATGCACTAAAGCATGATAAAGAGGTGATAAAGCAGAGATGACTTCTACAGTGATATAACTTCTCCAATTCCTGTTATTCTATGGAGCCTATGCATGAAGATCTCCACAGCTCTAGACATCTTAGTGAATTGGCTCCATAGAGTAACACAGGAATTGTGATAAAACCGGAGAAGATATCTCCGCTTTATCAGCTCTTTATCACGCATTAGTGAATCTCCCACCTTGAATTCTAGAGAGGCTTCCAATGCACTGCACTACACTGCTCTATCTTCCAGTTCAGACTCTTTGGTTCCTATCCTATAACATAAAATGGTAGAATGCGTCGCTCCCTGTGAGCGTAACCGCACATGCGCAGTAGAGACTGCTGTTCCAGCAATCTCTACTGTGCATGTGTGGTTCACACACAGGGAGCCTTGCTGTGAGCTGTCTGGAGCTCCCCGCTAAGGATCAGCGCATTTGGCGAGTCTCTACTGCGCATGACTGCAGTCATGCTCAGTAGAGACTCGCCGAACGCGCTGCCCCGCTCCGGATGGCTCACCGCCTGTCTCTGCTCCGGGGCAGCAGCCGGGGCCGCTGGATGCACTTTAGCCTGTGTATACGGGCTTTCATACTAGTTACCCAATATTTCTCTCTTTCTTGCTTATTAACTTGTCTCAGACAGTCATGAGGCCATCATGAGGACCACCACTCACCTGGTGGTCCTCTTTTCTCCCTGCTCTGGGCTACAGTTCTGCTGGTTAGAGCATCTCTCCAGGATCACTAATGTAAGTAGGATCACCATCTTATGGTATGTGGGTTATATTGACTGCTTGTTGTTCTTGAGGATGCTTATATTAATTTTATTGCTGTCTCCTAGATGTTCGGAGTCTGAGATTTCCCTCCTCATGTACATTATGTTAAGATCCTTTACGGGAGGGAGGATTTGTGCCAGTTGTTTTCAAGATGTCAAAATGAACCTCCCTTTTTGTTGCACCCTTTACTACTTTAATAATAATCTATACGGTGGAATAAAAGATGAACAAAATACATGGAAAGGCTGCTTACCCCCAAAAATCTATCCCACAAACAGGTAAAAATTACCTAAACGTACATAAATATAAAACCACCAACAAGAACTGTAATATATATTAAAAAAAGGGTTAAAGATAAAAAATTTCTTGTATCACAAAGGGTTTCTCCTGTTCCAGACTGTGTCAGCGCAGCCACAACTGCAGGTCCCGGCTGGCCTCTGGGAAGAGGGAGAGCTGGCGATCCAAATACACCAGCTTCCCTGACCAACTCTGAAGGACATGCAGTTGAAGTTCTCTCTTGTGGACCTGAGAGTAAGCCACAACCTCTAGTATTGACACCGTTCTGCCCAACAACCTCATGTACTCCCTGATCATGGACAAGGCCACTCCAGGGTCTGAGAAACCTCCTGCAGTAGCAGAATAATTTTCTCCTGCAGCAGGAAAACCTTTCGCTTGCAGGTGTCAAACCTCATCCCCAGGAACACCAGTTCCTGAGAAAGTTCCCAGAGAGGACTTCAGCATTTTCAGAATCCATCTGTGGTGGACCAACAGTTGAGCACAGTCTCCCTCTGAGGGAGCCTTTTGCAAAAGATTGTCCAGGTAGGGTGTCATGGAGATGCCCCTGGTGTGAATGAAGGTCGGTAAGGCCTCCATGATTCTGGTGAACACCAGAGGAACAGAAGCCAGGGCTGTAAACTGGTAATGATCCGAGCCGAAGGCAAATCTCAGATTGCGTTGGCTGTCTGGGCGGATAGGGATGTGTAGTTACGCATCCTGAAGGTCTAGAGGTGAAAAATACTCCTGGTAGCATCACCGTGATGACAGAATGCAAATATTCTATCTTAAAGTGCATAGTCAACACATATTTGTTGAAACACTTGAGGTCCAGAATGGAACAGCTGCCGTCCTTCTTCAGAACCACAAACAGGTTAGAATAAAAACCTGAACTGTGCTCTGGGGGAGGTACTGGAATCAGAACTTTACGAAGCTCCCATAACATACTATGACCGTCAAGGGTCGTTAAGGGGTTAAAATTACCACTCAGTTTCTTCTTCTCTGGTGATGTCAGCTGCTAAATCACAAAATGGAGTAATACTGGAGCAAACCAACTGCACCATAGGGGACAAATAAAAGTGTCCATTGATTTTAAACAGGACTTTTTTTTTTTAATCCCTTGAAATCTAGAGAGGTCTCCAACGCATTGCTTCACAATGTGCTGTAGGCCTCTCTAGCATTCAAGGGATTACAATCAACAATTAAACTAAATTAAGACATCTAAGTGAAAATATGATTACAATTTACAAATATATTCCAGGCCAATAGAAATAACTCTTTAGGGAACTATTTACTTAAAATACTCAGCAAAAAAAAAGTGAGTATGCGTTAAGACTAGTGGAAAGGATCCATTGCATTCATTGCAGGCTGAGATTGAGAGCTCCTATATCGGAGCGTTCGGTCTCAGCCTTGTCTCTTGTGCCAGGTCATGCGATCTCTGCAAATGCGATCACATGTACTGGCATTTTGAAAGAATGAGGCAGTGTGATTTACACACTGCTTCTGTGTCTTCTCTTTGCCTGTCTCTCCCTTACGATCAAAGTAAGGGAGAGAGAAGCAGAGAGGAGACACCTAGTGGTGAAAAAAATGCAGCAGCTGGGGTATTAACCCCTTCACTGCTTATGCTGGAGGCTGCCTGGATGCAGGTCTATTTCTGACCTGCTAAAATCAACTTTTTTTTTCAAAAAAAATATCTCAATAAACAAAACTGAGTGTGTGATTGTTGTGGAGCCATGTAATACACTTATACACACCGCCAAATGTCATCAATAAAAAAGTGGGAAAATAGGGTGGGAAAAAGGGACATGGGGATTTTCACCAGGGGGGGGAGTGCCCACTTTTGTAGGTATGACTTACTGGTCATACCTTTCATGCAGTCGCCATAAAAACTTAACCCCTTGTGCCCAAATGATCCCAAGAGTGTTTTTTTAACTTTTTTTTTACCGTTTTCTTTAATTTTACAAAAAAAAATGGTGGGTTATCCATATAAGTGGGGTATCAAATGAAAGCCCTATTTGTGTGTAAAAAAAAAAAACAGTATATAATTTAGGTGGATGGACTAAAAGACTTAGAGGGAAAACACTACTGAACAAAGATATAGTCAAAAAGGTCAGAACTGCTCCAGTCCGTAAGTGAATCCACCTCGGATTTTCCCAGTACTTAAAGGGTTAAGCACACATCATTAATAAGTTAATCACTCCCTACATATTAATCAGTCACCAGATTTATATATATAGTATATACACACATACATACATACATATACACATACACACAAACACAATCACTATAGGCATTTACTATAGATCCATTGTGGTGTTCAAAAAAAAAGAATTTAGTTTTATTATATATATATATACATACACACACAACATATTTTTGTTTGTCCTTGGGTCTATCCGGTCTTTACATTTTGTTCTGTGACGAGCGCTGTGATCTTTTGGACATCATACTTCACTTGCACTAACATATCTTTAGTTTTACTTTTCATTTTTTTTTTTTATTACATATATTTTCATTTTATATTATACATTTGGTTAGTTTGTATGTCGGTGCGTGTGTTGTCTGTTATGATCACCACGCATGTTAATTTTTATTTGGGACCTATCACGTGACATTGTTTATGCTTGCTGTCTTGATGACGTCACGTGGCAGATTCCTAACTTTTGTTTGGTCTTTTTTTGATGACATCCTCTTTTGTTCATTGTATATGTTGTTATCCAGAATTTGCCAAACGGCCTTGTTGACACGAGTCTTCCTGCTAACGGCATTGAAATATCCCCATGATCAGAATGTCTGATTATTTTATTAATTTTTATTGAGATTGCAGGGGTAGCTATTGTATATCATTCTTTGTCATATTTTAGTTGTATGTTAGTTCTGATATGTTTATGATGTCTCCTTATGTTAAATTTGTTCTGATCACATGCTTTCCAATGCGGAAGTTTCATTGACGTATATGTGATGAGCCTTTGGCTTTGTTAGCTGCGTAAGACACAATGTGTTTTGAATCATCTGTTTGGGTAAGTTTACTGATTGAAAATAACCATGCCAATGTAATTGTAGCATCTAATATTTAAATGTGTCATCAGTAATGGCTTATTTGTATTTTTTATCACTCTATTTATTATCTTTGAAAAAGTGGCACACTGTTGCCGTGATATGTGTGAGATAGAGTAAGTTAAATGTTATTATTATTTGGGCAATCATTTTACTTGTTATATATTTCCCAATAAATTTTAGATTTTTTATTTTGGAAGTCATTTAGTTTTTATTTGGATTATTGGAGTCTTTCTGGAGCTACCTGAGTGGAACCGGGTTATACTCTCTGCCTGCGCTTTCGTCAGCATTATTCCTAGCTGAGTATTTATTTGATGTTTGTCTTAATATCACTGCTCTTGACATACTACACTATTTGGAGCTTCTATTTGTAGTTTTTTGATGGATATTGGCCTCTGCCTCATTTCTCTTGAAGGATAAGAGAACTTTTTCCACCAGAAGATCGTTTTATTATGTCTTCAAAGTGGAACTACCACCCCTGTTCAAATTTGGCCTAAATAAATACCCATCTTGCGACTAGCTGCTCAATAGCGCTAGTTGCCAGAATTATTACCTGGTTATTGAGAATTAAACACTGTTCCCAGCTGACACGCAGGAAACAAAGCAGACATCTTTGCATAGTGACATCTGCGCACTTGCGTTGTCAGTCCCTTTTGGAGCCAAACGGCTCCTAGCAACACCTCCTAGAGCAGGCTGGGACTGACACTGCAGGCGTCACCAGGTCCGGACTGGGACAAAAAATAGGCACGGGCATTTAAGGCTGAGCAGCCCATTTTTATTTTTTGAGCAGCCAATGGGGGGGGAGGATTTTCGGCAGCAGACGTTCGTTATTTTTTTAAATGCCCGGACCGGCCCTGGACCCAGTACAAGGATTTTTGTATATACGGGCGAAGGTGCATTTTGATGCCCCCACCCCATCCGACCCAGACACAATCCCCTGCCCCCGCCCACATAATCACCTCCACACTCTGCCCACCTCCACACTGCCCACCCCCACATTGCCCACACTGTCCACCTCCACAATGCTCCCTTCATCTCCACAATGCCCCCTTCATCTCCACAATGCCTCTCATCTCCACATTGCCCCTACCACAATGCCCCCTTCATCTCCACATTGCCCATTCCACAATACCCCCTTCATCTCCACATTGCCACTTCCACAATTCCCCTTCATCTCCACATTGCCACTTCCACAATTCCCCTTCATCTCCACATTGCCCATTCATCAATGTCCCATAAAGCCCCTTCATCTCCACATTGCCTCTTGATCCCCTACCTTGAGTCATCTCTCAGCGCTCTGTATTACTACAGAGCCTGGGTCACCGGACCGGCCCACCGAGCAAATGCCCGGTATGGCCGATGGCCAGTCCGGGCCTCACTATGGAAAGATGTCTGCGCTGTTTCCTGCGTGTCAGTCCAGGAACAGTGTTTAATTCTCAATAACCAGGTAATAATTCTGGTGACTAGCGCTACTGAGCAGCTAGTTTCCAGATGGGTATTTATTTGGGACAAATAGGGGTGGTAGTTCTGCTTTCAGGTTGATCGCTGAATAATGTACCTCCAGAACATGGAAAGAAACAGCATGTTTTTGGAGGAGATATCTGTGTCCCAAGCTTTTATTCACAAGACTCTTCTTGTGGTAACAGATAAGCCAGAGGATTTTTTAAAATAATTTTACGTTAACCAATGATGCATCACATGCAAAATTGATTGCATCTATCATAGTCGATGATTATTTTATGAGCCATGATCCTGAAACTTCAATCTACTCCTTGAAATCAGACATCCAGATTTGAAAGGTTCTAAAAATACAGGCCATGGCAGTTGCTGTTTTGAGGTTCTGGCCTATTGTTCTGTACTGCTTTTTTAACCATTTGAGTGCCAGAGTGATTGCTTTGCAATGCATTCCGTACCACTCTGGCACTCAAAGGGTTAAAAGGATAGTAATACTTAATATTTTTATTTTATATTGTAGTCCTTAAAAAAACAATAAAAATGATATAAGTCACATCTCCCAAACCTTTATGGTTTGAGAGATATTAGCAAGTAAAGTTTGCCCTGGAGTGACGTCACTGCTCTAGCTGTCAGATTTGGAATCCAGTCGTGGCTCTTCAGCAGTGCTGAGATCACGATCTTTAAAAAGAATTTCTTCATTGGAATGGTCTACAAAGTGTGCTTGCAAGCCAGGCACACACTGTAGACAGTTCCAATGAAGTACTTCTTTTTAAAGATCGTGATCTCGGCACTGCTAAAGAGCTGCCCGCTGATCTGTGGACCGGATTCCAAATATGCCCACTAGATGGCAAACTTGGCTATAAAAAAAAAAAAAAAAAAAAAAAAAAGAGAACTTTCCTTTACTTGCTAATATCTCCCAAACCATAAAAATATATATAACTAGTAGAGTAAATGGATACAATTATTAGCCGAGTAGGTTGTAGAGTGCAAGCTTTTAACACCACTTATGTCTCTTCGTCATGTCTGACAAAGCACCTTAAATGGTCTTAAAAGCTTGCACTCTAAGTTGACGTGTCCATCTAACTCAGCTCACGTCATATTGATCCAGATGACGGGAAAAAAGTAATTTACAATTAAGCCCAAAGTGGGTAAAAGAAATTCCTCCCTGACTCCAAATGGTAGTTGGATATTTCCCTGGATCAACGCCCTACCTGCCCAACTGTCATAATTCTCAGTATTGTTCTGTGCTAGATAGGTATCCATTACCTTTTTGAAAGCAATTACAGTATCTGCAAACACAGCATCCCAACCAAACAATTCCATAACTTTACTGCCCTTACTAAAAAAACAAAAATCCGTGCCTTTGTGCCTCTTACTATTTGCTCAACTCTGAGTAAATAGTTCCTTGGACAGTTCTTTGTATTGACTTGAATATATTTGTAACTGGACATCTCTTCTCTAATTTAAACAAACCCAGTCTGGCTAGTCTCTTTAGAACACAAATCCTCCAATCTGCAGTTTGTTTGCATGACTGCACTTTTTCCAGATGAATAATCTCTTTTGAAGAACTGGTGCCAAAACTGCACTCCATATTCTAGATGAGGCCTTACCAAGGGTTTATATATAGGTAGAATTATATTCTCATCCCATGCATCTGTTGTTACTCTGCCAATAAAGGTAAAACTTATGCTTTACTAGTCTCCTCCTTTATCCACGGCTAACACAATCTCAACATTTGCTCACAGATAGCCAGAAGTGTACCCAACAAAACATACCTAAATGGATAGCAAAATTATGGAACTGTGTCTGACCTACAAGGTACTAGACATCAGTCAATGCTCTGGCACTCAAAACCATTAATAGAGATAGGACAGAAGGGAAAGTAAATAAGCTTTATTTAGAAGCCCCAGAGAAACACTAACAGTGAAAATATATTAAAAAAATATATATTTTTAAGTTTGTGAGGCCACTTGAGAGTGTCAGATAAGTTCCCCAATGTCGTATTTATTTTTTTTCCTTCTATGAGGGATTGGTTATTTAATTTTTTGATCTAGGGAAATATCCGACTGCCATTTTGAGTCAGGAAGGAATTTTGTTTTACACACTTGGGGTACGATTATAAATAGTTTTGGGGGGGGGGGGGTTGTCTTCCCCTGGATCAAACTGGGTGATAGGCATACCTGGGAACTCTCAGGGTTTGACCCAGAGACTCAGGGTTTTGACCCAAATCTCAGGGTGAAGGGCCAAATTCTCAGGGTGAGAGAGGTCTGTGTCACCTACTATATGAATTTCCCCAATTGTATTCCTTAGCCTCTAAACTGGTGCCATTAGTACCAGAAAAGACAGTGGGAGATGTCTTGTTTGTGTTCAGGCAGTGAGTTATCCAAACTGTAGCATGTTAAAGGTCCCTCGCGCACAGACCGAAGCACCTCTGTATTAGAGCAAGCAGGCACATATCGCATAAAATCTACATTATGGGAAGATTTAAAGGTTAATATTTCAAAGATCACAGGGTCAGCTCATCTTGAAAGTTCCCAGGTATGGCGATAGGACATAGGCGGAAATTGATGGGTGCATATCTTTTTTTCAAAGTCGACAACAATATGTTAACATTGGTTACTTACTCCAGTTGTGAAGTTGCATACTTTTCAAGGTTGGCTCTAATTTTTATACCAAAAATGCTTCTATGTCAGGCTGACACAAATGAGATATGGCGCAGTTCTATAATACCAGCATCCAAAACACATCTATCCCTGTTAAAACCTTGGAGTTACAAGCATTACAGTACACCTACAGGAAAAATACATTATAGCATTCTCATTTACGAACTGAAACCAGTAAAGAAGTACTGCCATTAGTATCACTCTGTAAGCAGATTTCACTTTATCGCTAAACCATCGACAGATTATATACAAACGCTTATAGCAATCTATAAAAAATCGATATCTCATTAGAATGACGTGTATTAACGCCACAAGAAAAGATTCAATAATCTAATTAAATGAATAAAAAAAATTAAAGCAACAACAATTCATAGTCCCAACGCCCATGTTGTTAGAGGCGGAAGTGATGCTGTAATGCCATCCGACGGTTCCGGTTGGGGGAGGAGGGTACAGCTAGCTTTGCGTGGTGTTGTGTTCCTGCATCCTGGTATCTCGGAGCCTCCATCCTGCTCTCTAAGTGCCCGGACTGAAAACAGGAAGTGAGTATGAGGCCCGGCCCTGTGTGTGACAGGGAGGAAAGCCCCGACACCGTATTCCTCCATATACTGTCTACTGCTTTGTGTATGGGACCACCTTAGACAGACAACTAGTCCCTATGCTGCAGTACTCACTGTATGATGTTCGGGAAGCTAGTTTAGTCTGGGCGTTTGTTTATATGTATAAATACATTTTAGCAGCCAGATGTGCATATACTAGGAAGTGTGGCTGCAGACTGATGTATTGGTGAGGTCCATATTGCTCTCTAGTGATCCCTAGAAGTCATTTACCACGACTCTGATGCACCGGTGCTGATGCTGGGCACTTGCTTGATGTACCACCTTTGTTTTTTTTTTGTTGCAGCCTATGGGAATGCTGAGTGTCAAATGTGTATGTGTGTGTGTATATATATATATATATATATATATAAATCTGTACAATATGTTTGTTTTTGGCACCCTGATTGTGAGCAATAAGCATAAGTTATGTTAATGAATTTATGTTTCATTATGTCCTTGACAAAGGACCTATAAATGTTAGAGGTTAGGGGATGTCTTGGGCAATAAAAATAGTGAGCGTTTCCTGCTTTGATAATTGTAATAAAAATGTAACGTGGGGCCTTATTTACAAGCAAAATGAGGAGCAATTCTAGTGCAAACTAACTGTACCACTGGAGATAAATAAATACACCAGACTCTCATTTATTAAAATATGGATTTTAATCAATTGAACACCAGGGAGGTTTCTAAATCATTATTTGATGATGCACTGTAGACCCCTCTAGCATTCAAGGGGTTCAAGGCCATGTCTCCTTTTGCTCCAGAGCTGCCCCTCATTTCTTTTGTGAATAAGGTCCTTTGTTTAATAAAAGTGGTGGGACTCGCCGTGACTGTCTTAACTGTGTGTGTGGTGACCGGTACAGGCTTCAGAAACAAGATTCTCCCACGCCCCCAATAGCAGTATTCCAAAAAGGAAAAGAACCACATTTTAATCAGTATAATGAATCAAAGGATACACTCTTCAAAATATAAAATGTAAGGCATAAAACAATAATTTACTGGATAAGGTCCGACAAGGGAGATATACGTTTTTGGAGCATCTGGACCCTCAAACATGGGCTCACGGTCACCCCACTCTCACTGTTAACTTATGTACATGTTAGAGCCATAACACACACACACTCACACTCTCTCTCTCTCTCTCTCTCTCTCTCTCTCTCTCTCTCTCTCTCTCTCTCTCTCTCTCTCTCTCTCTCTCTCTCTCTCTCTCTCTATATATATATATATATATATATATATATATATATATATATATATATATATAATTACATATGTTGATACATTTAACAGAAATGAACACCTAGCATAATAATGGTCTAAATAAATAATCCTTCAAGGATCAGAGGGGTGTGCAACGCTTGCCCATCTGGCTTTTTAAAGGGCTGGGATTAATTTATATAACACCAAATGATTTATGTCCCACTATGCGTTTACTCCTTGTGGCCTTCTACTTCAGAGGTTTCCAAACCTATGGGTGGGAGCACTGACAGGCCATACATTTTGGATTTTGTTGCAGGAGAACAGATGAGTTAAAGGGATAGTAATGTTTAATTTTTCAAGTAAAATCTAGTATTCTGTATTCTTTTTTATAACAATGTGTAGCAAGAAAACATTATTAAACGCTGCCAATTTTCATTTACAGTCTAATAAAGTTTCCCCCTCCCGCCCCTTCCACTTACCTCAGCAGCCTCAGCAAGCCAGCCTGGACAGAATGCGACGAGTGACGACAGTCTTCCAGCATAAGAAAAACCTGCCCTCTTTCATCAATGGGGCAGGCTTTCCCTTATACTGAAAGAAGAAAGATTGTCCCTCGACGCAGCACGTCCGGTCCGCGGACCGAATTCCAAATCTGCGGGGAGGCTGCGGAAGTAAGTGGAAGGGGTGGGAGGGGGAAACTTTATTAGACTGTAAATGAAAAACGGCAGAGTTTAATAATGTTTTCTTGCAACACATCATTCTAAAAAAAAAAAAAAAATACAGAATACTCAATTTTACTTGAAAAATTAAACATTACTATCCCTTTAATCAGAGACAGACATTTTGACTGAAATCATTTGTGCTCAAGCAGGGAAATCCTAAAGGCATGGGCTGTTAATTGTTAAGTGCCGCACGGCCAGCACTTAAGAACCACAGAGTTTTTTTTTTTTTTTTAATATTGTTCATCCGATTCAGGGCTCCCCGAGCAGCGTGCAGCCCTGAAATCCATGACGTGCCAGGACAGTCACTGGTTCTTAAGTGCCAGACAGCTGTGGTGGTCCTGGCACTGCATTGGACTTTAAGGGGTTAAGGAACTGTTTGAGAACCACTGGTGCAGTATATAATCTGTGTATCCTGAATGGCTTCCAGATATGGATGCTGAAGAGGGGAGGCATTTTGGACACACACATGGACACACACAAAAGCAGGAACATTGCAGTATGCTTCATCTTGGTGTGTTCACTTGTGGCAGTGGTCTGCCATGTGATTAGCAAATGAGTATTTGGGGAAACTCACCACTTCTATTGTTAGCAGTCAGGTATTCCCAAATATCTTCCAAGTGTTTATAGAATTCTTATAATTGTGTGAATGAGATGAAACAGTTTATCTACATTGTGTATGAAATATTAATTTTACAGTCTTAAAGTGGTAGTAATGTTTCACAAAAACAGCAGCTCCAATTAATCTTCATAGCAATTGAGCCATAGAGAGTGTTATTTCAATACTGTGAGAGTTGTAGTTCAAGAGTAATTGAATGATAAAGTTTCCCCCACCAGCCGCTTTTACCTAGTGTAAACCCTCACTCCTCAGATGTGGAATCCAGTCCATAGATCAGACAGCTCACATCAAGGGTCAATATTCTACTGTGAGAACAATGAAAGCCCTGCCCCCCTTGACAGGTTTTTCAGCTTTTTATCTTCTTAATTGAAGACTCTCTGCAATCTACCTGGGCACCTCCCTGCTGCTCTGAGCTGAGTAGTGTTATATCAGTAAAAGGGGCGGGGGGATACTTTATCAGTCAATTACTCTTGAACTACAACTCTGACAGAATTGAAATAACACTCTCCAAAGTCCAAATACTATGATGATTAATTAGAGCTGCATTTATTATGAAACATTACTATCCCTTTAAACACCTGTCATCTAATACAGACAGAATCTGAGTTTTGCTGTTTTTATACTTGATATTTTTAGGAGTCCAAAAGCTGTTTGAAAGAAGGTTCTATATTGAGATCATTATTTTGCAGATAACATTTGATTACAACAGGGAATTTGGCTGAAAATTTTGATTCCAAATAGGAATGGCAATCCCTTAAAACCATGCAAGTTTCAAAATTGTTGAGTAGCTTTTGAGTACCAAACTGATGGAAAAAAATAAATACAGTTGTTGCCTGTGTCCTGCTCCATGGCAATAGAGTGGTTATTGTTTCTGCTCTCTAGGTTGGTGGAATGAATCAGCATATAAATAGCAGCTCCCCCTGTAGTTCCTTTAGTTATATTTGTCCTGCGTATCTAGAGAACAGAGATTTAGACATCCAGCCTTAGCTTTCTTTTGTGTGGATTTTAGCTTTTGTGGGATCGTTTGTGAAGAATAGAGTATCCCTTCTTCCATGAATGCATCATGATGCCACCTTGAGAAATGGTAAAAAAAAAAAAAAAATTTTTATCATTCAGTCCCGATAAGCTGGAGTCCTTCCTAAAAAGTATGAGGAAAATGTTAGGCCTCACAGATATTCAGTAGGAATTGGATGCAATTAATACCACGTTCTTCTGTATCCACTCTACGGCAATGGACCATGGGTATTGACTCCGCCTTCAAGCTGGGAGGACCAATTAAAATTATAAAATGTCAGTTCCTGCCCATTTGCTCAGTTATTTTGGTCCTACCAAGCTGGAGGACGGAGGTCTTATACCTCTTCAGCTCCATCTGGATACTAATCTGGAAAATAGGTTGGAGAATTATTCTACCCTCATCTTGAAAGAAAGGAGATTAACTCCTCTCAAAAGAAGAATATTTTTTATTTTTAGTTATATAATTTGCCTCCACTGCAGGTTACATTTTACCTCTGTCTGGAAGAGTTTTATGTATTCTGATCTTAATACATAAGGACAACAGAATCCGTTTGAAATAAGTCTTAAAATTGCCTTTCAATGCAAAGTTAAGCATAGGATGCCTCTTCTCTTACCGCTGCATGCTTTGCGGATCGCTGCCTGACTCCAGCGGTCAAAGACAGGCTCCTTGTGATGATGCGCACATTATTCCAGGAGTGGAACACAGAAGCAGGAAGTGGCCAGTTTCCAGCCCAGAGTCAACGGAGAGCAAGGAAAACAACTGCAAAAGCGTAAGTCTATTTAAAGGGGCAAAAGTGTGGGTGTTTTTGCTAATAGATGCACCTTTGTAGCTTATTAAAGTACTACTACAGTAAGCTTCAGATTGTTAGTCTATAGCACACATGTATATTGTAGAGGCTCATATTTGAACTATGTCTTCAAAAGACAGCTAAGTGGATAAGCAGAAGCAGTCTGCGGACGCACCCAAAGAAGACAAATCTGCACCCAAAACCAAAACTTGTGCTGGGTGTGAAACAAAGCTTTCAATTTCTGATTCAGCAAAACTGTGTTCAGAATGCTTAAGGAAGACTTCAGATACTGAAGTTCCATCCCAGTTTCCAGATTTCCTGGAATCGATGAAGGCTTCAATGCAGGACACCTTCACTAGCATGCAGGAAGCCTCCAGGAAGAGACAGCGTACCTCAGATCTGGATGAAGGTCCCACACATTTGCTAGACTATGACGATATCACCAGCGTACCAGAGTTAGAATCAGCTTCTTCAGCAGAGGAGGGTGAAATTACGGAAGAAGCCGGTACGTTCAGTCTGGATGAAGTTGACAGTCTAGTCCATTCCATGAGGAAAACCTTAGGATTGGAGTATACTCAAAAAAGACATGAATGTGATGGATACCGCTTTTATAGGTTATAAGAAGGAAGCTCCCACCTTCCCAGCCCACAGCTCCATTCAGGACATGATCGCTGCTGAATGGAAGGTGGGGGATCGGCATCCTCAGGACACTAGGAGAATGCAGCAAATGTATCCTTTTAAAGAAGACGACACAGGCAGTTGGGTGGCTGTCCCTAAGGTAGATGCTGCGGTTGCACAGATCTCTAAGCGTACCACTTTATTGCTGGAGGACGGTACTGCTCTCAGGGATCTGATGGACAAAAGGGCTGACGCAGCACTGAAGAAACAGTTCTCCGTTATTGGCCAAAATCTGAAAACCGCCATGGCGTGCGTGTTTAGAACCTTAAGTATTTGGATGAACGACTTTGAAGAAAAACTGGACCCTTCTGTTTCTAGATCTCGTCTTCTGAAAGACCTAACACCCATTAAAGACGCCATCAGTTTCTCTTGTGATGCCTCGATGGATCACATCTGAAGCCTAGCAAAGTCATCTGCCTTATCCATAACCAGCAGTAGAGCCATTTGGATCAAATCCTGGGATGCTGATTCAACTTCTAAGAACAAATTAGTTTCACTCCCGTTCACTGGAAGTAAGTTGTTTGGCAGTCAATTAGAGGACATTGTCTTATAATCTTCAGGTGGCAAGAGTCCATTTCTTCCTCAACAAAGAACAGTTAGATCCTCTCCTCCTAGAGCAGCATCTCCAAGAAGCAGTCCTTTCGTGATGCAAAGAGATATAGGCCTGGCAGGTCTTACAATCAGAGACAAAGAGGGGCTGCATAAGGAAACCAGGCTGGAGGTCGCAGGGACTTCCAAAGGAAGCCCAGATTCGTCCAGAACGCACAATGAAGAACAGTTGATCCCATCAATTTCTCCGGTAGGGGGCAGGCTGGAGAATTTCAGGGATGCATGGGAAGACCTAAACCCAGACAGGTGTGTATGGCAAATCCTGAAGATGGGATACAACTTAAAATTCAAGGCTGTCCCAGTCAGACACAGATTCAAATCAACCAAAATCAGGAATCCTCGATTGGCAGCCGGTATGAGGCAGGCAATCCAGAACCTGCTCCTCAACAGAGTGATAGGGTTTGTCCAGAAGGAACAAGAACACCATGGATATTATTCAACTGTTTTCTCTGTTCCCAAGCCTTCCAAAGATTAATGTATCCTCTTGGATCTCAAGGACATAAATTCCCATCTCAAACTCCAAAGAATCAAGATTGAAACTGTAACGGCTCTCAAGATTGTACAACCCGATCATTCCTGACCAGGATAGACCTCAAGGACTCATACTACCATGTCCTTGTTCAGCCATCACACAGAAGATTCCTGAAGTTTCATGTTTTTCATCACCATTACCAATACAGAGTACTGCCATTCGGTCTCGCCGCGGCACCGAGAGTTTTTACAAAGATAATAGCCATAGCCATAACAGCCTTGTGTCAGGAAGAGATACGAGTATTACCATATCTAGATGATCTGCTGATTGTGGAGAGATCAAGCGAAGAAGCAAGAGAAAGCACTGCAAAATGTCTACAGCTTCTGCAGAGACTAGGATGGATGATTAAACATGGACAAAAGCCAGCTTCAGCCATCACAAAGGCTACTATTCCTAGGAATCCAGTTTGACACCAGACTGGAAGTAGCAACTCTATCCCAGGAGAGGCAGGAGTGTCTTCATCTCTGAATATCAAAATTTCTGAAGCACCAGGTACAGACAGCTAAGGAGTTCTCCAGATTGTTGGGGAATTTAGCTTCAGCCCACCAGATAGTTCCCTGGGCCAGAGCACACAGCAGATTGTCTCAATCAAATTACCTGATGTATTACAAGAAGAACCCATCCAATGCAGTTCAGAATATTCCTATTCTCCCAGCCACAAGAAATTAACTAAAATGGTGGTGTCATCCAGAACACATTGCGCTAAGGAAAAGTCTAAGACCCATTCAGTGGGAAACAGTCACCACAGACGCAAGCAAAACAGGATGGGGAGACGTATGGAGACAGAAATCAGTCCAGGGAAGATGGACATCAAAAGCTACATATAAACATCTTGGAGCTCCAAGTAGTATGGTATAGTCTCAGTCACAGACAGACTTCAGACATTGTCATGTTCACATACGGTCAGACAACACGATGGCAGTACAATATTTACTAATCCAGGGCGGCACAAGAAGCAAGACGCTCAATCTGTTAGCTCTGAAGATACTGCTGTGGCCGGAATCACACCTGGAAACAGTGACCGCAACATACCTATCTGGGAATCTGAATATCCAGAAGGAAAAGGAATTGCACAGTTTGGACTTAGTCCGGTGTTTACAGATTTATCTACAAAGAACAAAGTCCCTTCGAAAGACACAGTTTCTCTTTGTGCATTTCGCAGGGAAAAACAGGGGCACAGCAGCTTCAAAAGCTTCAGTTGCCAGATGGATAAAAGATTGCATTCATCTGGCCTCTGAATCAGCTAAACTGATTCCCCCAACTGGCATTAAGGCTCACTCCACTAGAGCAATATCCACCTCCTGGGCACAGAAAGTGATCGCCACGCCGGAAGAGAGATGCAGGGCTGCCACCTAGTCATCAGTGTCCACCTTCATTAAACATTATAAACTTGATGTACAAATGTCTGTAGATGCTAAATTTGGCAGGAAGGTGCTGGAAGCAGCCATTCCTGTTTCCAACTAGTTACCTTCCCTGGACATTGGGGTACAGCTTTGGTAAATCCCACAATCCATTGCCGTGGATTGGACACAGAGGAAAAGGTGAAATTTATTCACCGATATTTTGTTTTCCTCTGTGTCCTTCCATGGCAACCCTTCCCTTCCTTGGGGGTCTGGTTATCAGTATCGTTCCAAACTGTCTTATTACTTCTGTTTCGTGATGTTACAATTATTATCCTGATTATATCTAATGATGTTTTTTATATATATATATATATATATATATATATATATATATATATATATATATATATATATATATATATATATATATATATATATATATATTTTACAGCTTGGTTAAGAAGAATAACTGAGCAAATGGGGGAGGAACTGACATTTTATCATTTTAATTGGCCCTACCAGCTTGAGGGTGGAGTCAATACCCACAGTCCATTGCCGTGGAAGGACACAGGGGAAAACAAAATATCAGTGAGTACATTTCACCTTTTGCTTACAAACAAAAACATTTCTCCTTTCCTTCTTGTACATCATTCCATTCAAAAAGTCTGAATGGGAAAAGGGTGATAACAGGTTTAGTATATTTAAGACATTTCAGAGAATGTATCCTTTTAGTGAAACTGAGATGAAGCTGTTGGTTACCCCTGTCAGAATTGATGTAGCACATTTGGCAATGAGGATAATTATTCCAGTGGAAGAGCTCTTCCTTCAGAGACCTTATAGATAGGAAAATAGAGGGTGCACTGAAGAAGCAGTGCGCTCTCTTGGTTCAGAACTTTAAGGTAGCCACAGCAAGTGCATGCATAACCAGAACAATGCATATCAGGTTAACTGAAGTAACGGAAAATATTGAATCTTCTGTCTCATGATCTAGACTGATGAAGTAGGTTGCATCCATCAATGACGCTACTAGTTTTTCATGCAGCGCGTAATTGGATATTAAGTTATTGGCTAGGTCTTCAGCCATTTGTTATTGTAAGACCCTCCATTTGATTAAGATCTTGGGGAGCAGATTCTTCATGTAAGTCCAGAATACCAGCCCTGCCTTTTTTGCGGTGAACTGCTTTTTGGGGAACAACTACAGGAACTAATAAACAAGCTGTCAGGGGGTAAGTCTTACCTTCTGCCAAAGGAAACATCCAGACCTGCCCCTCAAGCCTGTTCTTATCTAGATTACAGGTTTTTCGCGATTCAAACAAGTTTCAACCTACCAGGAAACAAGGTTCTTCACAGGACACAAGGGGAGGATTCAAGAAGGATTTTCACCCAAGGGGGTTAGTTCAGAAAGGAATATTGAGGAGCAACATGCCCCACCCCAGATTTTAGTTGGTGGCAGACTTGGATACTTTTTAAAGGCCTGGAAGTCAGTATCTCAACTAGACAATTGGGTTTACCAGGTTGTGGGCATGGGATACCCCTTAGAATTCAGTGTTTTGTGATAACAATAATGTTTTCAGAAAATCTAGGATATCCTTGAATCCTTCCAAGGCAGCAAGAAAATTCCTCAGGTTTGTTCTACAGCATACATAGTTTCAGTTCAGTTATTGCCATAATGACGTCCACACGTCTGCGCTGTCAGTCCCTTTTGAAGCCGGACGGCTCCTAGCAATGCCTCCTAGACCCGGCTGGGACTGACAGCGCAGGCGCACGGACATTGTTTTCGCAAGATGTCCGCGTTCCGTGATGCTGTCAGCCCGTGAAGAAAGGCTAAATCTGTTTGTCAAGGTAATAATTCTGGTGACTAGCGCTACCAAGCAGTTAGTCGCCAGATAGGGAGTTATGTAAGCTAAAGTTGTGTTCAGGTGGTAGTTCCGCTTTAATGTAGATAAATGTAAGGTTATGCATTTGGGCTATAGAAACAAACATGCTACATATACTCTAAATGAGATACAACTCAGGGAATCCTTATTCAAGAGATTTAGGAGTACTGATATACTTCACAGCAGTGTGCAGAGTCACTCAGCTGCTGCAAGAACAAATAGGGTTCTAACCTGCATAAAAAAGAGGTATAGATGCAAGGGATGCTAATATTATCCTGCCTCTATATAAATCCTTGGTTAGGCCTCATCTAGAATATGGAGTACAATTTTGGGTGCCAGTTATTAAAAAAAAAAAAAAAAAAAAAAAAGGTTGAACTGGAAAAAGTGCAGAGACATGCAACAAAACTGATTAAGAGATTGGAGGATCTGAGTTATAAAGAGAGACTAGCCAAACTGGGTTTGTTTACATTAGAGAAGAGATGTCTAAGGGTTGATATGATTACCATTTACAAATACATTCAAGGTCAATACAAAGAACTATCCAATTAATTATTTACGCTAAGAATGTTAACTATGTTGCTATTTTATGCTACTATGATTGATCCTACCCATCTAGAGGGAAGAGTCAATACTTTTCTTACCCTGGAGAGACATAGAAGGAAATTAAATATATTTCAGTACATTTCTCCCTTTACTCTTTAGTGCTATGATAAACTTTAGTTATACCTATAACCCAAACCAAGATTGTCAGAAAGAAGGGACATTTTAATTTCATCAGTAGAACCTGAGATATTGTCTTTTAAATTAAAAAACCAAATGAAAATAACTTAAATGCTACACATGCTCAGTTAGAACATCCAGAACTCTCAATCACAGCGTTGAATGTTCTCTACTGCTCAAGTGCAACAATTTAATTATCTCTACATCCTTGCTGTGACCACTGTGAATTTGGTGTGGCCCACATTGTTTTTCTGTGTCTCAATATCACAGTTAACCATAGGTGTTCCCAAGACATAACAAAGCACGCTTCTTGCATTGGAAAGATAAAAATTAAAGGAAAAAAAAAAGTGACGGACAACTGTTTGGCAGTAGCTGACATCCAAAGTCTAATCCAGCTCCCTCCTCTACAAAACATAGAAGAGCAGTCTGAGACCTCTCTGACCATTCATCCAATGTTTTTGGCCTTCAGGCTTAGCAGTGAAGCAAAGCTGCAGTATAAATTTTACATTGAGGCTGAATTGCTACATTACGATTCGGAAAGCAGACTATGCTCAATTTTTCATTAGACCTGCTGGCTAAGCACTACCAAATTTGGGGTTGCTGACCTGCAGGATATGTGAGACCTTGCAGCTTTGGGCTCCCCTCACCCTTTGCATTTCTCTCCTCCTCAGCCTTTTTCATCACCTTAACATTACTCAACCCTTTTGGCTCCACCTCTGCCTCTTATTCTCCTCTCTGCCTCTCAGATCCACTCTGCTTCTCCCAGACTGCCCCTGCCTCTCATCCGTTCGTGTTCTCTCTCTCTCTCCCCCCAAGTTGCCTACTTCCTCTCTTGCAGCCACGTTTCCTTCTGAGTTCCGTTCACTATTCCTGAATTTCCATAGCACTGCAATGCTTTTAGGCTGCATGATGATGTTGCCTTCCATGTACCTGACCCCACCACCATTACTATAGCAGATGGCTACTTTGTACACACAATGGTGATTGGCCAGTTGTTATACAACTTAAAGTGATAGTAATGTTTCACAAAAACAGCAGCTCCAATTAATCTTCATAGTATTTGAGCCATAGAGAGTGTTATTTCATTACTGTGAGAGTTGTAGTTCAAGAGTAATTAAAAGATAAAGTTTCCCCCTCCTGCCCCTTTTACCTAGTATAAGCCCCCACTCCTCAGATGTGGAATCCAGTCCATAGACCAGACAGCTCACATCAAGGGTCAATATTCTACTGTTAGAACAATGAAAACCCTGCCCCCCCTTGACAGGTTTTTCAGCTTTTTTCCCTTATCTTAACTGAAGATTGTCCCTCTCTGCAGTCTACCTGACACTCCCTGCTGCTGAGCAGTGTTACATCAGTAAAAGGGGCGGGAGGGGAATACTTTATTATTTAATTACTCTTGAACTACAACTCTGAGAGAATTGAAATAACACTCTCAAAGGCCTAAATACTATGAAGATTAATTAGAGCTGTTTTATTATGAAACATTACTATCCCTTTAAGACTGCCGGGTCTTGTTCCTTATTTCACTGCCCACACCTGACATCTTTGCCTCCTTTCATAGCTCATGGGTAGTCATTGACCCCAAAATATACTGTTCCTCTGTGAGACTTCTATAGCATTCAATAAGTTAAAAGTCCCATTTAACTCTTTCAGTGCCAGGGGCTTGGGCCATTTCCTTTACCCTGTAGGCCAGACACATTTTCAGCATTTTTGCTAACCATCTGTTTAGGCTTGATTTCTGTTGGGAAATGTCTAGTTACATATGGAAAACTATATATTTTGTTTTTTTATGGGGGGGTTTTGTCCCAAAATGAATGGAGCTTTTTCGTGGTACCTTACATAAAGTGAATGTAGCATTGTGCAAAAAGCTATGATGACAATTACAAAAACAAATGAAAAATGACTTACTTTGCTAAAATCACATACTATATATCAACAAAAATGTTACCTTTGCTTGTGAAAGTTTCAATTATATGAAAAAGCCTTGTGTCACCGTAGTACAAAAATACCAAACTGATATATTTTTCCTACGTCTATGGCTAGAGCAGATCCCTAATCACTAGGGACCGCAAAACGGCATTTACAACGTTATAAACAAATATGCACATTCTAGAGTTTTTGTGGTAAAACTACCCTAAAAAAGTAGAATAACTATATAAAATTATAAATTTCTGGAAAGTAGATATTGTACCACATCAAATGAGGGGTCACTTGCCTTCTTACCCCAAGCCCGATGTGCACAGATGTTTCCAGAAGGTGGCTCAATAGGAAAAAAAAGACAATTTTGTTTTAAATATTTCCACCCTTTCAAATATATAGAAATATGTTTAAAAAAAAAACAACAAAAAAAAAACAAAACTAAATAATTTCCAACTGAGATCATTAGCCAGTACTCTTAGGAGAACAATGGCACCCCATTGCTAGAACTGCAAAAGTTCACCAAAAGTACACCAACCTCTGATGATTTTTTTTTTTTCTTTTACAATTTGCAAAACAACTATAACATACATTAATTAGTCCTTATTATAATTTGTACAAAAAATATTATCCCTATTATATTCTCACAAAATACAGTCTTCTAAATATAATACATTTTGCTAACTCATTCATCCACTTCCTCATTCAAACTTGGACGTATATAACTTTGAAGGCATCTCTGCTGATTTTTCTATTTCCTTTTGTATGGAGACCTCGGGTGCTAGGATGCAAATTTCCTCATACTTCCTGAAATCAAAGCATGAGTCATAAAAACCCCTTTCCATAACACACTGATAAGAGATCTGATCTATTACTTCCTGCCAGAGAGGAGTCGTGGCTCTTCTCCAATATCTAGCTATACAGATCTTTACTGCAGTGAAAATATTAACCAGTAGAGCCTGATGAATCTTCCTGCTCAATGGTAAATCTAATAAAAAACTGAAATGCCTGTGGTGTTAAATCTACCTGATGACCAAAAATAACCCTAATAAGAACTGTCACTCCTATCTTTAGTTCAGCTAATCCCGTACATTCCCACCATCCTATATAATAATTTGCTAAAAAGTTTGTAACGATGCAGTCATGCACAGTAGAGTTGGCTGTGTGCGCTGCAGTCATACAGTCAGCTTCGGTGTGCAGAGAGGACTACAGTCTGAAATCGGAGCGGCCCGCTCCGTTATCAGCTGCAGCGTGGGCTGCCTCCCATGCGCATGACTGCACCATGGCCTGTGTACACGGGCTTTTCAACTAGTATATAATACATGGTTCCGATTGCTCCTTCACATCTCTAACATTTACTTGATACAGAACTTTTGACCTTAGGACGAGCTGGTACCGTGTACCATCCGAGAAAAACCTTAATATGCAACTCCTGTAAAGTAACAGAATGTACTGTCTTCCTTATAAAATTAAAGGACCATTCCCAAGCCTCCCTAGAAAACAAATTTCCTAAATCTCTATGCCAATTCAAAATAGGAGAAGGGAGGAAGTCATCTTGCCTCCCATTTAGAAGATTCATAGTTCTAGATATCAACTTTGTGCAGAACCCTTTCTCTATAAAACTGTCTAATTCTGAATAAGGGCCAAGGGGATTAGATTTAAAAAAATGTACTATTCGTTTGTATGTATCCATCTCCTGATTCTTTAAATGGTTAGTAATGGCTTTTTAAAACATAACAAAATATTGTATCTCTCAAACCTTTATAGTTTGATAGAGAGAGAACATTTTAAAGTTCCCCTTTCCCTGACATCAGCGGTAAGCTGACTGTAGGAGATCCTGGTCCGGGGACTAAGAGGCGGCTCTTCAGCAGAGCCGAAATACAGCAAATTTAAAAAGAAATACTTCACTGGAACGGTCTACAAAGTGTGCTTGCAAACCAGGCATACTTTGTAAACTGTTCCAATGAAGTATTTCTTTTTAGATTTCGGTATTTCGTCTCTTCTGACGAGCTGCCTCGAGTTGGCCGATACATATCGCCTGCTCTCAGTTTTACAGCTGACATCAGTGAGGGGGGAACTTTAAAACGTTCTATCTCTCAAACCATAAAGGTTTGAGAGATGGGACTGAGATCGTTTAATTTCTTTTTTTAATAGCTACAATATTTCGTTATGTTTAAAAAGACGTTACTATCTCTTTAAATGATATCTACTCTATTTCCTGAAATGACAGAATTCTGTTTAGTTCCACTATTTCAGAGAACTTTGTAATCCCACTGGCAATCAATCCTTTAATCTAACATCTGAAAATAGTTTTAAAGCCCCTGTACACCGGCCAGTACTGGCGGCGCTGTAGTCATGCGCAGTACTGACTGCCCGCGCCGCGGCTGATACAGAGCAGGGCTTTCCGAATTCAGAACGGAGTCCTCTCTGCGCACCGGAAAGTGTGCAGAGAGGACTCCTGTCTGAATTTGGAGCACCCCGCTCCGTATCAGCGACGTAGCATGCCGTCAGTACTGTGCATGACGGCTTCTGACAAACATCTTTAGCAAATTATAAAATAGGATATAAATCTCCAAAAGTCGGATTGGAGTCAACAATGTAACAAAGTTCCCCATACGCAAAAATGTATTAAAGCTTTTTAATATATTTTTGATCAACGGAAATTCTATTTCCATATCCCTAATTTAATTTTGTTTAACCCAGTATAATATAAAGGGATTCCATAAATTCTTATGTGCAATCTCAAGTTTAAGCCATCAAGGCGGATCACTTTTTCTAACGTCCCATGCTAAGGCATGTGTAAACATAGTAACCTGATGTAATTTATGAAGATCCGGTAACCCAAGTCCTAAATGGGTTGTACTTCTTAACATAATATTGCTAGATATTCTCGGCTTTTTGTATTGCCAGACATATTAAAAAATAACTATACATAGTGGACCCACCCCTAACCTTGTCCCACTGCACTGCTAGCCACAGACCCACACATAGTGACCACTAAGTCTGAGGCTTGTCCCTCTGCACTGGTAGCCCTAGAACCACACACACGCACACACAGTTGTACAACCACCACCATCGAAATTCTCTTGCATAAGTGGAAGCCAGCAAAGCAGCAAATTGTTGATTTTCTGAGAAACTTCCAGTGGGAAAAAACTGGACTTTCACTGTCGTTCAATACAGGTTACTGGTACATTGGGAGGCGATCCGCCCCTTTAAGTAGGCAGGAACATTTCTCTAAATGTATGCAGGGGGTGGAGCCTTCTCTTCCTCTTAAGCTGCCCTCAGCCAGAACAAGTCAGAATGATTTGTTCCTGCGTGCTGTGCACATCAGGTGGAGAACATCTCTCAATCAACGTTAGTTTTTTTGTTTTCTTCAAATATGGAATACCACCATTAGGCGGGTGACCATGGCTGACAATTGCCCTCTCCAAAGTGGCTAGCGCAGCTTCCAGGGATTTTCTGGTGGACCTTATGCCCTGATGAGGGAACAACTTGATTCAAGTAGCTTCCCTGGTGGGGATTATCCTTTGGTTAATTCCCTTTTCACATGGTTACCTGAAGACAGAAGTCCTGCAGAAAGGTGAGCCACCCTTTGAGTGCTGAAGGTCCACTTGTCCCACTGTGTCCCTTCATTGGGCTTGTATTTGGGAGTTCTCTTTATGCACTCCAGCACTCATTGGGTGTTTTTCTTTATATTGCACTGTATTTCTGCAATGTTTGTGTGTATGCCCTGGGTTTTGGAGCAGTTTATGTGGGTTTTAACCTTTTCCCTGCTGGTTTCCTTATTGGGATATTGTTTTATCATGTTTTACATGTGTTTGATATGTGTTTTGTAACTTTTTCCTGTCAGGGTAACTTTACTAAAAATTTATGTTCCGCGCCTTTAAGCGCGTTTTTCCCGCATAGCCGCCATTGCTCCTTTACTCTCTATGGGTTTACACAGTGTGGGACGTATCTCTGGAACCGCTTGTCGCAGCGACTTCAATGTGGGCTCAAATTGTTGGTCTTCCCTTGCTCTATCATCCGGTTGCATTATTCGGGGTGTTGGGGGGGCCTCGGGCTCTGTTTTGGGGTACTTTTGAGAAGAACTACGTTTCCCATGAGCGCTTGTTTCGTGCCCGTTTTCTGATTGGCTCCCGTCGCGGCAGCCATTTTGTGAGTTCTTCTCAGCGAGTATACTACGCAGGGACCGAGCCTTCTCTTTCTCCTCCGCAGATTAATCCTCCGCTTGCCAGATAAGTTTAAATTTAATAGTTTCTGGGGTGAATATTTAATCTTTCACACTTCAATTGGGTGATTCTTGTCAGTGGAGTATATCTGACGCTGTGAGCATGTCTACTCCACTGGAGTCAGGGGCTAGACCCAAGACTAAGGAGGCTGGGGTGTCAGTTTCTCCCATTGCGTTTTGCTCCTCCTGTCACTCTGGGCTGCCTAGAGAATTTTCTGGTCATTTATGCCCGAACTGTGCGGAAGGCCATGGCAGCAACCCAGGGATCTCAGATCCACTCTTCAGCTCTTTCCCTTTCAGGTTCAGGGGGCTCTTCAGGTTTGGCAGACCCCCTCCACTATCAGGACCGCCCTGCCCAAGCCACAGGGTGCTCCTGACGTGTCTGATTCTTCGGAGGAAGAATTGTTGCAGGATTCTGATGTTGAGGAGGGCACTGTTATTGAGTCTACCAGGTCCATTGGTGACCCTTATGAATGTGACCCTGAACTCTCTGCTGAGGGTTTGATCAGGGCTGTGCTAACTACCCTCAATCTTCCCTTGAGTCAGGAATCTACTCATGACCCAACGGATGTGTTTCAGAAACCTTCTAAGACTGTTATATGTTTTCCTACTAATCCTACTCTTGCACGTTTAGTCTCTGATGCGTGGAGAAATCCTGATAAATCTTCTTCAGTATCAAAAAAAGTTTGCTAAACGTTATCCCTTTCCTGAGACTGAACTTGCTAAATGGGTTCATCCCCCTAAGGTGGATGCTCCAGTTTCTAGGTTGTCTAAATCTACTGCCTTGGCTGTATCTGATGTTTCTGCCCTACAAGATTGGACGGATAAAAAGTTAGAATCTTGTCTTAAGTCTATTTTTGCCTCTATTGGCACTGCCATGCGTCCAACCTTTGCAGTGGCGTGGGTTAACCGGGCCATTGCGGTCTGGACTGAACAACTTACTGAGGCGGTTCGCCAGGATGCGCCAGTGTCTGAGCAGTTACAACTACTTGCTAATATTTCTGAAGCTCAGAATTACGTTTCTGACGCTGCTTTTGATGCTGTGCGCGTGATGGCGAGGGCCTCCACTTCATCTGTGGTGGCTAGACGCGCTCTTTGGCTAAAAATTTGGTCTGCTGACACCGCTTCTAAGAAAGCTCTGCTTTCTTTGCCCTTCCAAGGGACTTCACTGTTTGGATCTGAGCTTAAGGAAATGATTAGTGAGGCTACTGGCGGTAAAAGTACTCTTCTACCATCAGTTTTCAAAAAGAAGTTTCCAGCCAAACGCAATCGGTCCTTTTGTTCCTTCCAAACTGAGACACGCTGTGCGTCCCAGGCGGGTCCGCCCTCTGCGCGCTCCTCTCCAAGCCCAAACAGTCCTGGAAGCCCAAAGTTGCCCCCAAGGCCAAGACCTCCAAGACTGCTTTGGCATGACTCACCGAACCCGGGTCCGCATCCGGCTGTAGGTGGACGTCTCCACATTTTTCGCCGGATTTGGGAGGAGTCAGTGGCGGACCCTTGGGTTATTCAGGTGGTATCAGAGGGATACAGGATCCTTTTCTCTTCCCTTCCTCCCTTTCGGTTCCATTTTACTCGTCCTTCTCAGGAGCCTACAAAAAGGCGTCTGTTCGACGACGCTATTCAGGACCTTTTGGACAAAGAAGTCCTGGAATTGGTTCCTACAGAGGACACAGGTTCAGGATTTTATTCCAACCTGTTCGTGGTGGCCAAAAAGGACGGGGGCGCCCGTCCTATTCTGGACCTCAAAGATCTCAATTCCTTTGTTGTGAGTACCCACTATCGTCAGGAATCCCTGCGTACTGTGATAGTTGCTATGTCTCCAGGGGAATTCCTTGCTTCCCTGGACCTCCAGGATGCATATCTGCACATCCCTATACATCTGGAAAGCAGGCGGTATCTCAGGTTTGCCTGCCACATGGGCCATTTTCAATTTTCATCTCTTCCCTTTGGACTGACTTCAGCTCCTCAGGTTTTTCAGAGAGTCTTGGGGGCTTTGATAGCTGTGCTTCATCGGGATGGCATCAGGGTGACTCCCTACATGGACGATTTACTCCTGAAAGCTTCATCTGCAGAGATCCTTCACCAGCAGGTTCAGAAGTGCATACAGACACTCAATCGCCATGGGTGGATTGTGAATCTGGACAAGTCAGACTTGGTCCCATCTCAACAGATCCTTTTCTTGGGTCTCCTATTCGACACTCAGCAGTGCATGGTGTTTTTACCGGAAGAAGTGGCTCATCAGATTGCTCTCTGTGTATCCAAGATCCTGGAACTCGAGAGGGTTCCAGTGCCGAAGTTGACTTCTCTGGTGGGGAAGTTCATTTCCACTATAGAGGCAGTACCATTTGCCATGGCACACACCAGGGAGCTTCAGAGATTTGTGATCCAGACGTGCAAGACCCATCCAGATCATCTGCATCTGTCAGTCTCTCTTCTTCCTCATGTCGAGCTGAGCTTGGAATGGTGGTTGGACCTGTCTCATCTCCTGAAAGGGAGGTCCTTTCAGATTCCCTATTGGACCACAGTCACGACGGATGCCAGCCTCCGGGGATGGGGGGCAGTGTTGGGTCGTTTCAGGGCTCAGGGGAAATGGGGACTGGAAGAATCTTTCCTCTCCATCAATGTTCTGGAACTTCGTGCCATCTTCCTTGCCCTGAGACACTGGGAATCTCAGCTGGAGGGTTGTCCAGTCAGAGTGGAGTCCGACAACGCCACCGCAGTGGCCTACATCAACAGACAAGGCGGAACAAGAAGTCTCGCCGCGTGGTTGGAGGTCAAGGCCATTCTATCCTGGGCGGAGGCACATGTTCCCGTAATTTCTGCATATTCCAGGCGTAGACAACGTCATGGCAGACTTTCTCAGTCGTCACACAGTCGACAGCGGAGAGTGGGCTCTTCATCCAGAGGTGTTTCATCTTCTCACCCAGATGTGGGGGGTACCTGTAGTGGATCTGATGGCTACCAGACACAACAGGAAGGTTCCAGTGTTCTGCTCTCGGTGGAGGGACCCACTAGCTCTGGCGGTGGACGCATTGTCAATCCCTTGGGAATTCTCCCTAGCCTACATCTTCCCTCCTCTCCCTCTGTTAATCAGAGTCATCCAGAAGCTGAAGGTGGAGCGTTGTCCTGTCATCCTAATCACTCCGAACTGGCCTCGTCAGTCCTGGTATCCGGACCTGCTGGCCATGTCAGTGGCGGATCCCTTTCCGCTCCCTGCCCGTCCAGACCTGCTGCTTCAAGGCTACCTGTGGAAGGAGGATGTTCAGCATCTCCACTTGATGGCTTGGAGGTTGAATCCTCAATTCTGAAGAAGAAGGGATTTTCCTCTTCCGTGGTGTCTACGATGCTTAGGGCTCGCAAGCCTGTGTCCTCCAAGATATATCATCGAATATGGTCAACTTTTGTTGCATGGTGTGCTGATAAGGATCTATCGCTTGATTTCCATCTTCCCACTGTCTTGGCCTTTTTGCAGGATGGTGTTGAGAAGGGACTGAGTTCTCTCAAGGTTCAGACTTCTGCTCTGTCTGTCTTTTTCCAGGAACGCATTTCCGTTCTTCCTGATGTTAAAGTTTTCTTCCAAGTTGTGGCTCATGTTCGACCTGCTTTCAAGAGTCCAGCTCCTCAATGGGATCTCAATTTGGTGCTGGGGGTTCTTCAGAGACCCCCGTTTGAATCTTTAGCTTCCATTCCTTTACGTCTTTTGACCTGGAAAATGGCCTTCCTTTTGGCTATTGTATCAGTTCGCCGGGTGGTGGAGTTACAAGCCTTGTCTTGTGGTGTTCCACAAGGATAAGGCTGCGCTTCGTACCTCCAAGGAGTTTTTACCCAAGGTTGTCTCCGAATTTCACATCAATCAAGAGATTGTGGTGCCCTCTTTCTGCCCTAACCCTTCCTCTGACAAGGAGAGGGATCTTCATTTGTTGGATGTCGTGCATTGTCTCAAGTTTTATGTTCATCGCACTGAGTCTATCAGGAAGTCTGACGCTCTGTTTGTCATTCCTGAGGGGCCTAGGGCAGGGAGACCGGCATCCAAGGTGACCATTGCATCTTGGATAAAATCTACCATTCGTAAAGCCTACGAATTGCGGAATAAGCATGTCCCCTTTCAGGTTACTGCTCATTCCACCAGATCAATTGGGGCCTCTTGGGCCTATAAAAATCAAGCGTCTGCTGATCAGCTGTGCAGGGCGGCCACTTGGTCATCCGTGCACACATTCTCGAAGCACTATCGTGTGGATGTGCTGGCCTCGGCTGATGCCAGCTTTGGGAGAAAGGTCCTGGAGGCAGTTTTGCCTGTCTAGGATCTTCTTCTTCTGAGTTTCTCAGTGCTTCCTTACTGTTGAGCCCTGTTGGCTCTGGTTCAGTGTGCTGTGTTAGTTCATGGGGTTTGTTTTTACCCTTGGTTGGTGTCCGTTGACACTTCTGTCGTTGGGCTCTATGATTAATTGGTTCATAGGGGTTCTGGTGACTTTGAGGCCTTACGCTTGGTCCTTGCCTGCTTCCCACCTCTGGGAAAACTCAATGTTTGTACATCCCAATGTAGCAGTAACCTGTATTGGACGACAGTGAAAATAGGATTTTAGTCTTACCTGTTAAATCCTTTTCACTTAGTCCATACAGGTTACTGGTCTCCCACCCTGTCAAGGGACCATGCTTGGCTCTCCTGTGGCATTCAGTGGGAGACCTTTGGGGCATGCTCACAGGAGTCTTCATTTTCCTTCTTATCTCTGGTCAATATTAGTTTCTCAAATCATTCTGGCTTGTTCTGGCTGAGGGCAGCTTAAGAGGGAGGGGAGGCTCCACCCCCTGCATACATTTAGAGAAATGTTCCTGCCTACTTAAAGGGGCGGATTGCCTCCCAATGTACCAGTAACCTGTATGGACTAAGTGAAAAGGATTTAACAGGTAAGACTAAAATCCTATTTTTCTTCCATCTCTAATAGTGAGCCGTTGTGGGGCAAACCAAGTGCACTATAATGGACAACTTAAATTTCCATAAGCAACCTCTGTAGCATTCAAGTGGTTAAAAGCCCACATGTATTTATTAGATGGGGAAATTGGCAGGATGAGGCAGATAGTTCTATTCTGCTGTCAAAATCTGTTTCTGTGTTTTAAGCAATGGTCATTTTTATCCCCTGTTGTGTTGTTGGTTTGCTACCTAATTGCTCATCTTGGATTCTACATAAGGCCGTACTTTGCTGTCTGTTTCTTCCCCTACCCCTGGCACTCAAGCATAAGACAAGTCTAACATTTTTTACATATGAATAAGTGCTAGAGAGTTCCCCAGAGTTCCCCTAAAAAAGAAATGGGATAGCACCCTTTGTAAGAAATGGCAGACTTGAAAGGATGATTGTGGTCTTTAAAGAAATGGTTTCCCCAGCCTCATGCTATCCTGGTCATGTACTATTACTGCTCTGTGTATATAGATAGAAATATATCAAAGAGCTACTATGCACTCACGGACTTAAAAAAACAACAACGTTTAACGAATACAGCTACGTTTCGGTTCCCTTTGGTAAGGGAATCGAAACATTGCTGTATTCAGTATACTTTGTTGTTTTTTTGTTTTTTTTTTTAAGTACGAGAGTATATAGCAGCTCTTTGATATACCATATATTTCTAGTGCACCTGGCAGAAATATATTGCTTCAGCGTGAGTGCCAATCCTTTGGTATTTTAGATAGAAATATATAAATATCTAAATAACATTGTGCTAGAATACATTGCTCCCTGTGTGCATAACCGTACATGCGCAGTAGAGACTGCCCGAACAGTGCAGTCATGCACAGTAGAAACTGCGTGAACACGCCGGCTTCCAGTCAGAGGCACTGCTGATCCGGAGCAGGGCACTCAGAACGGCCCACTATACTCTGCTCTGGGGCAGTAGCCGAGGCCACTGGCTGGCACTTTGGCCCGTGTACACAGGCCTTCAATACAAGTAATCAATAAAAAGGTGGAAGTGTTGCTTATATAGTGTAATTTGTTTCTTCACTGCATGTATAATCTCCATTTTTATTCCTGTGTTGTGTTCTTGTACAGATTGAGTATGAGCACAAGTGAAGAAGAGTCTAGCACAGTGAAAGTACAGACCCGGAATTCTTTGACGCTTACTCAGGACCTCGACGGGAACCTCATCCTCCATTGTCCTCAGAATGGTACCTGACCTGTGTTGGCAATTTCTAGCAGTACATACCCTCTTGCATTTATTATAGTTGTCTTTGCCTATATCTACAGATTAAGTGTCAGTGATATTGCAAGCCAATTGACTTATGCAGGGAAGAAATGAGATGCAATCCTGGGTGCCATCACAGGGGAGCTGGAGTGGTCTCAGAGAAATTTCTAGAAGCCATAGGGTAACAGTATATTAAACTTTACAAAATACAAAGAGTTAAAAGGATAGTAATGTTTCACAATAAAAGCAGCTCCAATTAATCTTCATAGTATTTGGGCCCTGGAGAGTGTTATTTCAATACTGTCAGAGCTGTAGTTCAAGAGTAACAATGATAAAGTGACCCCCTCCCGCCCCTTTTACTGATGTAACACTGCTCACCTCAGAGCACCAAGACTGTCCGGATGCATAACAGAGAGGTACAATCTTCAGTGAGCATAAGGGAAAAACCTGTTGGGTCGGGGGGGGGGCAGGGTTTTCATTTTTCTCACAGTAAAAATATTGTCACTTGCTGTGAGCGGTCTGGTCCCAGGACCAGAATCCACATCTGAGGGGAAGTGGCTTACACTAGGTAAAAGGGGTTGGAGGATGATATTTTATTATTCAATTACTCTCGAACTACAGCTCTTACAGTACTGAAATAACACTCTTTCGCCTAAATATGATGAAGATTAATTTGAGCTGCTGTTTTTGTGAAACATTACTATCCCTTTAAGCTGACTTCTGCTTGTAACAGCCAATTAGAGACTTGAATTACCTAATAATAAGTGTGTTATACATAATACAATTTTTAAAGGAGCAGTAATGTTTCGTTATGTAAAACAAAGGTGCTCCCAATCCTGGTAGTTTTTATGGCTTTTTGTTTTTCTTAATTCATTTATTCAATGGCTATTTTCTGTTGATTTTGCCAGATGCTGATTTTGCTATCACTATCTATTGAGAGCTTTAGTTTAATGTTCAAACTCTGAGAGAACAGTAGGAAAAATATCTTCTGTACACCAGTTTGTGGTATTACTTAGTTGATAGTACTTGAAGTTAAAGGGATAATAATACTTCGTTTTATCTTTATTTTGTTTTGTAGGCATTAAAAAACATGAAGAACGATATAAGTCTTATCTCTCAAACCTTTATGGTTTAAGAGATTTTCACATGCAAATTTTCCCCCTCCCGCCCCTTTTACCTAGTGTAAGCCATCTCTTCTCAGATGTGAATCTGGTTGTAATACCAGACAGATAACAGCAGGGGACATTCTTCTTTGTATGAAAACAATGAAAGCCCTTCCCCCCCCCCCCCCCTTGACAAGTTTTTCAGCTTTTTCCCTTATCTTAATTGAAGATTGTCCCTCTCTGCAGTCTACCTGGGCACCTCCCTTCTGATCTGGCTGAACTGGGGGGGATACTTTGCTTGTGAATATCTCTTAAACCATAAAGGTTTGAGAGATAAGACTTATATCGTTCTTCATGTTTTTTTTAATGCCTACAAAATAAAATAAAGATAAAATGAAGTATTACTATCCCTTTAAACAATCCTTGGTGGCACTCAAAAGGTTAAACAAGCCTAACATACTTTAACATGAAAACTACTGACATGCAAAGAAATGTATTAGCGGTAATAACTTTCATCTGAAGCATCTTCCAGCAGTGATAGTACTCCTGTTTACTCTTTACTGATTGTGTTTTGTTTTTTGTTTTTTTAAATAAATCGAGTGTCAGTGAGCCGTGCAGCACGTTGCAGGCAATACATTAGAGGGGATCTCACCCTATACAAGTTTGTCTAAAATGTAAGTTTTTAGCGACTAGCTGGTATACTATTGTCATTTTTCTTTTTAATTCTTTGTTTGGCCGAAATTAAACCTTTAACGATGATCCAGTATCTTCCTTCTGGACAGACTGCAGTTACAGCTTTGTACCGCACTATTCCTCTGCTTACCTCTCTTGATCCAGTTTACATGCAGAAATCCTCTGCCATTGGAGGAGGCTGGATCGATGGAGGGAAGCGGAGGAAGAGTGACAAACTGCGGTACAGAGCAGGTAACCACAATCTGTCTGGAAGGAAGGCCGGATCATCGTTAAAGGTTTAATTTCGGCCAAAGAATTAAAAAGAAAAATGACAATAGTACTTACTTTTTAGACAAACTTGTGTATTGATGAAAGATCCCCTTTAATCACCCGTCTCAATTGGAATGCTGACATGTTATAAGTGGGTATATGTAGCGACATTACAAATCTGATGAACAAATGTAATCGTGATGGTTGTGTGTGCTTTGTTTGTAGTAATAAGACTGTGAGGCTGATATTATTGTATTTCTGACTTAATTCACAAACAGAAGAGATAGATGAGGACGGAATTGTAGGACCCCATACCAAGAGGCTGTGTTTGTCAACTGAGAATGAGCACAGTATCACTGAGACACCCTGCATATCTGTTGTTGCACTTCCACGTAAGTATGTGGCTATAAAACTGTAGTACAGGTGGTCTGTACGCTACCCTCTTATTGATCAGGTTGTTTGTATGTATGGAGAAATTGAAGCAGCTAATCAGAGTTTCTCAACTCTAGTCCTGCATTAACACCTAAAAGTCTAGTTTTACCACTAAAATATTAAGAAAAATATATATTGTAGGGCTTTTCTTCCTGAGTAAAACAAATGTATTGCCTGTTTTGGAGGTTGCTTTATTCGAACATTATCACAGTTCAAAGTGTCACAATGTAGTGGAGCTGTTACTATCACATACTGTGGAAAACTGTAGCCAGTGGCTCACCTTTCCCAGTTTAGTATAAAACTACAGTTTGAACTGTAATACATTTTGACTGAAACAACTCATCATTGTTTTTACTCTTCAGAAGAAGCCTTTCAGTACTGCTCCTTTAAGTAGTAAAACATGTGAGATTTAAATCAAATACTGAAACATGGAATTTGATGGCAGATAAGAACTAATTGACCCATTTAGTCTGCCAATTCCCTGTGTAGTTAGCTCAGACTTGCATTATTCTTTTAATAGAATACCACAGAATATATTTTTGGATTTTAATTCTCTACTCTGCAGGACCTTGAAATATAATTATTTTGCTTACGTCCAATATGGAACACAGGTACCATGGAATTGAGTCCCTCCTCCTGGAAGGCAGGGCACATCACAAAAGACAGGGTCTTTAGGGGTGGAGACTACCTCATCTTCATCCAGCTTAGCCCACCCTGCCTACTTCCTTGAATGTGTGTCCTGTTTTATTTTGTTTTTATTATTTAATGTTTAGGCAGGCTAAAGATTATGATGCTTCCTTTACTCTCCTTACCCACTGTTCCTCATGCCACACTGGGCTTCCAGGGGGATACTCTGGGTCTTTATGCCCTTCTTGTGCTGTGGCCCCTTCCAGTCCTCTGGACTGCTCCAGCACTGAACAAGGGCCTGCTTGGGTTAAAATGCTTCTTTCCTCAGTGGCAGCTATCCCTTCTTCTGTTCAGAGGGTTCGCCATTCCTGGAACCTGTATTCTTATTGGGTTTTCCACTGAGGTGGAACTGGACTCGGAGGACAATGAGGATATGGACTCTTTCTTCTACTATGGAAATTCCTATGAGGCTGATCCAGTCCCCGCTGTTGAGGGGCTCATCAAGGTGGTATTGGAGACCCTTCAGGTCTCTGAGGCTGCAGATGGGTGTCTTCCTCTCCTAATATTTTCCAGAGGAGCAAGAAAGATTCCCCTGTCTTTACACTCCTGATAAGATCATTATGGATGAGTGGAAAACTCCAGACAAGAGACTTTTCCTTAACAAATTCTTCTCTAAGCTACCCTTTTACAACTGAGGTGTTGGTGTAGTGGACCTCTACCCCCCCTCCCTTTTGTTAACCCCCCCCCCCCCCCCCATCTTGTGCTTGGTGAAGAACCCTTTTCCCCTAGCAGATGCCACTTGGCTCAAGGACCAGGCCGACACGAGGCTTGACTTCTCCCTTAAGGTCAAGTTTGCAGCTACCAGGGCAATTCTAAGACCTATTTTTGCATCTGCCTTGGTCAATAGTGCCATTGCTATGTGGAGAACGCAACTAACTGAGACTATGCATGCTGACATCTCTGGGGAGGACATGCTGGACATAATGGCCAACATCGTGGAAGCTAATACTTACATTTCGTTCAGCCAGATTCTCAGGAAAATCCTCAACGTTTTCTGTTTCTGCTTGCTCCATCCTGTGGCTCAAGATTTGGTCTGCGGGCCAATCTTTTAAGAAGTCGCTGGTGTCCTTGCCTTTTCATGGCAAGGCCCTCGCCTTTTCATGGCAAGGCCCTCTTTGGGCCTGACCTGAAACAGATCATTAGTGATGCTATGGGTGAAAAAAGCTCCATGTTGCTCAGACTTCTCTCATGGAAGACGCAGGAATTTTGTCCCCCTGCAAATCTGGGCCGCAGAGAGCGCAATCCCTTCATGTCTTCCAAAGCCCAGACACTCTTGGCAGCATAAGAGATCAGCTGCAAAATTTAAGTCTGACAAACCATCCTCTGCCTGATTCACAGAATCCTTTCCATCCTTGCCTGTAGGAGGTTAACTCAGCCTGTTTCAGGACACCTGGGGCATCCTCCATAATAGACCAGTTGGTATTGCATAAACTTCAGATCCCTTCCTCTATATCGCTTCTTTTTGTCAAAGGTTCCTCTGCATCCTGAAAAGGCACAACTCTTCCACGAAGTAGACCCCACTATGCCTGGAAAAACAGGTTTTGGTGCTGGTCCAAGTCCAAAAGAGCTTTTCAGATTTCTATACCAACTTTCTTGCATCCTATTATGGACCTGAAATGTTTCAACTGGTACATGGTTGCTACGCACTTCAAGATGGAATCCTTGCGTTCTGTCATTGCAGTGATGTGCCCTCCCTGGATCTACAGGACACATATCTGCATGTCCTGATCCACCCAGACTCCAAGGCTATCTGCGTTTTTGCTTTCAGCTACAATCACTACTAGTTCATGGCTCTGCTATTTGTCCTGGCTTTGGTGCCCAGAATCTTAACCAAGATTACGGCAGCCGGGGTGTGTACATCCATGCCCAGTGCATTTCTCTGACACCATATTTGGAAGATCTCTTAATAAAGACACCTTCAGAAGACCTCTTGGCTCTCCATATCCAAGAATGAGTCCACATTCTGGTACATCACAGCTGGATTCTAAGCCTCAAGAAATCCTACCCTGTTTCATCCCAGGTTCTGGTGTTTCTGGGCATGAGATTCAACACCCTTCAAGGGAAGGTATTTCTCATGGAGAAGATTCAGCTCTTGTGTGTCGCAGGTGCTGAAGTGGCCATCACCCAAGATCAGAGACTAAATGAGACTCCTGGGATGGTTAGTCTCTGCTCTGGAGACAGTCCTTTACTCTGAGTCGCACCCAAGAGAACTTCCAAGATGCATCCTCAGGACATTGTCCAGAAACCCAGAGCATCTCACCCATCAGATGACCCTGTCTCCGGAAGCCAGGGAGGATCTTCGGTGGTGGCTTCATTCTCCACACCTGGCATGGGGCGGCCCTGGTCACAACAGATGCCAGCCTGTGGGGCTGGCATTCAACCCTGGGAAACAAAGACATGTGGACAGGAGAGTTTATTGTCCATCACCATTCTGGAGCTCAGGGCGGTACGTATGGCTGTCTTCCATTGGGCTCAGCTGCTAGCGGGAATTCCAGTAAGCGCTCAGTTGGACAACTTCCCGGCAATGGCATACATCAACCGTCAAGGGGGAACCCATATAAGATAGGGTGGAGAGAAGTGAAGGATCTCTTCAGTTGGGTGGAAGCACACATTACAGCCATCTCAGTTGTGCACATTCCAGGAGTGGAGAATGTGCTGGTAGACTTTTTCAGTCATCAAGACATTGAACCAGGAAACTGGGAATTTCATCTGTAGGTGGTCTACATGATAGCTCAACAGGAAGGCCCCGATTTTCTGTTTCCGAATGAGGGATCCTCTGGCATTTGCAATGGATGCCATGTCCATTCCATGAAGTTTTCACCTCTCGTCCACAGAGTGATCCGGAAGATCAGGATGGAGTAGGCTCTGGTCATTCTAATCGCTCCATACTGGACCAGGAGTGCGTGATTCATAGACCTAGTCAGTCTGTCCATTCAGGAGCTGAACCTTCTGCCGCCCAGGCTAGATCTGCTTCTTCAGGGCCCCTTGTATGAGGAAGTGGAGAGATTGGCCTTTACAGCATGGCTCATGATGCCACCATTCTGGAGTGGAAAAGATTCTCTGATGTCCTCTCCACCATGGTCCAGACTCTGAAGCCAGTGGTGCGTTGCCTTAAGTTTTATGTGCACCAGACTCTGACTTTCCATAAGGCTGACTCTCTTTATGTCATCCCTGAGGGTCATAGGGTAGATCAGGCCACATCTAAGGTCACCATTGCCTCCAGGATCAAGGCTACCATACGCCAGGCATATGAGATCAATAAGAAGCCAGTTCTCTTTAAGATCATAGCGCATTCCACCAGATCTCTGGGTGCTTCCTGGGCATACAAGAACCAGGCCTCGGCTGAACAGTTGTACAAGGCTGTGACATGGTCTTCCTTTCAGACATTCACCAAGCACTACTGCGTCAATGTCTTGGCCTTGGCTGGGGCCAGTTTTGGCCACAGGGTCCTTCAGGCAGCTTTCCCTGTTTAGGGATCACTCTTTCTTTTCTCTACTGCCAGTTTGTTGTTCAGTAGCTTGAGCCCCATTGGCTCTTGTTTGGTTTGCTGTGTTAGTTTGGCTTCTTTTGACACCTACGGTTAATCAAATCCAGTTTGGTCCCATGGAAATTTGTTATCATGGGGACTTGTGACCATTTTTTTTTTTTTTTTCTTCTCCTTGCCCTCCCCGAAATCTTTAGGATCCTTTGGTATACCTGTAAGAGAAAATTAGTTAAGTTTAGTGTACTTAACTGTTAAATCCTTTTCTCTTTCGTCCATATGAAACAGAGGTCTCCCAGCAGGAGAAAAACATAACACATGTTTATAACGGGAACCCAAGACACCATGGTGTTCTGGGCTGTCGTACCGGAATTCTCTCTCCCAAAGTGGCTAACTAACTGATGTCAGAGCTGTTGGTCGAAGAACAGCCAGAGTGATTGGAAACTTAGCGTCAATTTCAGGTCTTTGACTCCGGGTCGAAGTCGTCAAGGATTAGCCGGGTCAATGTTGGCTAGGTGGGAGGTCAACAAGACTGGTTCAACTTCAAGTCGAGGTGGACAAGCAGGAGCCGCAGTATCGAAGCGGAGAGTCGAGTCATAGTCTGGGAGTGCTGGAAGCAGAAAGTGAATAGCTCTGAATGCGTCTCTGGGATGGGAGTCAGAGGGGACTCTGTAGACCATCCGAGAAATAACAACGCGTGGAGACTTCTTAGTCCAGCATGAACTCAACTTTATTGGAACCCAAGGCCGTCTTTTATACAGCCAGAGCAGTGTACTCACAGAACTTAAGACAAAGGACACAAAAGACAGTAAACAAATCACTCCAGTATCACACAATAGGACAGATATGATCGAATTATACACAAAGGTAAGCAATAGATACAGACTTTGAGGGGCTGGAATACACATTCTGGGAACAATGGCCAGGAGGTTGAAGCCTGTTTGCATATTCGGCTTCAACTCCTGGCCAATCGGCGTCTGGCTGTGTTCGATTGTCGACTAATCCCGAGTCGACTACTTTCCCCAGGTTAGGACTACAAAAAAACATTGAATGTCGAACACAGGGAATTGGCCAATCAGGGATGTCCTACTGGTTCAGTCTCTACGTTCTTCGACAATGTGTCGACGCCATGAGACTGGGTCGGAAGCTACGACTGGAAGATGTATAACAAAAGTCCGACATACTTTTTTAACACCTTTCTCCCAGTCGACACTCCAAAAGTGAACATAAAGTCCCAAATGTTCCGGAATAGTTTTTAGTAATGGAGCCTAAGGTTTGTAGGAGTCCTCTTAGGGTCTTAAACCTTGGAGCTTTCTTTTCTTCTTACCTGCTTGGTTCTTTTTCTGTTGCTATTGTCTCATGAATTCTGGAAGATTGTATGTTGGGGGGTGGGAGAGGTTGAGATGGATGAGGGTGGGGAGGGAGTGTCTACCCCATGGTACCTGTGTTTCATATAGACTAAAGAGCAAATGTTTTAACATGTAAGAACACTAAAATCCTATTATCTCTATATTGTAAAAGTATATTTCTTAGTGGTGCCAGAAGTAGAGCCTCTGAGCTGAAATGTTGGACTACGGATGATAAAGTAACATCCAGGCACGCTGCTATTTTTTCATACATGCTGTCTTCCACGTTCACTGTATTGGAATACCAGGGGACCAGCAGCTGTTGCAAGATGATTATCGGTGTTAAGTGTGTAGAAGACATATTGCATTTGTAATTTTTACTTTGTTTGAAACTGTGAGGTTGAGATACTAAATAAAAGGGGAGCGATTCTGGAGCGAACCAACTACATTGTAGTGAAAAAATAAAAACACCCCACATTCTCATCCATTTCAATGGGGCTTTTAACCCCCTGAATGATAGAAAGATCTTCCGTGTACTGTGAAACAATGGGTTGGAGACATCTCTAGCCTTCAATTGGTTTATAGCCCAAATTAAATCAATGGGAATTTTTGTTCCCAGTAGTGCAGTTGGTCTGCTCCAGAATAGCACCACTTTTCCTTTGTACAGCTGCAGTATTGTGTCCTGTGAGGACTGTTCAAACACTCAAAACAACACAGGTTTTTTTGGCATAAAATTCATACGTTGTACTACATCCTTAGCAAGATTATTTTAACCCTTTGGATGCTAGAGATATCACTAATGAAATGCTTTAGATAAATCACTAGCATTTAAATGAGGAAGTTGCTGGTTATAGTGGCCCTAAATCAGATGGAAAACAAGCTAGCGTATAACCAGAATTACGTTCTAGTAGAAATACACTTTAACTGAGTTAGCCATCCCTGGTCCTTGAGAGCTACCACCAGTGTGTGTTTTCGGGATATCCTGTCTGGAGCACAGGTGGACTAATTATAGTTGCTCAGTCATTTTGATTGGTCTACCTGTGCTCATTATGGGGTATCTTGAACATATGCACTGTTGGTTGCTCCTGAGGATCAGGGTTGGCTAACTCTGCTTTTAACTAACCATTATCACAGGAAGTCCCAATACAGTGGGATTTTTGTGTATGTACATGTTGGTGGATTCCAAATGAAATCTGGAGAAACAAGGTGGAGAAAAAAGTCAACCCATTTATTGTGACACTAAAGGGACCCTATCACCTAAGGGAGATGGAAAATACATTGCTGGGCAGTGTCACGTGAGCTTGGGGTTGGGGAGATGTAGGACTAAAACAGGAAGTGCCTGAACATGCCATGCTTTTACCATAGTGGTCCTCAAGGGGTTAATTTGCATAATCTATAAAGCTACATTGTTCAAAAAATTGTTTGTATAATAGGTCATTTTGAAAGCTATTTCAATATAACCAAATTGTTTTTTAGATGAAAGGGTTCCTTTAATATTGTCATTATTTCCAGATACTGCGCACACACACTTTTTTCCCCCTTTTCCAGTTTCAGAAAATGACCCGAGCTTTGAGGTGACCATGACTGCTACCACTGAGGTGACTGACGATGACATTAATGAACAATCCATGACACAGATCCAGGTATGGTATAGATAGGAGGCCAATATCAAGTGAAGATACTTGTAGGTGTCTGTCCATAATAGGCTCTGTTTTGTTAACCACATTCATTCTACGTTAGGAAGTGGGCAACTTTTGTTTTACTTGCTGTTGGACTACAACTACCATCCTCTTCAACCTGTTGATAGCTGGATGAGGTGGATGGAAATTGAAGAACAACTAGGACAGCAGAGCCACTGGTAACATACACCGGTCTACTTTTGTAGTTCCTGAGACAAAAGTGGATAAGTTCTGGGACAAAACAATTGCAAAGCACAAATATGATAATTGATTCAAATAGGACTTTTAGCTCATTGGACGCTAGAGAAATCTCCATTGGATTGCATTACATCCGAGATGTTCATTTTTTAAAGATTAAATAGGTGTTTTGCCCCGGAATTGCTACATTTTTGTGTTTATAAATATTCCTCAAAGCATTTCAAGCAGATTAACTACCTGACAGTTCTCTGTATTTTGATGCGCATGTTGGCAGATGAGCCATTACTCTGTTTCTTTCCATGCATTAATGTCTACCACTTATATGGGCGTTATGTTACAAAGGGGCGTCATTCTGGGGAAGTCAATTGCACTGTGGTATAGAAATTAAAATTCTCATTGATTTAAATGAGAACTATCACCCCTATACAAGGTTACCTTATTGTAATCCTTATCTAACGATAAGCTTAAATTGTTTTGTTTTTTTGTTTAAAAAAACAAAAAAAACGCTGTGGTGAAGTATACGTTATTAAAAACGAGCCTTCAGTTCCCTTCCCAAGTATTGTCACATTCAACCTCCTCCGATGACAGAGGATTTCTCCTTTGAAGCTGTTTGGAACACCACAATACTTGGGGAGGAACAGAAGAAGATCGACAGACTGCGGTACAGAGCTGTAACCACAGTCTGTCTGGAAGTAAGGCACAGGCTCATCCTATATAATAATTCGCTAGGATGTTTGTCAGAAGCCGTCATGCGCAATAGAGACTGCCCGAACGGACAGAATGCTGGGAGTTCTTTGCTGGGAGCGTTCTATGCGTTCTGGCAGTCTCTACAGTGCATGATTGCATCAACGGCAGGATGCAGAGCCAGAACGGCCTCTTAACATGACCCAGACCTTGGCTCCTGTACACAGGCTTTTACACTAGTTTTTAATAATGTATATTTCTCCACAGTCTGCTTTTTTTAAACAAAAATAATCAACAATTTAAGCTTATCACTAGATAAAGATTACAATAGGGTAAACTTGTATAGGGGTGATGGTTCCCCTTTAAGTGTGGCTTCTAACCTCTTGAATGCTACAGAGGTCTCCAACTCTGCTTCACAATGTTTTAGATACCTTTCTAGCATTTGAGGAGTTAAAAGCGCTATTTAAATCAACTAGAATATTTTATTTCCTCCTTATGGTTGGTTTGCCCCAAAATGACTGTAACATAAGGACCTTATTCAGCAAGCTAAAGAGGTGAAATTATGTGACAAATGAACTGTACCATAGGTAAAAACAACAAATATGTCCTCATTATCCATTGATTTAAATGTTCATTTTGACCCCTTAATGCTAGAGAGCAGCTGAATCCTCCTTTTGCATTCAAATGATTAAGATGGACCATTTAAATTGATGGGAATTTACATCCTAAGGGCCTTATTGAAACAGAAAAAGATGAGCAGTTCTGGAGCAAACTAACTGCACCATAGGTTTAGGTTTAGTTCACTGGGGCTTTTAGCCCATTGAATGCTAGAGAGGTTTCCAAGGCATTTCAGAGCAATAGTTTGGAGATCTCTCTAGCACTTAGCGGGGTTAAAATCTCTCTTTAAACCAAAGGTGATTTGGGGAATTTTTATTTCCTTTTGTGGTATAGTTGATATTCACCAGAATTGCTCATTTATTTTCTGCATGAGCCATTGGTTTGTTATTAATTAAAATATGCTCTAATGGAGACAATTCCAGTTGCTGTAATACAATTGAAAGCCATTATGTCTGCACATCTCCATAAATGTGTTTCTGAACTGCGGTTCCTGAATAGAACCAGGAGCAGAAAGGTAGCATGGTCAAAACCGTTAGATACTTCAAAGTAAAACTAACGTCCAAATCTTCCTCTTCTAAATTAAATTAATTTCCATTAACATTCTGACACACAAAAGGTTAGACATCTCATTTCGCTTGGACCTGGCCAACTCGGGCACTGTTTTGTTGATGTCACAAAATACTGCACATACCACTGTCGTGGAAAGGGTTTTTGTTGTATAGGAGCCTACCTGGTGGCACTGGCTGCCCCAGATTGCTCCAGAGAAATAAGCAAAGCAGCTGCCAACCCCTCTGTCACTGTGTATAATATTAAATGTCAAAAAATGTTATTAATAAAGTTAAGGACACATGTAAACAAATATTATGAGGAAATAAATGCACATTTGTGCATACCACACAATCATCTCCCAGCAGTTGAGGGAGGAGCTAACAATTTTGAACAAAATAAAAACAATCCTAATGTAATATCTATCCTGCATGAAGAAAGTTTTAAGGAAATTTTAAAGTGAGCCTGAAAAAAGAAACCCAAATTGGACCATGTATTAATGCTGTCAAATATGTGTCCTTTTAGTAGGTTGGTATTTTACACTAAACATTTTCTTAGAAGTTATACTTGTTAAATTAACCCTCAGTGTAATTAGCACACATTGGCAATAATAATGTTGTACTTGCAAAGGCTCTTGATACATCTGCAGCATGTTACTCACATACCATCACCAATGGACAAAGTTTGGAGGGTATAGAAGACTGTCACAGTAACTGGATGCCAGAGTGGTTTGTAGTGCATTGCAGAGATTAAAATCAATTAATTTATAAAGTACCATCATATTCCATAGCACTGTACAGTTGGGGAATGCTCATTACTAGCACATGACGAGCTTACACATAATTAGCAGAGAGGGACCTGCTCTTAAATCTAGAGGAACGGGTGAAACACTAGGTACGAAAAGTTTGGATTTATTGTAGGTAGGAGGGAATAGCTGGACAGACTGCAAAGTTGGTGACCTAATTTGCTCAATACAGGCCAGGATATTGGAACATTGCCACAGTGGCAGTTCTGGCCCAGTTAGTGGTGGTGTAGGAATGAGTCTGATGGAGTGTGATAGTTGTAGAGAGAGGGTGTTACTTTGTAATATTGAAATCAAGAGTGAGAAGGGTGATAAAGGGGGTGGAGTGTTGCGTATTGCATGTAAGGAGAGCTTCAGGTGTATTTAGAGAGGAGAGTGGATATATATGGTGGAGCACTATTATAGAAGGCACTGTAAGTGAGTGAAAAGAGTTTAAATGAGTCCTTTCAATTACTAAAAAATGAAACCAAGATAATATTGTGGTACTTTGCTCCATGTTATATCATATATATTGGTTCACTAGGCAGGAATCACAATGAACTAATGTAGGTTTGTCTTCCACTTTAGTGACATCCCTGCACAACTGCTTTACTAAACCTTGTATTGTATAGATCTATAGAACCCTGATTTTAGAAATGTCAAACTGTTGCATCCTATATACATCTTTAATGTATTGCAAAGCAGATGTTTCTAGCATTCCAGGGGTTATAACATCCTCAAGTATGACCAGAATCTGCACAGTTTTACAAAAGCTTCTCTTTCACTGTTGATTCTGGAATAATTTATTACTGAACTGCTTTTCAATTCATTTTCTCCAAGATTCTCCAGAATGAACCACTCGATGACCTTTCTCCCACAGGCAATGAAGAGGTGTCGGCAGTCAGCCGAGCCTGGTTTACCAGCAAAGAAGACAAAGATACTCTCACCAACAAAGGTAGCAGTCTATGGCCTGAATTCTTTGCACTTGATAACTTTATCTAGGTTTATAGGAGAATGTCAACCTAACACTTTTTCTTTAAAGGTCATAGATGGAAGCAGGGAATGTGGTCCAAAGAGGAAATTGAAATCCTAATGAACAACATTGACCGGTACTTGAAGGTGAGTATTCTTATTCCAAGAAAAAGTTGTGCATACACATCTTTGTTCATAAACCTACGTTAAGAACGACACATTCTTTTTGATAATTTCATGGCAGATTACAAATCACTGTTTGTTAAACTTTTTTTGGTAGTGCACAAAACAGGAGTAGAGCATTTCTGGGGTAAACCAGCTGCACCCCAGTGGACATATAAAATGTCTCCCTATCCCCATAGATTTAAAAGAGCAATAAACCTGTGTTATGAAAATATATATTGTAGGACTTTTCCTATTGAGTAAAACAAGGGTTACGCCAACAGCTGAGAGATGCATATTTCTAGAGTTATTCCAGTTTAAACCTTTGTATTTTTAAATGAACAGTGCCCTCTAGCAGTCTGATTACAATTAGTTATTCTGTTACATTCTATTTGAGAGGAAAGTCAGTGACAAACAGTTCTCTATAGAATGTGATAGAAACTGGCGAGTCACTTCCTGTCAGAACTATCAGGAAGTAAATGCACAGTAAATTCACTTCCTGATTCTTTGAACTGTTATAACTTTTGAACAAAACAACCGACATAGGCGGGAGTGACCCTGTTTTACTCAGCAGGCGAAGATCTATAATATATAGATTTTCATTAAAAAAAAAAAAAAAATTACTGCCCCTTTAAAGGGGACTTTTAACCTATTGAATGCTAGTGAGGTCGCTAACAAATTGGGAAATTGGAATCTTTTTTTTTTGTTTCCTGGGGAGCATTGGGTTTGCCTCAGAATTATTCCTCTTATCTTTCTGCACACAACCTCTCTGGATCCATTAATTTAAGAGTTATTCAGCAGTAATTATCTTCCACCCATCTCTTTCCCGGACGTCAGCCTGTTCTGAAAGTAAAGGGGCTGACCTATGCAATCAAGTGGCTACCTGCCTGTTTTGTTCACTCTCACAAAGACCTTTGTCTCTGTGTGAATAGCTTAATTTGTCCTCTGCACTGACTGAGGTTTAGTCAGTGCTCAGGTTCCAATAAACTACTCACATTGAGACAGTTGTCTCTGTGTGAGTGAATGCTAGGCTTGTGTCAATGGCAAACTGCTTGACAGACCAAAAGGCACCTTCTCTGGAGAACAGGATGATGTCAAGGAAAAAGGAGTGGGAGAGGGGATATTAAACAAAGAATAACTCTCTAACTTATGAGTATTAAAATGTGATGCACATAAGTTACTCTTTGATACTTTACAGTGCATTAAAAGAAAGAGCTCTGAACAATTAACCTCTAAACATCCTGTTTTTTTTTTTTATTTTTTACTGTGTTTAGCCTAAATTTATATTTTGTTCTGCATGGATTTATTTTATCGCCTCTTTTTTCCACACTGGTTTTGATATTGTTCATTTTTTTTTAAGCGGAACTACCTCCTTTAAACAACTTTAGATCCAATAACTCCCCATCTGGCGACTAGCTGCTTAGTAGCGCTAGTTGCCAGAATTATTGCCTTGTTTAATAGATTTATCAATTCTTCCAGGGCTGACAGGCAGGACAGATCGCAAACCTCTTGCCATAGTGACGTCCATGCACTTACTCTGTCAGTCCCAGCCAACTCTAGGAGGCGTTGCTAGGAGCTGTTTGGCTCTGGAACGGACTGAAAGAGCAGGCGCGTGGACGACATTATGGCAAGATGTCTGCGATCCGTCCTGGTTGTCAGCCCTGGAAGAATTGATAAATCTATTAAACAAGGTAATAATTCTGGCGACGAGTGCTACTAAGCAGCTAGTCGCCAGATGGGGAGTTATTGAAGCTAAAGTTGTTTAAAGGTGGTAGTTCCGCTTTAAGATAGATGTATACATACATATATACATAGGATGCAACAATGTCAGGCATTGGGCAAAGAGAGAGAATCAAGGAATTTCTTCTTTCATGTACATGACTTACCGAAGACAAAGTCCGAAAGAGACTAGAAAAGGTTATGTTGAATGAAGCACCTGGACCTGATGACATACACCTAAGGGTACTTAAAGGGATAGTAATACTTCATTTTAACTTTATTTTATTTTGTAGGCATTAAAAAAACATGAAGAATGATATAAGTCTTATCTCTGAAACCTTTATGGTTTAAGAGATATTCACAAACAAAGTATCCCCCCCCTGTTCAGCCAGATAAGAAGGGAGATGCCCAGATAGACTGCAGAGAGGGACAATCTTCTATTAAGATAATGGAAAAAGCTGAAAAACTTGTCAAGGGGGAAGGGCTTTCATTGTTTTCATACAAAGAAAATTGTCCCCTTCTGTTATCTGTACTGTCATACAACCAGACTCACATCTGAGAAGAGATGGCTTACACTAGGTAAAAGGGGCGGGGAGGGGAACTTTGCTTGTGAATATCTCATAAACCATAAAGGTTTGAGAGATAAGACTAATATCATTCTTCATGATTTTTTAATGCCTACAAAATAAAATAAAGTTAAAACGAAGTGTTACTATCCCTTTAAGGAACTTGGTTCAGTAATAGCAAGACCCTTATACTTAATATTTATTGATTCACTATCAGCAGGCACATTTTCTTGTGATTGGAGGAAAGCAGATATTCAAAAAGGGGACAAGATCTAAACGAGGCAATTTGAGCTTGACTTCCTTAATGGATAAGATATTAGAATGATTACTAACTTCTAGTATTTAGGTGATGATCAACATTATTCATAGGAGCCAGTATGGTTTTATGAAGAATAGCCCTTGCCAAATTAATTTACTTGCATTTTACGAAAAGGGTAAATATTAATTTGGACAAGGGTATTGCTGTTGATGTAGAATACTTTGCAAAAGCCTTTGATACTGTGCCTCACAACAGGTTCTAGCATAGTAGTGTTTCAAACTGTTTATCCTTATTCGAGTATGGTTTAGGAACACTGATGGACAATATACTTCAAAGCAGTGTGCAGTCACTGCAAAAGACAGGCAGTAGGGTACTATCCTGTGTAAAAAGAGGTATAGATGCACGGGAGGCAAATATAATTCTAACGCTATAAATCCTTGGTAAGGCCACATCTGGAATATGGAGTACAGTTTTGGGCACCAGTGCTTAAAGGGGATGTTTCACCCTTCCACAATTTTGCCTAAATAGTTTTGTTATATATTATAACTAATGAAAAGTAGAAACATTTTAAAAAAAACAAAAAAAAAACGCTTGCTTGGAGATATTTAAAGGGATAGTAATACTTTAATATTACTAATCCCCATAGTGTAGGTCTTTAAAAAATAATTCAGAGGCTCCCAGTTTCATCTCTCAAACCTTTATGGTTTGAGAGAAAACCATAAGCAAAGTTCCCCCTCCCTCCCCTTTCCCTGAAGTCAGCTTTTTACTGACTGCAGGGATATCCGGTCTGACTTTCAACAGGCGGCTCTGCAGCTGAGCCGAGATCGCGTTAGTGAAAAAGAATTATTTCACTGAAACGGTGTTCTACATGTACTTGGTTTGCAAGCACACGTAGAAGACCGTTTCAGTGAAATAATTCATTTTTTACTAACTCGATCTTGGCTCTGCTGCAGAGCCGCCTGATGAAAAATAATACCGGAAATCTCTGCAGTCAGTACAACACTGACTTCAGGGAAGGGGAAGGGAGGGGGGAACTTTGCTTTCAGTTATCTCTCAAACCATAAAGGTTTGAGAGATGAACCTGGGGGCAATTAAATTATTTTTAAAGAGGTACACTATGGGGATTAGTAATATTAAAGTATTACTATCCCTTTAAAGAATAAATGCAGCTCTGTAGCTACTTCCGAGCAGACTGTGTTTAACGGATCTGTACCGCAGTCTGACACTTCCATCCAGTCTCCTCCGATGACTGAGGCTGTCTGTCTGTAAGCTGGAGCACTCTCCTTGGCCGGAAATCTATCTCTGCCAATGACAGTGCTCCAGCTTACAGACAGACGGCCTCTGTCATCAGAGGAGGCTGGGTGAAATCGTCAGACTGCGGTACAGATCCGTTAAACACAGTCTGCCCGGAAGTAGCTACAGAGCTGCATTTATTCTTTAAATATTTCCAAGCAAGTGTTGGTGTTTTTTTTTTTTTTTTTTTGTTTGTTTTTTAAATGTTTATACTTTTCATTAGTTATAATTTATAACAAAACAATTTAGACAAAGTTGTGAAGGGGTGAAACATCCCCTTTAAAAAATACAAAGCTGATAAAGGGGGTGGAGGATTTGAATTATTAACATGTTTGACTAAACAAAGGGATTTTTTGAAAGTAAGGACAGTAAAGTTATAGAATTCTATGACTCAAGATGCTGTGCTTGCAGATACTGTAGTTGCTTTCATAAAATAATGGATACCTTTGTAGCTCAGAACAACACTGAAAATTATGACAGTTGGTTTCACAGCAGAAAATATCTGTCAGCCAAATTGAGTTAGAAAGGAATTTTTTTTATCCACTTGAGGCTCAATTAGAAATGGCTTCAATATTTCTTTTACTTCCTCTGGATCAACAAAGGGGGTAATATGGCATGAGCTGAACTTAATGGACACTTCTATTTTTCAGCCTCATCAACTATGTTACTATATATGTAATACACCAAATTGATACCAAAAATACAATTACTATGTGTTTATTTTGAAATTATGTTGTATTTATTCTGTTTATATCCTAACAATGTTACCAGGCAAATAAAGACATCCAGGTTCTGCTAAAATGTCATTATCCCTTGATACAGTATAAATATAGTGCACAGGCCTTACCCTTTGTATAAAGCCCCCTCACTGGGTTTTATTCACAATTAAATGGACAGCACTGTTCAGAAGATCTGAAATCTATTTAGCACATTTGGATAAATTAAAAGTAGGGAAAGTGGTCGAAGATGTAAAAATAAGATTGAAAACAGAGAAGAAAATTCAGTAAAGCATCAATCGGTTAAAATTTTCAGTAAACAAATAAACTTAAAGGGATAGTAATACTTCGTTTTATCTTTATTTTATTTTGTAGGCATTAAAAAAACATGAAGAATGATGTAAGTCTTATCTCTCAAACCTTTATGGTTTATGAGATATTCAGAAGCAAAGTATCCCCTCCCCCCTTTTCAGTCAGATCAGTAGGGAGGTGCCCAGGTAGACTGCAGAGAGGGACAATCTTCAATTAAGATAAGGGAAAAAGCTGAAAAACTTGTCAAGGGGGGCAGGGCCTTCATTGTTTTCATACAAAGAAGATTGTCCCCTGCTGTTATCTGTCTGGTCTTACAACCAGATTCACATCTGAGAAGAGATGGCTTACACTAGGAAAAAGGGGCGGGGAGGGGAACTTTGTTTGTGAATATCTCTTAAACCATAAAGGATTGAGAGATAAGACTTATATCATTCTTCATGTTTTTTTAATGCCTACAAAATAAAATAAAGTTAAAACAAAGTATTACTATCCCTTTAATTTTAGGGTGTATCATCTGCCACTATATGGAACAGATGACATTCCCCACTCATTTTAAATGGGGCTTTTAACCTGTTGATTGCTAGAGATTTCTTCAACCCATTGTGAAGCAATGAGATGGAGCCTACTAGCATTCAAGGAGGTAAAATTACAGCTTAATAAAGATTTTGTTTGTCCCCTGTGGTACATTTGGTTTGGACTAGAACTGCACCACTTTAGTTTGCTGAATATGCCCCATATGAACATAGTTTAAAAAATAAAAAACACGTATACATCAAGTTCAAGATTTGCTGATTTTACTTTTTTGATCCAGAGGAAAGCAAACAAAAAAACCCAATTGAAGCCATGTGTATTTATGCCCCAAATGGGAAAAAGTCCTTCCAGACTTCATAGTCCATCTGGTTTCCTCTCTGAAGCAACATACAATCTGCATTTAAACCAGCTGCCTTATTTGCTAAATTGTTCTAATTGTGCTTTTGAAAGTATCTAGAGTAGAAACGTCTAAACTTTTTTCCTTCAAAAGCAAGACTGAGAACCTTATAGCAGGTAGACTAGAGCCTCCGTTGGCCCTTAGAACAGCCACCAGTGGTCAAGGCATTGACTCCTTGTTGTGCCAAAAGCTTTCCATAGGTATACTGGCTCAATCACAACCTGCAGTTGAATCACATTTAAAAGCATTTGGTCCATGAGGCGAACAGTTAATTTCACCTCATCAGATAAATGCATAATTGTGTTGAGATTTGATGACTGAACTGGTCTTCTTGCAAGCTCTTAGTGATTTGATATGTGCAGTGGCTTTATTGAAGCAAACTGTAAAACAGGACATAAGTGTCTCTGTGAATTGAAACTGGAAGCTTTCTAATCCCAGAAAAATTACCTGTTATTGTTTATTGTCCTTTAACCCTTTGAGTGCCAGAGGGGTACGTAATGTATTGCAAAACATTGTGTTGCATACCCTTCTGGCACTCAAATGGTTGACAAGCTTGAAAACCAGACCTGGCCTTATCAGCCACCCTACACTTTCATAGTGTAAGATTATCAGGTTTTAGAACTGACAAGGAGTGATATTTTTCCCCCAAATGCTTGCCATCAAGACATTTTTTTTTACATGGATATGTACCTTTTTTCACTTTTACTGTCCCTTTAAGAATATTAGTATCTCTGTACTTTTGGTTCATTTTGTTGATGTAGCCAAATGTATGTTTACAACTGTGCACAGTGTTCCTGGTTGGTGGAACATGTAACATAAATCCCTTTGTATTAATTCTTAACGCATTTAAAATGAACCCCTTGAGTGCCAGAGGGGTGTGCAACATACGTCTTATTTTTCTAATTGAGTCGGTTTGAAAGTTCATGAATACAGGTCACCTGCTTTGATAACAACAAAATATTTTCACTTTTCTAGACACATGGCATTAAAGATGCAACTGAAATAATTTTTGAGATGTCGAAAGATGAGAGGAAAGACTTCTATAGGACAATAGCATGGGGTCTAAATCGACCACTCTTTGCTGTGTACAGGAGAGTCCTTCGCATGTATGATGACAGGAACCATGTGGGAAAGTAAGAGCAAAGGGACTTGTGGGAAAAATTGGACATTAAACCCTATTCACTGCATTTTAGTATTTGATAGCATTCTACCTTTAAAACACAGAGTGACATAGAAACTGAGACAACAGTGTTAGATCATTATTACCAGATGTTACTGAAAATAACAGAAAGAGGCAGCTGCAGTGCATTTCATTGCACATCTTTGATCATTTAACCCTTTGAGTGCCAGAGGGGTACGCAATGCATTGCATACCCTACCCCCTGGCACTCAAAGGGTTAAAGGGTTGAGTGATACGTGCCCCATAATGAGATCATGAATGACAAGTCTCATTACATCTAGTGGTTCTGAGAGTTTCATTCTTTATGAAGAATTATTTAGATGAACAATTAACTATAGTGTCTTGTGAACATTATAGATTTAATTATTTTGCCATTGTATTTTGTTTTGCATAGTGACTTTAAATATAAACTATACCAATAGGAACCAATGTGTATTCACTTGTTTGAATAGAAGAATGAGTCCTTTGCATGGCACAGTAAGTCTGTATACTTTTCTGCACTGGAAGTGTTGTAGCGGAGTCCTTCATTTCCTAATCTGATTTTGCCCTCACATTGTTCTGCAATGTGCATTGGCTGGGGATGGCTTTCTGGGGATTGTTCATTGATATGTATGCCATTGGTGGAGTGTGAGGAGATGTTGATTAAAAATACACTAAATGACTCAGTGTGCAGACTTTCAATGAATACCCCGCCCCCCAAAGGGAAACAAAAATGATGTCAATTTATAGTATCAAACATCCTATCTTGCTGATTATGTTAAACAATTAAAATAAACATATTCCTAAGTGTACAATTTTCCACCAGCCACCTGGATTCTAGAGACTTTGCCATGACATTGCTTTGCAATGCGGATTTATTTAGCATCCAAGAGGTTAGTGAATAGCGACATTTTGATTTTGGGCAATAGGGATATTATTCAGCAACCACATTTGGAGCAAGCCAACTGCAGCGTAGCCAGGATTAATAGGCATTTTCATCCCCCCACCACCAGGGTGCAGTTGTTTTGCTCCAGAATTGCAGCTTTTTGAATTGATTAATTAGGCCCCAAGTTCTTCTCTGCTAATGTTCATGAAGTGATTTGCTGTATATATTAATGATTTTTTTGTTTTGAATCATGCAGGTATACACACGCAGAGATTGAAAGGCTCAGAGAGTAAGTTTGGCAAGGATATTTTTTATTTGCTACCATACGCACAACACTTTGCAACTGGGAATAGAATAATAAAGCTTGTAGACGTACATTAGGACAAATAAAACATTGAATGTAAGGAGGAAGTGCTGACTCCTCATAATGCTGAATGTTATTAATAATGTAAGTCTGGTTTATGAAGTAATACTTTTGGAGCCAGTGGCATGGTGTGATAGACTAAAAAATGTTTGTTTTATGGGCAGTATGTTTTGAAGTCTTTTTTCCTTATGGTCTTATATTTCAGGCTACGTGTGAAGCATGGGAATGACTGGGCTACAATAGGAGCTGCTCTGGGCAGGAGTGCCTCGTCTGTGAAAGATCGCTGCAGACTAATGAAGGAAACCTGCAAGACTGGTGCGTACATAAAGGTTTATGCAGATGGCAAAAGATGAGCATTTCTGGATCAAGCCAACTGCATTTTAGGGAAAAAAAAATCCCATTGATTTTAAATGGGACTTCCAACCCTTGATTCTAGAGAGGTCGGCTGTGTATTGCAAAGTAGTGAGTTGAGGATTGCTAGCATTCAAGTTATTAAAACTTCATTAAAAAAAAAAAAAAAAAAAAAAGTGGATTATGGGAATTTGTATTTGTCCCCAAGGTGCTGTTGGTTTACTCCATAATTGTCTGTACACTGCAAAATCTTGGACTTTTTCATCTGGTTTGTATGAGCAGTAGTTCATTTAACATAAAATGAAAAGTACAAAGTCAACTACTGGAGAGAAACCAACACAGAGCACAGTATGGAAAACAAACCTAAAATTCTTCATATTTTCCTCAAACTTCGTAAAGTCATTACCAATATACACGGGCTGAGAAAAGGCAGGGATCGCCCGCTGCTTGTTTTTTGTTTTTCTTGTTTAAAGATGGTAATGCTTTCTTCTAAAGTTAATTGTAATATAGTGGTTTTAGTGACTAATTTCTGTTACTCTCTAAAATACTGTTCCTTCTAAAGTGAAGGGACTGAAATTGGCTCACAAGAAGTTGATATCTCCCTCTAACTAAGCCATTTCACCACACCCTGGACACCAACTGTACTCTGCCAGTTTGAAGAGAATGTCTTGAATCCTATTCAGTACATATTTTCTTTTGGCCTTGTGGTTTGTGTCTTATCTCCTCACTGTCTGTCTAGGTAAATGGACTGATGAAGAAGAGAGAAGACTGACAGAAGTTGTCCATGAACTCACTGGCACTGAAGCAGGGGATATTGTAACTCAAGGAGTGTCTTGGGCTTCAGTGGCAGAGCGAGTAGGAACACGGTCAGAAAAGCAGTGCCGCTCCAAGTGGCTGAATTATTTGAACTGGAAGCAGAGCGGAGGCACACAGTGGACCAAAGAAGATGAGATTAATCTCATTCTCAGGTTTGGCTACTCAGATTGTCAAACTAGTTCACATGTTGGAGGGATGCAGCAGATCACTACAACACTGGCATGTATGATGCATTTGTCTCTGAACAATACAGCACTATTTATAAACGTATACTTTTTTTTTTTTTTATTAACCTTTGGTGGCAGAATTTTCCAACTGAAGCAGTGCATGAATCTTCTTAACCCTTTGAGTGCCAGAGGGGTAAGGAATGCATTCCGTACCTCTCTGACACTCAAAGAGTTAAAGACCAGGGGATGTGAAACACATTGCAGAGCAATACCTTGTACTTCCCTCTGGTCCTTAATGAGTTAAGATTAGTGTGCCGTGTGCAACATTTGAAGCCATGCAGTCATCTTGCTAACAAATATCATGTCCGCCTCCATGGGCATTACCTGTAGGCCTCATTGAGGTTGTTTTCTTTTGAACCAAGAGAAAATTAATTTGGGCCAGTAGGATTTTCTGTCCATAGTAACATAACTGGGGAGTTGTTATTATTAGGAGGTGTTGGCTCCTTATTGAATCTTGTTTTCCCAGGATATTTAAATCCTTTCCAAACAAAATGCCTTTTCTGTCCTGACTATCCCAGAATAGCAGAGCTTGACGTTTTAGATGAAAATGACATAAACTGGGATATATTGGCAGAGGGATGGAGCAGCGTTCGCTCACCACAGTGGCTCAGGAGTAAATGGTGGACTGTCAAGCGGCAAATTGCAAATCATAAGGACGTGTCGTTTTCTGGTAAGAGACCGTGAGTAAATGGCACTGATGATAATACTAGTGTCCTTAGTACAGATTGGGAGAGCAGTAAGAATTCTTGCACAATGGACTAAAATGAATCTGCTTAAAGTGACAGTAATGTTTCACAAAAACAGCAGCTCCAGTTTATCTTCATAGTATTTGGGCCACGGAGAGTGTTATTTCAGTACTGTGAGTGTTGTAGTTCAAGAGTAATTGAATGATAAAGTTTCCCCTCCTGCCCCTTTTACCTAGAGTAAACCCCCACTCCTCTGATGTGGAATCCAGTTCATAGACCAGACAGATAACAGCGGGGGACAATCTTCTTACTGTGAAAACAATGAAAACCCTGCACCCCCCCTTAACAGGGTTTTCAGGTTTTTCCCTTATGTTACTTGAATATTGTCCCTCTCTGCAATCCATCTGGCCAGTCTTGCTGCTCTGAGGTAAGCAGTGTTACATCAGTAAAAGGGGCGGGAGGGGGCCCAATGGCCCAAATACTATGAAGATTAATTGGAGCTGCTTTTATTGTGAAACATTACTATCCCTTAAAGCCTTCTCCAAGCACTAAGGAGTCACTTTTTTTTTTTTTTCCTCCCTGTGTTTATCATTAATCCATTTGGTTTTAACATGCTTGCTTTGTGGGGATGTGCACTCTGATGGTATTGTGTGTGCATGTTGCATTTGCATATGCATTTCTGGGTGCAGGTTTGTGCACATTTGTGTATATAGCATCCAAGGGGTTAAGAGCCCCATTTAAATCAATGGAAATTTGGATTTGTCTTCTATAGTGAAGTTGGTTTGTTTCACTCGGGGGTGATGCACTAAAGTTTGAAGCAATGCCGAAGTGTGTCTGGCAATGTGTAGATATCAATTCATCATATGTAGTAACAATTATCTATTCAAGGGAAGGGTGAACCAGTTTAATCATTAGAGTTGGATAATGCTGATGATTTGTTAGAGAGGACAAGTGGGGGAGTAGAGAGGATGCACTCACATTTTACCACCAAGAACATCAGCCCTCCCTTGACACTTTGAGTGCCAGAGGGTTGTGCAGCATATTTCTCTGCAATGCTCTGCACACACCTGTGGCACTCAGAGGGTTATAACATACACAATCCCCTGCCCCAGAGTACATTACCGAGCATTGCAGCTGATCAGCAGATAGTCCACTGTGGACTTGAAACAGCTGATCAGCCAGTTCAGGTAACAACCTAACTGGCAGAGCTGATCTGCTGGTTTTGTGTGTATTTGAATCATCTGTTAAGCGGAGCAATGTGTTGCACATACTTATGACACTCAGTTTTAAAGCGGAACTTTCACTTAGTACAAAGTCACCCTCCAATAATTAAACATATGGTGACTAGCGTCATGATACTTCTATTAAATCTCAGAAGTGCCAGATTCTAAAGTAATCCTTAATCTTCGGAGACTGACGGCCAGGTTAGTGCCATCTGCACGTCTGCTTTGTCAGTCCCTTCCGGTTACCTTAAGGTAACATGCAATGCCTCCTAGAGGAGACCAGGACTGATGGCACAGGTGCGCAGACAAGTTGTCCGTGCTGATGCCTGGCTTCTGGTCTCTGAAGATTAAGGATAACTTTAGAATCTGGTACTTCTGAGAGGTAATAGAAGTATTATGAAGCTAGTCACCATATATTTAATTATTGGAGGGCAACTATACTAAATGAAAGTTCCGCTTTAAGGGAGAGCAGCTGCTGTCTGCTTTCCAGTAGAGACGGCAAACTGTCCTCTATGGGAAGACCTTAACTTCACCATATCAGTCTGGCAAAGCTGGGACTGAACTCTGACAGCAAAGCCAGCTATCAGCGCTTAGTACATATAGCAAGTAGCCCCATTAACATATAAATACACCCACAGAAATATGACAGTGGCTCATTAAGCTCCATTTCAATAAGCAAATAAGCCATTGTTTATATAGACACTGCAACATAGTAAACCTGGCAAAGGCATGGTGATGTTGGCATATTCGAGACATATTCACAGGGATATGATGGCAGACATCTTACGGCATATGACAAGATGGAATCTGTCCAAATAAACCACAACCTCACCAACCTGGACCCTTACTGAGCCTTAGTGCATCTCCTCCCTGTGTTTCTTAGCACATCAGGGAAAGTGAATGTGGACAGCATAGATGAGGCCGCTGTCTGTTCTGCCTAATGGGAAATCTCGAAATGTGGATCGGTCTGAGTGCAATCTTCTTTAAAATGTATTTCAGGCAAAGGGCTTAGTATCATCAACCAAAGCCATCTGTTGTCTGGCTCAGTGTTTTAGCAACAACAAGTACTCCATGCACTTCCACAGTCCTTTGTGGGTTATGAGGACTGGGCCTGTTTTAATAGCCTGGTGAGACATAAAGCATGATCAGCAATTAATCATATGTATGAGTGATCTCTGGCCTAGCTTATTCACTATGTGACATGGCTTATTGAACTGCCTGAACCAGGCGAAGTAGTTATACATTGCTCTAGATGCTATGTTTACTGTAATGTTTGATTACTAATACAAATATTTATGTCTTCAGTGTTAATTAAAGGTCTGCGGCAGTTGCATGAAAACCAAACTCTTTTGGGTGCTCAGGAGCTGGAGAACAAAAGTGATGCACAGTCGCAGAGTGGTAACTCCAGTGTGCAGCACGTTCAGATTAGAGTGGCTCACTTGGAGGATAGTCCTGGTCTTCCTCAGAGCTCCATGGCAGCCTTACAGATTCCTGTACATATTACCCACCTTTGTAAGTAAAACTCTGAGATACAATTCTAGAGCAAACCAACTGAATCATGGAGAGAAAATAAAGCCCATAATGATTTAAATGGGCCTTTTAATCACATCACATCTCTAACATTAAAGGGGTTTAAAGCCCCATTTCAATTAATTTGAATTTGGGGAATGTGTATTTGTTTCCTGTGGTGAAGATGGCTTGTCCTAGAATTGTCTTTCATTAGGTTATTGACTATGGCCCCTATTGCCTTCAGTCTTTGCTGACAAAGCATGCATCCAGGTATGTAAGGCACCTCAAAGCGGACACCACTGGCAAAACAATGATTTTATCCCTTGCATGCCAGCAGCATCCCATGTGCTTAATGATAAAATGTATTTTAATTACAATTTAATTAGTAAGGTGTTGTGGTACAATCCGTAGAATATGTGTATCTTCTAGCTCATTTTTTGCCTATTCATTGGCTTTGAAACCGTGTTTCTACAACCCCGGGAATGTACAATCACTTTTGCATACTGCCTGCTTACTTTTAATGTGAGTAAGCTCTGAATACCACCTCCCCCCCCCCCCATACTGTGTATACTGTGCCCCGGAAAAAGTCATTTTTGTATTTATTTATTTATTTATTTGCTAGTGTAAAAGCCTGTGTACACGGGCCGATGTCCGAGTGATGTTAACCCTTTGAGTGCCAGATGGGTACACAACTCTTTGCAATGTGTTGCGTACCCCTCTGGCAATCAAAGGGTTAAGAGGCTGGTCCTGCTGTGAGTCCTGCAGCCCACGCAGTCATGCACTGTAGAGACTACCCATAAGAACAGAATGCTGCCAGCACAGAACTCCCAGCATTCTTTGCGTTCGGACAGTCTCTACTGCACATGACGGCTTCTGACAAATATATTCTAGCGAATTATTATATAGGATTATGGTATATAGCTTGGCACATAGACATCAGGCTGGTACAGCACACATAAATTATAGAATGGTAAAGCAAATTCCTTCCTGGCACCAAAAAACAAGTGGAAATCTCCCTGGATCAACATCCTATCTGCATTGTAATTAACTGTCATAAATCCCTATACTCATACCTGGGAACTCTCCGGATTTGCCCCGGAGACTCCGGTTCTGACAGAGCTTTACCGGGTCTCCGGGGCAGAGGCAGATTCCTCCGGATGTGGAGAGTTTCTACTGAAACTCAGCCACATCTGCTTTTTCTCCCGTTGTGCCTCTGTCCCCAGCCTTCTGTGTGACACATTTAACCCTCTGAGTACCAGAGTGGTACGGAATGCATTGCTTTGCAATGCATTCCGTACCACTCTGGCACTCAAAGGGTTAAGCCCCCGCCCCTTTTTGACGCGATTAGCGTCATTTTTGTTACCCCCTGGTGAACAGAGGACTACCCTCCGGGTAGCCCTCAACTGAAAGTTCCCAGGTATGCCTATACTGTCTATATTGTTCTGAGCTGAAAAAGTATTTTATTCATCCCCCATTTTGACTTCATACTTCTATGTTAAAGTTAGGGGTCAGGGCCATAGGTACCAAATAAAAGGAGCAGTCTAGCTTGTTTCATATGAGACAAGCAAATGCATATGGCGTTCTCTGTATCTCTTTTATAGTGGGCGAAAGATCAAATAAACCATAACCATTTGAGTGTCAGCGTACCCTCTTATTACTAAGTTTCTCAATTCATTGCCCTAATGATTTGGCATGTTGAGACACATTTTGTTCCCCTTCTCTTGTTAAAATAGTAATACAGCATTTTGTCTTCCTTATAGCATCACCTGACCCATCCTCTCCCACAGCTGACCCTGAAACAATAACGGTAAACAGCGGAGCACTACAGACGTTCGAAATCCTTCCGGTAAGTGAGAGATCAACAACCGCTGCATGTATAGGGCGACTCTCTTCTTGCAAAATGACAGCCAGAGTGTTTTTCTATAAATTTATAATGTGGAAAATATGCACAAAAACAAAAGGGAAGCAAATTTGAAGCAAACCAACTACGTCAGCAGGGACAATAAAAAACGTTTCCACTGATTTTAAATGGGGCTTTTTAACTCTTTGAATGCTGGAGAGTTCTCCAAAACATTACTTTTATTTTAGAGACAAATGGCTAGTACCACATATAAAAAGATTTTATTTCCCCCATAAAACAAATCAGACGTAACTTTTGTCTCTGTCAGTTACAAACTGGATTATCTGCATTGTATGTTTTCTCGGGGGGAGGGGGGGAGAACCTAAGAGAATCTGTCAACATTGGCCTAGATTACATTCCATTTGATAAGTATTTGCAACTGTGTCCTCTAACAGATATAAATTTGTAGATAAAACCCTTGTTAAAGTTAACAACTGGAATGGAAATGTAACTGTCAGTTTGGAAATGTGACATTTATGTACTGTTAGATCCAACAAATGATCCTCAAAGACTTGTTTAATAAGAACTGGAATAAAGCAGGCGGAAAAATACAAATTCACACTTTTTAAATGGGGGTTTTATCCTATTTACAGTGCTAAAAACCCTACTTAAATCAACAATGATTTTGCAGATGTTTGTCTTCTGTGGTGCACTTATTTTACTAAAGAAAAGAAAAATCCAGTTTTAGACATCTTTAAAGAAGCAGTAAATGTTCCTCATGCAAAAAGATATGTTGTAGGGCCTTTTTCTTGTTGAATGGTACATCCACTGCTGATCGATTCATATTTCTAGAGTTATTACAGTTTAAACTCTTATTTTTTTTTCAGTAAAAGTGCCCTCTAGTGGTCAGATTCCAATTAGTTATTCTGTTCATTTTATTTGAGAGCAAAGTCGTTGACCAACATTTCTCCACAGAATGTGATAGAAACCGCTGAGTCGTGCTGTCATTTGGAACTTTCGAGAAGTAAATGCACAGTAAATTCACTTCCTGATAATCTGAACTGTTAGAACTTAGCAGGAAAAGCTCTATAACACAGGTTTTCATAAATAAAAAAAAATCTGCTCCTTTTAAAGTGTAATCTGAGTGTGGTTAGTTGATTGTGACAATCCAGACCATATCCTGATAAACATAATACAGATTTCTTTTGTGTCCTATCCACGGCTATGCATTGCGGGTATTGTCTCCGCCCAAGGACCAATCAAATCTCATATAAAGAAGCCTTTCACTAGAGCTCGTAGTCATAATGAAAACGAGAAGTTCGGCTGAGTGCTATAGCGCATGCCTAACATCAAGCGTTCCACTCTTGGAACGCACTGTGTTTGCAACAGCACATGAAACTCTGCATTATCCAGACACCAAAGAAAGAGGAGATCAAGGCTTGTAAGTACTTTTCTTTTTTCAAAGAATGTTGATGTGTTCATTGTTGGGCCAGCTTATAATAATAATAATTTGCGATTTTTATAGCGCTTTTCTCCCTGTAAGGCTCAAAGCGCTATACAAATCTATAAACAGACATAAAATTTAAGAGTTCCTTATGGTCACGTGAGTTGACTGAATGCCTGATAAAAGAGATGGGTCTTTACCTTTTTTTTAAAAAGTCTGTAAAGATGGTGCCTCTCTGATAGAGGGTGGTAAAGAGTTCTAGAATGTCGGGGTAGCGTGGCTGAATGCCCGGGAACCTGAGGTTGTCTTTATTCTGGGTACTGACAGCAGGGATCTGTTGGCTGACCGCAGTGAGCGGAATTGAATATAGGGTGTCAGGAGCTCTTTCAGGTACTGTGGGCCTTGATTATTTAAGGCTTTGAAGGTCAGCAGGCCAATTTTAAAATATGTTCGCCATTTAATTGGAAGCCAATGCAGGGAGTGGAGAACGGGTGTTATGTGACATGAGCGAGTTTTATTGGTCAGTAGTCTGGCTGCCGCATTTTGTACTGTCTATAGGCGATGGAGTTCTTTTTTTGGGAGGCCCAAGTAAAGTGCATTACAGTGATCTAGACTAGAAGACACAAATGCATGGACTAATGTTGGCATATCATCCGGTGGAATTAAGTGTTGTATCCTGGATATGTTTCTCAGATGAAAGAAGGCAGATTTTATTACAGAAGAGATCTGCTGTTTAAATGACAGTCCAGAGTCAATCGTCACTCCGAGACTTCGTACCTCTGTTGAACTAATGAGTTCAGAGCCTCCAAGTTCCAGGCCAGTGGGGTGATCCTGAGATATTCTTGTTGCTCAGGGTCCCCTCAACAAGAGTAACTCTGTTTTGTCAGGGTTCATTTTAAGCCAACTAGCATTCATCCACTCTATGAGGTCTGCTAAGCAACTGTTGATGAGGCATGTTGAGTCTTTAGTATCTGGAGCAAAGTAGAGTTGTGTGTCATCTGCGTAACAATGATATCTTAGGCTGTGTCTTCTGATGATGTCTCCCAGTGGTAGTAAGTAAATTGTGAATAGCATGGGAGACAAGATGGAACCTTGTGGAATTCCTCAGGATAATTCAGTTGGTGCCGATGAGCAAGATCCTGATTTTACTCTCTGTGATCTACCAGTGAGGAAGGATTTAAACCAGTTAAAAACGGTGCCTCCTAGACCACAGATGTGCTGCAAGCGCTCTGTTAAAATCCCATGGTCAGTGCTGTCAGATGCAGCTGAGAGGTCTAGGAGGATTAGGGTGGAGTAATCACCTTTCTCTCTCTCCAAAAGGAGATCATTTAGCACTCGGACTAACTCTGTTTCCGTGTTGTGGCGGCATCTGAAACCTGACTGGAAAGGATCACAGATGTTATAGCTTGATAGATGGGCCTCCAGTTGAGTTGACACTACTTTTTCAATGATTTTCCCCAGAAATGGAAGGTTGGATACTGGTCTGTATTTGCTATGCAGTCTGGGTCTAATGAGGGTTTCTTTAGGAGGGGTTTTACCACTGCTTCTTTTAGAGGATTCAGGAAGATTCCAGTTTTTAGTGAGCACTCCACTATTTTTGTGAGGGCTGGGGCAAGTGTTTCAGTGCATGCAGATATAAGACGAGTTGGGGCAGGGTCTAAGTCACACGTAGTGGGTTGCAGCTTTTACATGGTTATTTTAACATCCACTATATCCACATTTGTAAAAGTAGACCATAAACTGGGGGAATCTGGTCTTCCACTGTAGTGGTTCTGGTAGATAACTCGTTGGCCTGCTGTGATGGCGGCTCGGATGGAGGAAATCTTGTCTGTGAAGAAGATTGCAAATTCTTCACACTTATCTTGAGAAAAGTTGGTTTGTATTTGCATGCATGCTGGTTTGCAGAGTCTTTCTACTGTGCGAAACAGTTGCCTGGGTCTGTTGTGGGAGAGTGTGATTTTGCGTGACAAAAATGAGGATTTTTTTGAGACATCTTAAATTGATATTCATTGCGGTGATTGTTAAGAGTGACTTTGTCCTCTTGGTCATGTGTCCTGCGCCACCTTCTCTCGAGTTTAAGGCCTGTTCTATTCAATTCGCTGATGGTGTTACCATACCAAGGTGCAATACTTTCTAGGGTGTCCCTCATGGTTTTGTTGTAGAGTTGGATTAAGGAGCCCAACAGTTCACTTAGATCCATATTTGATGTTACATCCAGTGGGATCACCCCTTTTAATGAGTGGTGTTTGACCAGGTTCTGAGCCTGTGATCTGGCTGATTGTGATCCAGTGGAAAAGTGTATGGAGTGGTGGTCTGACCATACAACTGGATTTACAGTTACTGGCGACTCTTCTAGTCCACACTGGAACACTAGATCAAGTGTATGACCTTTTCTGTGGGTGGAAGTGGCAAAGAGGAGGTTCTGCCCAAGCTGGGATAGTGTGTCATCAATCCAAGTGTTGAAGTCTCCCAATATAATCCATCTAGGGTATTCAAGGATTAAACCAGTCAAACGGTCTGAGAGTTCTTGAAGAAATTGCTTTCCATCTCCTGGGGGTCTGTATTTTAACAGTGTCCGAAATCCTCTGTCTATTGAGATGCTAGAAGCTACGCATTCAAATGATTGGGTTGTGTGTACTGATATTGGCCTGGGGTTTAAGGATGATTTGACACAGTTCATGATGCCACCTCCCTTGCACTCTTGTCTCGGGCGGTGAAACACTGTATAATTGCCTGGAAGTTACTGGTAGGATAGGCACCGCAATGTCATCTAGCCACGATTCTGTAATGCACGCTAATTCACATGTTTCAATAAGGTTGGCTATAGTAGCTGTTTTGTTCTTTATTGATCTGGCATTGCACAGGATTCATCTGATAGGACAGTCTTGGTGTTCTGAGTTCTTGCTCTGTACTTTGGAAACAATGTGTCTTCTTATGGGTATCACACAAAGAGGTTTCCTTGATTTCAGTGTGCGCTTTTTGTGGCTTCTGGATTGAATCACTTCAATTGGGTTTGCAGGTGTAAGTGGTGCAGGCAAGTGTGAGGTGTGGAATTTTGCACTTCAGGATGCTTTGTAGATAACTGATAAGAAATCATGCATGTAGGTCAGATTGCAGTGTTTCAGATATGTTGCAGTGAAATATATAGTTGATTTTTGTTTCTCTGTTTTTTCGTTAATAAGATTTCAGAGTGTGTAGAAATTAAATCTGAGTAGAGTTGCTGGATAGATGATCAAATCCAAAACACAATTATCAACTGGAGGTGAGTATAGGTGATCATTCAGGGCAGGACAGGTTCACACTTTGTCAGCTATATAAGGAACTTTGAGGAACAAGAAAGTTTGCTGGATCTGGAAATTCATGTTTTAAAGAAGAAAAGATTGCTTAACTATCTGGGTCTGGGGAACGGATAGAGCCTTTCTTTCTTTATTATGAGAGAGCCCTTGGACTATCTTATAATAATATTGGTCTGTGCTACATAGGTATCCATGACCTTTTTGAAAGCAGTTACATTATCTGAAAGTACAGCATCTATAGGCAAATAATTACATAGCTTTACAACCCTTACTGTACAGAATCCCTGCCGTTGTTTTAGTCTAAAGCACATTTCCTCTTGTCTTAATGGATGACCTCTTGTTCTTAGCTCAGCTCTTTGCGTAAATAAATACTTGGATAGTTCTTTGTATTGACATTGTATATCAGGAGCATACATTGAATGTCCTGGGGGTATAGATATTATTAACCAATCTAATAGTTCTCATTGTTATCTACCTCTGAAGGATGAAAGGCTGAGTCAGCCCTGCTGGGACTAGAACCTGTGACCTTGCGGTTTGGACAGATTCTGCAACTGGTGCCTTGGCCAACTGAGCAATGTCACTAGCTAATGCAGCCTTCTATTAGTATTCTCAAGGCGTTGCCTGTTTTCTTCCTAATTGTGTTTAATCTCTGATATATACATATTGAGTGAGACAAATGGGATGAGATAAGGTATGTTAGCATACTCTAGTATTTGCTTTCACCCAAATGGCTGTATTAAATCTAGAAAGGATCACTATACCCTGGAAACGCTGCTTTTCCTTAGGTACTAAGGGTTGAATGATAAGATAAGGATTCTGTCCTAGGTCAGCTTTTGCCCTATTTGGTGTTGGAGGGAGTATGTGATGTGTGACAAACGGTGTGTTGCATGTCTCTCTTGGCACTCAAGGGATTAAGGTCAGCTACTGTCTTAGTAGTTGTCAGCAGAACCTTCAGTACCTGGCTCAAAGAATTTTAAAGATCATATTGAGCCCTCGGTATCTGGCTCAAATTTTATCAAAAGAGTTGAAACCATTCAGAAGCCTCCAGTTTTTCCTATAAGGCCTCTAGATATCATCATCTCCCTAGCTAGATTTCCAGCCTCCTTTGCCAGCAGGTCAGGCTTTGTTTCCAAATCTTGAGTAGCTAATTATTCCCCCCAGGAGCTAGCTTGTAGCACTCCTCTTTTCAGGCAAAGGTTGCTCAGTAGCACTTCTTTGTAGAAATAGTAAGAGAAACTGGAGAGCCAAGTCTCCTCTTTTCTAATAACAAGGTAGTAGAAAGTTTTTTCCCCAGAGATCAACAGATGGCCAGAAGGGATTCAAGAAGAATTCCTCCCAGAATTTACAGTTTAAGTAATACATTTTGAAATTCTGTTTCCATTCCCTGTGGGGGTCGACTGAGATTTTTCTACTGTCTTTTACCAACAGAGCCCATTCCTCATGCTAAACTATTTCAGGGGTTTATTATATCTTGTTCTATAATCCCGAATGTCTTGAACGATTTCGGGACAACTTTGCATTTTAAATTCCTGTTTTTCTGTTGTCAGACATTTTAAGATGAAGTCAGTGTCATTAATCTTAAGGCAATCCCAGAAGGAGCATTCATGACCTCCATAGATAAAGAGGATGCTTACCATCACATCCTAGTCATAGCATACCTCAGATAATATCTGAGGTTCAGGATGGAAGGACGACATTGCCAATTCAGATTCTTGCCTTTTCGGCCTGTCTTCACCACACAGTGTTTTTCATTACAGGGTTGGCAGTATCTCTCCTAAGTCAGAAACTATGGGGAATCTTCATCATTCCTTATCTGGACAATCTAAATGACTGTCTCAGGGTCCAGCACTCAAGTCAGAGATCATTATTTTCATGAGGAACAAGGTTGATTAACTACTTCCCAAAAAGCCACCTGATTTTATCACAGAGGATGATGTTTCAGGGGCATGATTCGGGAAACCATATAAAGGATGATAATCCTGTCAGATGTCAGGATTCTCAAGATGCAGGCATCAATAACTTGACAGCCCAGGACTTATAAGTTTCTTAAGAGTCTTGGTATCTTCCATTCACTTCTCCTTGGCAAGATTTTAATCAAACCTCTTCAGATTAATTTGCTTATCAACTGGGACAAAAGTCCCAAATACAGTTCAGAACATTCCTCTCCCTCTGTTAAATCCTTCATTTTAAGGAATGATTATGTCCAGTAATAATTATGGATACCAGCTCCACTGGTTGAGAAGGTATTTGATATATCTACATAGGGAAGAGGGTCTTTAGTGGATCTCTCATATGCCTGTATGTTCTGGAGCTCAGGGCAATTTGCCTGAAGTTTCTAAGCGTCAATCAGAAACAGCTCTAGTCCTCTCAGACAACAGTAGCTGTTATCTAGCTATGAGCCAGAAGTCCCAGTAATCTGCATGAAAATAGAGAAATTAATCTATAGGCGGTCTAAATTTAGAAGCCTCATCAGCATCTTTTTGCAGGGAGGTTAAGCCTTCTGGCAGGTTTGCTAGCAAGAACGTACCTGGATCATGGGGAATGGTCCCTGCATCATTAGGGATTTTTTTCCTCGGATTCAGGAAAAGGTATTTGCCTACCATAATTACAGGACCTCTAATCTGAATACCAATGTAAGATGTATCTTTCTCGATGGAAAGATCCAGATGCCCTATCTGGGGCTTGGTCATTTCCCCATATCTATGTATTTCCTCTGATTCTAATGATATAAGAGGTTCTCAGGAAATAATTTCAAACAGATCTGAATGATCCTGATTTACTCCACAGTTGTCAAGAAGAACTTGATATGCAACTCAGCCAGGAACTACTATCCCAGGGGCCAGTCGTTCATCTCAGTCTGGGCTCCTTAAGTCTAAAGGCCTGGTGGTTGAGTGAGTAACATTACTATAAGGGGCTTATTGAATGCAGTAGCCAAAATTAGCCTTTGGTAGGATTCCTATACGTCGGCTACATGCGTGGGTCCGGATACTTTCAGGTCCTGCTACCTTCAGAATACATCTCAGCCTGGCAGAAATTAATTCAGCCAGAATACTAGGGTTTGAGATCAGTATATACTGCATCAAATGTAGTATATTTTTCAGCTCTCATATCCAAATATTTTTGAAGAGAATATTCTGGTTAGAATATTTCTTACAGCATTAAAATATTCGGACAGCATTAGGAAAGGGTTTCTCCATTGGACTTGAACTTGACATTTGAACAACTATCCAGCTCTCCTTTGTGCGAGCCTCTGGAGACCTTTTCTATTTTATCCTTGGCATAGTTTATGATAGTTCATGACTATCATCTCCACCAGACTGATTAATGAGCTACAAGCAGTAGCTTAAAAAATATCCATATTTTGGCATCCACTAGGGTAAAGTAGTTTCAGGATGAAACCCTCCTTCAAATCCAGGTAAGTCACCCCCTCTTATATTTCATTAAATCTAAGCTTGTTTCCTTCCTTCTGTCCCTAACCCTAGGACAAGAAAGGAGAAGACACTCCATAATCTGGATCTAGTCCGATGCATCATTTTCTGATTGTAGAACTAAGGAGTTTATGAAATCAGACTACTGGTTGGTTTAATTCCTTTGTAAGTTTTAGGATCCTCAGCATCTAAAGCATTCTTGACATGCTGGATTTCTCAGACATCAGGTTAACCTACTTGGAGGCAACACTTTCTCCTCTGTAAAGTAAGCACAAGCCTCAGGATCCTTGTCCATATATTGGGCATACAAAGCTTCTGTCTTTCCCAAGGACATTTGCAGGGCAGCTGCATGGGCATCCTTATCAACTTTCATCTAGCACTATCGAATTTATGTCCTTCAGAAGCCAGTTTCAAAAGAGGTACTCTAGGTGTGATCCCATTCTAACTGGTAAGAGAATGCCTTCTCTTTCTGTATGATCACCTTTTATCTCAATTGTGTGATGGTCACATATAGTCCTCTTCCGTTACGATAGACTTCTTGAGATATGTATCTTCCCACCCTAATTTTCCTGTTGGCACTGCTTTGGTATATCCCGCAATGCATAGCCGTGGATAGGACACAGAAGTAAGGGGGAAATTTACTTATAGATATTTCCTTTTCTTCTGTGTCCTTCCATGGCTCACCCTACCCATAATCTGTGGCTATTTATATTTTCCGCTAAAACAAAAGTGAATACTACCAGCTCTGGTGAAAGGCTTCCTTATATGAGATTTGATTGGTCCTACCTCAGCAGATGGGTGGAGACAATACCCACAATGCATAGCCGTGGAAGGACACAGAAGAAAAGGAAATATCGGTAAGTAAATGTCCCCCTTTCTAACTATGCTCTTTTTATTTATTTATTTTTTAAGTCATTCTACTTGCAACCAAGCGGGAATACAGGAACCTTCATCCTTCAGACAGGCTCGAGCCAAAGTCTTCCGTTAACACTAACATCTAACCCATCAGTTACACTGACGTCCAACTCCTCTCCTGAATCACCAGAGCAAATCATTGTGCACACCTTGTCTGTGAGTACATTTCCAGTGTTCCTTGATTCCACACATACAGAGGCTGATGTATTAAGAGGAGCCAGAGAAATTATGGGATAATCCAAATGCCCCTTAGGGGAGAAATAAGAGTTAAAAACTCCCTTTAGATAAATGGGAAATTCCATGTATTGTATGTCGAGTTTAATTTGCACCAAAATTGCTTCAATTCTGCTTAGTACATCAGTATCTGAGTGTTCAGATGCAGGAATGGAAAGAACAAATATCAACATATACCCTGAGACCAAAAACGATATAGCTTAGATATGCATCTTCTAAATAGTGAATTCAAGCTGCTGTGTAGAAAATGTGATTAAAAAAGATTGCAATTAAAAACAAATAACAGGTAGCAGCATTACAAAGTTGTTTTGCCAAAGCCTGGTGCTTAAAGCGGAACTACCACCATAGGTGAAATCGCCATGCAATAATTAGACAAGTGGCAACTAGCTTAATAATAGTTATATTACCTCTCAGAACGACACGATTTTACAGTAATCCTTAATCTTCTGAGATTGACGGCCGGGTTATGCAATCTGCTCGCCTGTGCCATCAGTCCCTTCTGGTGCCTTTGGGGACAGTGCAATGCTTCTGAAGGGAGACCGGGGCTGACACCACAGGCATGTAGACAAGATTTCTGCTCTGATGCCTGGCTTCCCGTCTCCGAATTGCATAGTGCTGAGAGGTGATATAACTATTATTAACCTAGTCACCACCTGTCTAATTGCAGGATGACTTTACCTCTGTTGGTAGTTCCGCTTTAAAATGTGAGTGAACTTAGTTTTGGTTTTGCATATTCTGTAACTGCTTCATAAGTCATTCTACTTCTGCTGTTTTGTTTATTTACTAGTTGAAGAGCCCGTTACACGGGCCACAGTGCCACCGCCAGCCGGTCACAGGGCAGTCTTGCGCAGTAGAGACTGCCTGCACCGCAGCTGAAACAGAGCTGGAAGCTCTGTATCATCCGCGGCGCGGGCAGTCTCTACTGCGCATGACTTTGTTGTTACACATGTTTAGCAAATTATTATATAGGATTTTTTCACCTGAACCTATTTTTACAGCTTTTATATCCCTGACAAAGAACTCCTTCTGCAAGTCATTTCCAGATAGCTGTCAGGGACATTGAAAGGAAGGATATTATTTAACACTATTCCAGGAGAAAAGACTGGAGGGAGCTATGAAGATCTCTGCCTCCAGTGTAGCTTGTTCTTTTCATCATCCAGAGAACTCCGTGCTCTGTATTCTGTATAGCTGTTATCAATGGTGGTAGTACATGTCTTGAAATAAGAGATACAGGAAGTACATTGTCACGGATATAAAAGCAGTAAAAAGAAAAAAAAAAAGATATGCTCAAAAATAAAATAAAAAGTATAAGTAGCATAACTGCATATTCTTCAAGTGCTTAAAGGGGAACTTTCACCTCTAAAACATGTTTCCTCTGTGTCCAATCCACGGCTATGGTGAAATCTGGCTCCGCCCTCCAGCTGGTAGGACCAATAATTCTTTAATTATTTAAAGGGATAGTAATACCTAAAATGTAAAAAAAAATATGTTGTAGGGTTTATCCCCCTGAGTAAAACAAGAGTACTCCCACTGCTGAAAGATGTTTCATTCAAAAGTTATTACTTTTCAAAGTTGAATTTTTTAGGTGCAATATCACAGTGGCCTGAAATTTTACAGTGGCGCTGTTGCTACACCATCCTATGGAGATTTATGGTCCTGAGACCAGAGCTGTCCATAGGATCGTGTAGCAACAGCGCCACTGTACAATTTCAGGCCACTGTGATATTGCACCTAAAAAATTCAACTTTGAAAATTAATAACTTTTGAATGAAACATCTTTCAGCAGTGGGAGTACTCTTGTTTTACTCAGGGGGATAAACCCTACAACATATTTTTTTTTACATTTTAGGTATTACTATCCCTTTAAGGATCTGCTTGCTGCTATCTCCCCAGTTTTTTTGGTCCTACCACAGCTGGAGGACGGAGGCTGGAGCCTCCTGAGAAGGCACAAATTTTTTATTTTTCTCCCCTATGTGGTTAGCCCTAATCGCTAACCACATCACTGTTACCTTGTGAGACTGCATACCCTGGACATATCCTGGGTCACATGGGTCCTTGAGCTGCATTACCGCCGCGTTCACGCTGCTCCCAATGCTCTGATCAAGCCGCACGCACCAGGAGAAGCAAACCGGATGTTCGGCGGCATGTTTACAAGCGCTAAACCGGAAGTTCGGCTGGATGCGTTCCAACAATGGAACGCACGCCGCGATCCCGCGCTGACCGGCTGGGGAGACAGAAGGGATATAAGACTGCAACTGAAGTCCATGTAAGTATATAATATATATATACATTATTGATTCTATTGAGACTATAAGCTATTTCTCTTGCATTATGTCTGCCAAATATTCTAAAGTAGACAAGCCTAAAAATCCTTGTGAGCCAGCTAAGGAAGATAAATCTGCTGCTAAGACTAAAGTCTGTATGGGATGTGATGCTAAAATTGCTCTTTCAGAACCTGCTAAACTATGTCAGGAATGCCTTAAGAAAGCAGCTGTAGACACAGTTCCACCTCAGTTTCAGGAGTTTCTGGGGTGGATGCGCACGTCCATGCAAGAAACTTTCTCATCTATGCAAGAGTCGGCTAGAAAGCGCCAGCGTACTTCTGATGCGGATGAGGGTCCTTCCAGACGTCAGTTAGAGGAAGAAGAAGAAGACAGTTTGATTGAATTAGAATCAGCTATATCTTCTGCTGAAGAAGGAGAAATCACTGAAGATACCGGTAATTTCAGTATAGATAAAATTGACGGCCTCATCAAATCCATGAGAAAGACTCTAGGCCTTCCTGAAACTCAAAAAGACTTGAATGTTATGGACGCCGCATTTATAGGATACAAGAAATCTGCCCCACAGATTCCTGTTCACAGCTCCATTCAAGATATCATCAAAAATGAATGGAAGCAAGGGGACAAAAGATCGGCAATGTCCAGACGCTTTCAGCGGATGTACCCTTTTGCGGAGGAAGAGGTTTCCACATGGATCAATCCCCCCAAGGTTGATGCTGCTGTAGCCCAGATCTCGCGAAGAACGACTATCCTCTTGGAAGACGGTACTACATTGAAAGACCCTATGGAAAAAAGGGCAGATAATGCCTTGAAGAAACAGTTTTCTACAATTGGCCAAAACCTGAAATCTGCTACTGCCATGGCCTGTGTATTTAGAGTATTACGCCTTTGGTTAACAGATTTTGAAGAGAAGATTGATTCTTCAGTTTCTAGGTCTCGCCTATTAAAAGAAATTGCTACCATCAAAGATGCAGTGAATTATTCGTGTGACGCCTCCCTGGACACCATCAGACTCATGGCAAAGTCATCAGCTTTATCCATTACTGCTAGGAGAGCCCTGTGGATCAAGGCCTGGGAGGCAGATGCATCATCAAAAAATAGATTAGTCTCTCTTCCCTTTACAGGCTCTAAACTTTTCGGTGATCAGTTAGAAGAAATCATTAAGAAATCCTCTGGAGGTAAGAGTCCATTCCTTCCTCAGGAAAGACGTCCCCGTTCATCTCCATCAAGATCAAACCGGTTTAGACGTCAGTCCTTTCGTGAAACCCGCAGATACCGGCCTGGAACCTCCTATGAGCAGAAGAAGAGACCAGGACAGAATCAACGCACTGGAACCCGTAAGGATTTCCAGCGCAAGTCTTCCTTCCAGCAGAATCCTCAATGAAGTCAGCAGCGCCCTGTCTCCAGTTCCAGTAGGGGGCAGACTGGAGTTCTTCTTAGACAGCTGGGAAAAGATCAACCCAGACAAATGGGTGAAGCAGTCTCTGGAGATAGGGTATGCGCTGGAATTTCAGACTGTCCCTCTATTTGCTCAGTTCCAGACATCCATTATAAGAAACAAAGCTATGCTATCAAAGATGAAGACAGCTATTCAGAACCTCATTCAGGACAGAGTCATAGAGAAAGGCCCTCAGAATCAACACTTCAGAGGAATTTATTCCAATCTTTTCTATGTCTCCAAGCCCTCTGGGGTCCTGCGACTAATTCTAAATCTAAAGAAAGTAAATGCTTTTCTCAGAACCAGAACTTTCAAGATGGAGACAATCCAGTCAGCTCTAAAACTGATCAGACCTTTCTCTTTTCTGACGCGGGTGGACCTCAAGGACGCTTACTACCACATACCAGTAAGAACAGTACATCGAAGATTTCTGAGGTTTCACATAATAGGAGAACATTATCAATACAGAGTTCTTCCGTTTGGCCTGGCAACAGCCCCGAGAGTATTCACAAAGATCCTGGCAGTAGCAGTAGCAGAATTAAGGCAGCAGAAGGTCAGAGTGATCCCATATCTAGACGATCTACTGCTGATAGCAGACAACAGGATACAGTCGGCAGCAAACACACAGATTTGCATAAACTTATTGAAAGAACTAGGTTGGATCATAAACCTAGACAAAAGTCATCTGGAACCTACCCAGTCTCTAAAATTTCTGGGAGTCATCATAGATACAAAGGAATCTCTGGTGACACTATCAGAGGAAAGACAACAAAGGATCCTTCTAGCAGTAAGAAAATTTCAAAAATCAAGACTCAGGACAGCAAAGGAATTCTCGCACCTGATAGGAAATTTCACCTCAGCACAACACATAGTACCTTGGGCGAGGGCCCATGGGAGACAAACTCAGTACAATTACCTAAAATTCCAGAAGAAGGATCCATCAAACTATCAAATGAAAATACCCATCCTTCCCTCAACCAGAAGGGAGTTATTGTGGTGGAACAATCCAAGTCACCTACAGAAGGGAAAATCTCTCAAGGAACACACTTGGGAGATAGTCACAACGGACGCCAGTACAGCAGGCTGGGGAGGAGTGTGGAACCAGAAATCAGCCCAAGGGGTCTGGTCTGCAAAAGAGTCCAAGCTCCACATAAACAATCTGGAACTCCTGGCAGTTTGGAAGACATTGAAGAGCTTTCAGAACCATCTAAGACAGACGGCAGTGTTAGTCAGATCCGATAACACTACAGCTGTAAGTTACCTCAGGAATCAGGGCGGGACAAGGAACATAGCCCTCAACCATCTAGCTCTGCAGATCATCTCTTGGGCAGAAAGTCATCTGAAGGATCTCAAGGCAACTTATCTGTCAGGCACAAGAAATCTTCAAGCAGATTTTCTCAGCAGACAGCAGATTCTTCCAGGAGAATGGCCACTAAACAAGAAGGTCTTCCAGGAAATTGTCAAAATCCTGGGAAATCCTGTGATAGACCTCATGGCCACTTCAAGCAACACTCAGTGCAGCTTATTCCTCTCCCGTTGGAGGGATCATCAGGCTCTAGCGCAGGATGCCTTCCAACAAATATGGACATATCCACTGGCCTATGTCTTCCCTCCCATTCCACTCATCACAGAAGTCATTCGAAAGGTCAGGGAGGACCAGGCAAGGGTCATTCTAATCGCTCCAGATTGGCCAAGGAAACTCTGGTATGCAGACCTGATACAGCTATCTGTCCAGCCACCACTAAGACTTCCAGACATTCCAGACCTGCTGTCACAGGGACCGATATGGCATCCGGATCCAGCCTTCTTGAAGCTAGCGGCATGGAAGCTGAACGGAGCTCACTAAGAAACAAGGGCTTATCAGAAGAGGTCATTGATACCATGTTATTGGGCAGAAAGACTTCTTCTTCCCGAATTTATTACAGAGTCTGGACCACGTTTTACAACTGGTGTAAAGCCAGAAAACTAGACAGAAGTAGTATTCTTCCCCATACTATCCTGGATTTCTTACAGCAGGGTTTCAATAAGGGCCTGAAGCCTGCATCCCTTAAGGTGCAACTATCTGCACTTTCAGCTGTTTTGGCCTGTCCTTTTGCTGATATGTACCTCATCAAAAGATATATGTCAGCAATTTCAAAAATCAAGCCCACCATAAGGGAGATTATTCCCCCATGGGACCTCAATCTTGTCCTGCAACAGATTTGTTCCCATCCATTCTTTGAGCCTCTGGAGTCTGTATCTTTAAAACATCTTACTCTCAAGACTGTGTTCCTTACAGCTATTACATCAGCTAGAAGGGTAGGAGAGTTACAGGCCCTTCTTTGTAAGTCTCCATTTTTGGTCTTCCATCAGGACAAGGTGGTCCTGAGACCCAGAGCCTCTTTTAGGTCCAAAGTGGTATCTAGTTTCCATCTAAGTCAGGAGATTATTCTCCCTTCTTTTCCCCCTGATTCTATAACAGGTACAGATTCTAGACTGAAAAATCTGGATTTATGTAGATGTCTACATATTTATCTGCTGAGAACTAAGGAATTACGTCAGACTGATTCATTGTTTGTTCACTTCGCTGGGAAATTTAAGGGCACGGCTGCCTCCAAGGCATCTATTGCCAGATGGATAAGAGACTGCATTGCATTAGCATATCAATCTGCAGATTTGGAGCCTCCTCCACGAATTAAGGCTCACTCTACCAGGGCAGTAGCCTCTTCTTGGGCTTTGAAGGCCGTGGCTTCACCTGAAGAAATATGTAGAGCAGCCACTTGGTCCTCAGTGTCCACTTTCATAAAACATTACAAATTGGACATTCAAGCATCAAAAGATGCTAATTTTGGCAGGAAGGTACTTCTTGCTGCCAGTCCTGCTCAATAATTTTTCCCACCCTAGGGATACTGCTTTGGTAAGTCTCACCATAGCCGTGGATTGGACACAGAGGAAAAGGTGAAATTTACTCACCGTTATTTTGTTTTCCTCTGTGTCCTTCCACGGCAACCCTCCCTAAGAACTAGTGGTATGGTACTTGTATCGTTCCTTTGGATATATATTGTAGAATTGAATTTTGCTCTTACTAACCTATTTCTCATTCCAGCTTTGACAAAAGTATAACTGGGGAGATAGCAGCAAGCAGATCCTTAAATAATTAAAGAATTATTGGTCCTACCAGCTGGAGGGCGGAGCCAGATCTCACCATAGCCGTGGAAGGACACAGAGGAAAACAAAATATCGGTGAGTAAATTTCACCTTTTTGCCAGTTGCTTAAGCTATTAAAATTGTATTTGGATGTTTGTTTTGTTTTTCTTCTACTTACATACTTTCTAAGGTATGTGCACTTCATTCTGGGCACCTCCACATTCTGCATATCTTAGAAAGTATGTAAGTAGAAGAAAAACAAAACATGCATCCAAATACATTATAATAGCTTAAGCAATGGGCAAAAAGTGGTTGAGGTGAAAGTTCTCCTTTAATATTGTATGTTAAGTCAAAAACTATTTGCACTTTAAGTGCCCAAGAAGTGTAATGCAAAAAAGTACTCACTTGAATGTGAGAATATAGACCTGCCATGTAGGCCATTAATCCCCAAAGTCACAGGGGCATTAGAAGCAGGCCTGCTCAAATTAGGGCTTTCCAAAATGGTGGAAAAGAATTTTTGGGAATATATATATATATATATATATATATATATATATATATATATATAAAAAATTATATAGAAGGAGGTGATGGGCACTCCAAAGCTTGAAAATCTTGCCTTGGTGCTCTTGCTTCGTAAAGTAGAAATGTGCAAAAAGCTGTATCACGGGAGATTATATAAATTGCAGGCACTCACAGGACTTTGCTTAAATAAAATACATTTTATCAGAAGTCGTTGTTTCGACCCAAATCTGATAAAATGTATTTTATTTAAGCAAAGTCCTATGAGTGCATGCAACTGATGTAATCTCCTGTGATACAACTTTATATATATATATATATATATATATATATTTTACACACACACACACACACACACACACACACACACACACACACACACACACACACACACACACACACACACACACACACACACAATATGCATTGTGAACTAAACAGAGTTTGACAACTTACTGCAACATAAAGAAAGTCAATAGTTGATTTTGCCAAATGTGGAATGCAGACATTCCCTAAAAATAGCAGTATTGCATGGAGCTTAATACCACTTTATCTGAATGAAAGCTAAAGTGAGGAGATCTGCATGAAACCGCACCAAACTCAGACACTCTTTTAGCTGAAGAATTAGCAGTAGAGGAGAAAGTCGTCAAAGGTTCAAAAAGAGCATTCTGTAACACCTCAAAAACCAAGTTCAAGTCTCCAGGAAAAGTTTGATGTCCGAGTAGAGACTGCATATGCCACCTTTTGCATAAGAGTGTTTCTCCAGAATATCTGCAATCCTATTGTGGAACAAAATGGATAAATTAAACCTTGAGAAAACAGAGATTTAATCCTCCTCCTAGTCCCGCATGAAGGGTGTATTGAGAAGCAAAAGAGGATTTTTAATCCTTTTCTCTTAGTCCATACAGGTTACTGGTAACTTTGGGTAGGTGATCAGCCCCTTTAAGTAGGTAGGAGCAATTCTGAGAAGTGACTGCTGGGTGGAGCCTACCTCCTCTCCTTAGCTTGCAGCTAGCCAATCCCCATCCAGTAAGATTTGAAAACTAACTATTGACTACATAGTAAGAAGGTAAAGGAAGACTCCTCTCAGCAATTAACCCAAAAGGACCCCCCGTTCTGCCACAGGAGAGCCAAGCAAGGTCCCTTGACAGGGTGGGAGACCAGTAACCTGTATGGATTAAGAGAAAAGGATTTAACAGGTAAGACTAAAATCCTGTTTTCTCTGTCGTCCATTACAGGTTACTGGTAACTTTGAGATGTCCAACCATTAAGTTCCACAAGGCGGGGCATAGGCCCCCAAAGTCACCAGAGCACCAGTGAACCAACAGATCATAAAAAGCTCAATGCAAAGAAGAGTGATCAGACTCTTGTTATTCACAAGAAGCAAAATCCATTATCCAAACACTTTGATAAATCTTGTAGGACAGTGGTTTCCTACTTACTCGTGCAGATAAACCATCATGTCCTACAATTGAAGGCTCATAGTCCTTGTTATTAAAGCAGAATTGGCCTGATAGAGAGTAGGCATACGGGGTCTGTGAATGAGTAGTTACTGTGAAAATGGAAGTCCCCAGGGTTCCACCATTAAAGTTTAACCACAAGATGAAGCCAATCCTGTTGTAGCCAAACTGATGCCACAACAGGAGTGGCTCGACCTGACTATAGGGAAGAGCTGATGAATCATGTCCAGTGGAGGAAACAGGAATGCCAGTGTCTACTCCCATAGGATTACTATGGCATTTACCACCACCATCAAGGGATCTCTGGGATTGTTAAATGGCATAAGGGCTCCATCACAGCTATTTTAGCCGGTGCCCGTTTCGCTACCACTGCTTTGATGGGTAATATTTGTATTGACCCCAAACAAGGAATGGAGCAGTGTAGTGCTTTCCCCTTCAGAAGAATGGGATTGCTCCAGGTGTGGAGACCATGGTCCCCACTACCCTCATGTAATCCAAAACTGAAGATTTTTGGGCATTCAGTAGGGCCAAATTCTGGTCTAGACTGTTGAGATTCTGTATGTGGCTGCAACCACTTCTACTGATAGGTGCTTAAGTCCCAGAAAAGAGATGTATCAGTTAGTAGTCAAGTGGAAGTTGGTTACATTGATTCTCTCACTGTGATTCCTGAGGATTTATATCATCGGTCAGGCATGTTCTCAGTACATAGACAGATGTTGCCTTGATCTTAAGATCATTGACCAAATGTGATGTTGATCATTTGTGGTCTCAAATGTACTGCCAGTGAGTCAAAACTTTTGTAAAAACTATGGGAGCTACTTCAAGCACAAAAGGAAAAGCCACAACTGGTAATCCTAGCTTTGGAATGCAAAGTTGAGTTATTGATGATGACCCAACCCATTGAGATGCAAAATAAGGGTAAAAGATAATATTGGCACTGTTAATGCATTAACTAGAGCAGCTGTTCTCAACCAGAGTGCCTTGGTCTTTGGTGTGCAGTGGGCACCAGTTCAACGACCCGCCTCTTTAACATTTTTGTCACAGACTTCATAGAAAAAGTTGACTTTTTAATGTCTGTTTATAGAAATTATTATGTACAGTATGCTTTGTTGTCATTCTGACTGTGAGACCTGAGAATAACTATATATTTATGTATTGTTCCCTTCATTAAGTCGTTGAGACATTAACTGTAAGATGTGAAAACATTTTAGAGATGCCTTCTTTGAAAAAAGATTGAGAACCACCGACCTAGAGAGTATGTGGTATTCATCTGGTAAAACAAAATAACAAAATAAAATACATTTCCGGAAAGGAAATTGGCCTTCTTCCTCCTTGATACAATTAAAGAAAACCCTGTCAGTGAGCAGTAAGTGCCTACCTTCACTTGGATGGAATTTTAACCACAGTGCTTTGTACCCCATTGGATGTAACAAAAATATAAATTTAAATTAACCATTGCACACGAAAACTACATACATGTAACATGTAAACGAGCACTGGGTGTTCATGTACAAAGCAGATATCAATATTTTCTTAAATGGTATATGTGCTACAGTAAGTGCTTTCACAACATTCCTCTGCAAAAATAGGAATGCCATATTTCCGTATCAGTGCTGAACTGGACTCTGCTTGTAGCAAAATTGTAAATGAGCCTAAATAATACATGTTCAAAAGAATAAATACCTAGAAGCAATCATGTATAAGGTTGATAGATCTTTGGAACTTAAAAAAACCAAAACTCCAACATCATTTTCCATACAGAAACACGTTACTAAAGAAACACATATGATATTGAAAATCACATATTAGAAAATGTTAGTTTGCAGAGTTAGGCCTCATTGTACTGTTTGACATAGTGCAATGATTGAAATGTAATGCAGTGTGCTTGTGTAACTGAGCAGTATCAATATGGATATCCTAGAAAGCAGACTACTACCATGACATGGCACATATTGGCCTTCGTGAAGATTAAACCAGTTAGTCATCTGCGCATGTAGACACATGAGTACAACCTACTTTTACTAGCATTCAGAAAGCTACACATTTCTCCAACACATAAGAAGCAATGCCCTGGGGGATATTTTAGTATCTAAGGGGTTAAATAAATGGTGATATTTTGTGCTTATTAATTGAAATGTGACGCGAGGTGTAGTTGCTATGTTTTTGTACATTTGTCTTTCCAATCTATTTGCAGCCTGAGCATCTGCTCAACACCAGCGACAATGTCACAGTCCACTGCCACACGCCTGGCATCATCATCCGCACATTGGCTTCTGATGACCTCACATCACCTCAGGCAGAGCTTGCCATTGCTTCAAACATGCCACAAGATGATCTGAGCAATCCTCAGGGTGCTCTGGAAGTGGACTCTTTTTCCCAGGAGATCCAGAGCTCTGACATTAATGTGGACCATGAGTCATTGTATTGCACTGAGCAATCTGTAAAGATGAGGATCCCAAGCAATATGAAACTGATGGATCATGTTGAAGCAGATGAAGACATTTCAGGTGTGAACATTAAGTCAAATAATGCCAGTCACGTGGATCTGGGTGAAAAGTATGTGAAAGAAGTAAGTATTTGGAGACGAGAGAGAGAGCACATGCATGTAAATAAAGTCCTTATAAATAAAAACTGCAAATGAAAAATGTGTGTGTAAATGTCACCAGCTGTAGAAAAATGCCTTGTGTCAGTCCTTGTTTCTTGGGGAGATGCAGGTATTTTGTCCAGAAGGGTCATCAACTCTAGATTAAAGAATCTTTTCCATTGTTTTGTCTGTAGAAAAACTCATGGTTGCCTTTGAAAAATACTTATAAATTGCTAAGGTGCCCTAAAAATTCCAGATTACATGTTAGGTGTGCCTTGAATGAAAAAAGATTGAGAACCACTGTCTTATTGTTTAACAGCTCAATGCAAGGCCTAGTTGTCTTTTGCCCAAGCCATCCTATATAATAATTCGCTATAAAGTTTGTAACTATGCAGTCATGCACAGTAGAGACTGCCCGTGATGAGGCTGATACACAGCGGTCTGTATCAGCCGCGGCACCGGCAGTCTCTACTGTGCATGACTGCACCGTGACCGGCTGGCAGTGGCACTGCGGCCGTGTAACGGGCTCTTTAACTAGTTTTGCATAAATGAACATGTGCTAAAATACAATGTGCCATATGAGTGAGCTTGTTTAAATATTCACAGATATGTACACTGTGCACAGTGACTGAAACACAAGCTATTTGGAGGCGTCTAGGTGTTGCCATGAGTTGTCTATGAAAAATTCAGTCTGTTATGTTACTTCAAATAGGACATTAGCCTCCTCTAATGTAATGTAATAAGCTTGTAAACTGGTGCACAATAAGGACATTGTTTCTGTTGCTTTTGAAGCTGTATTTAGATATACCTAGCATGAAATTAAATGTATTTTTCTAAAATTACTCCATTTGCCTACTTTGTACTGATAAAATCATAAAATTTAATTGTGCACTTCCAAACAGATCCAGGGGGACTGCATATTAAGGTACTTTGTGCACAAAAGAAGAGCAATTCTTGAACAAACCAACTGCACCAGTAACATTCCCCAAATCTCAATTGATTCAAATAGCATTTTTATCCCCCTGACTGCTCATTTCTTCACAGTGAGACAAAGGCCTCTTTAGCATTTGAGGGTTTGCTTCAGAATTTCTCTTCTTTTCTTTGTGTACAGCTTGATTAAAGCGGAACTATCACCCAAGCACAAGTTTGCTTTAATCCGTTTATTATACTGATTCTAACAGTGCTGTTTTTTTTTTGTTTTTTTTTAAACGTGATAGAAATGAAGTTTGAGGGTTTAATTTTTCCCTCTTGTCCTCCTTCTGATCGGCACCATCTTGCCGATTAGAATACAGGAGCGATCATCCTCCCCTCTGGTCTGTCTGTAAGCTGGAGTACTCTCATTGGCTAGATATCGATCTCTGCCAATGAGAGTGCTCCAGCTTACTGACCGCTTACTCTCCTGTATTCTAATAGGCACAATGGTGCCAATCAGAATGAGGAAAATACGTCAAGAGGGAAAGGGTAAACCCTCAAACTTTGTTTCTATTGCATTTAAAAAAACAAACAAAAAAAAACAACAACAAAAAAACAGCACTGTTAGAATCGGTATAATAAACGGATTAAAGCAAACTTGTGCTTAGGTGATAGTTCCGCTTTAAATCCTTCTTTATTAATTTACATTTAAATCTCTAAAAATCAAATCTGGACTATAACCAAGCCTGATATTATGTATCCCTTTAAGTGCCAGAGGAATATGCAACGCATTGCAGATGTGGGGAGCATTTAAAGTGGAACTTTCACCTTATTTAAAGTCGCGCTGCAATAATTAAGCAGATGGTGACTAGCTTCATAATAGTTCTCTTACCTCTCAGAAGTACCCAATCCTTAATCTTCAGAAACCGGAAGCCAGGCATCAGCGCAGACATCTTGTCTCCTCTAGGAGGCATTGCACTGTGCCACAAGGTAACCGGAAGGGAGTGACGGCACAGGTGTGCAGACGGCACTAACCTGGCTGTCAGTCTCCTAAGATTAAGAATTACTTCAGAATCGGCTACTTTTGAGAGGTAAGAGAACTATTATGAAGCTAGTCGCCATTTGCTTAATTATTGCAGAGTGACTTTAAATAAGCTGAAAGTTCCACTTTAAGCAATACAGTACATAGGATTGCTCACGCCCAGTACATCAGCAGTACAGAAAAAAACAAAGAAAAATAGGGGCGCCCAATAGTGCCTGATCAATATAGCACCAGCAGATGTAGAAACAAAACCATTATATTCACAATAGTTTATGGTTGGGAGAGAGCTTATACTCAAACCCAACTTATAAATCTTACAGAGAAATTTAGCCCGTCTCTGCTCAGAAACAGGCACTGGAACTCAAGGACGTTTAGAAGAAAACTATAAATAACACATAAGTGTTTGACTGGACACATCTTTTGTGAATACTACGTTATACTATAGGTCTTATTTCCTTTACTAATTGTATTGATATCTGTTGTTGCAGGTCTCTAAATGATAATTCATTACAACAAAAAGAAGAAATAGCACTTTATAGGGATATTGTCTTTAATAATTGCTAAGTTACCTTTAATGTTCCCTCTTATGCTAAGGAGACCAGTTCAACATTCATTGTATTGTGGATCATAAAACTTACATACTTTATTAGTGCTTTCAATAAAAACAAATCAACCCTTTAAAAACAACACTCTCATAGGCTTTATGCTTCTGATGTTAATCTGGAGCACTATGGGGAATATGTGTGGAAATAGTCTGCCTAAAGATTACTATCGCTAAATAACTAGCAAAGCTAAGTAATACACAGAGTACATTAACCTTTATATATAGTCTAAAGATCCCTTCTCAATGAGGATCTCCTTGACTATATATGATTTTATCAATTAATTCCTTAACTGGTTAGACGCAATTCTTAAAGACAATATCCCTATAAAGTGCTATTTCTTCTTTTTGTTGTAATGATGACACATCTTTTGTGAGTAGGATTCCATTTGGAGAAGGGTATTGGTTGACTCAACATATAGTGTTACACTAGGAGCGCCTTCTGTTTTCCTTCTCTTATATCAGCAATACAGAGTGAAGGTAAATATTACATGTATAAAGTGGAGCAAATACAAATCCTTATTGATTTCAATTTGGGTTTTTAAACCGTTAAAGGGTCTCAAACACATTACTTTACCGTGCATTGGGGACCTCTCTAGCATTCAAGAGGTTAAAAGCCCCATTTAAATTATTGGGAGCTTTAACTGAAACTGTGGTGTGCAGTTGGTTCCACAGAATTGCTCCATTTTACCTTTATATTTCAGGCCCATTGATCCTACCTTGCTGCTGCAATATTCCTAGTTTATTTTCCAAATCTCTTGTTAGTTATTGACAACAGTACTGAGTTTTGTCTTCATCACACTGTTGCCATCTTTCCTCACTGTATATTCTTTTATATTTAGGGTCTCAGGCCTACTAGTGTAGCAGAACAGGTCTGTCCATCTTCGATCAATAATGAAAGCGTTCTTATTATTCCGTCACCGCATGGCTACATCCAGACAGAAGATATTGATGGAGAATCTGTGCTTCCACTCACAACACTTGCAGGTAGTGTTAACCCCTTGAGGACCACTCTGGACTTCAAGGCGTTAAAGAATGTGACAGGCATTAGGGAAGATGTGATCAGTAGTAAGAACTGCAGCAACAGAAAGCTTTCCCCATCATGTGTTATTTATGGACTCCATTTTATCTAGTTGAGCGTTTCCAGCAATACCGTAGCACAGGTGTCAGTCCATCAAGAGCTGCAAACAAGCCAGGATTTAAGAATATCTCTGATTAAGTATAAGTGAGTTAATTTATGGCCCATTCATTTTGACTGACTTACCTGTGCTCAAGCAATCAAATCCTTAAAGGGACAGTGTAGGGTCAATAAAAAACCATTTGAAGGGAACAATCGCCTCCTGGAAAACCCTGTTTTCTCCACAGTTTCCTGCATACATAGCCATGGCAAACTATATCCCTGTCCCCAGTGACAAAACAAATCAAAACTCGGACATATTTTACATATTTTCATATTGGAAATGGAGCAGCCATCTATATATTTCTTCACAGCACTCCATCCCTTCATTACAAAACTATGTATGCTTCCATTTTCCACATGATGCTGTCTTTCTCCTCCTTTGCAGCACTATTTTGAAGGTCTTGTTTGGGATCATTATGTGTGTATGAGATTTCATCGGTAGGGAGCATAGTGCATCAAAATTACATAGTGACAGGCACTTCTGGGATTTGAAGGGGAAATAAAAGGCCTGCTTTTGTGGATGCAGAAGAGGATTGCTGTGTGGGGGCAAGAAAACAATGCTTTCTATTGGAACAAGTAGCAAATTGGGGTGGGGGTATTTGGGGTGGGGGGGTTAATACACAAGTTAGGTATAGATTTGCACCTAGATCATGAATCCGAATCTGCCATATTAAAGTAGGTAATTGTGTCCCTTTAAACCCCTGGCTGTGCCCTCAGAGCTATGTCCCATAGCTCATAACTCACCAGTTCTCTTTTGGGTTGCTGTGACATTTGCACACCTGAGTGATGGCAGCTTCTTACTAGGTGCCATGTAAACTTTATTTAGAAACTGTTTTAACAGAAAAAATACATTGAGATTTCACTCATTTTTAAAATATCTCCTGGTGAGTGAGGACTGACTACAAAACGTAGAGCTTTATAAACAAATATTTACCATCTCATTTTCTTGCGCTACGTATGAAAATGAGATGGTAATATCATTAAAACTCTGGGGCAGCACTGAGCGCAAGACAATGACATTGTAACATCATTACAGCCAGCTCTGGGGCAGCACGCAGCGCAGCATCGGACAGAGCAGCATGATGTGATACAGCCAGGGCAGCATGCGACCTTTTACTATTCAACATGAGAATCTCGCGCTGTCATGCAGTGCGAGATTCTCATGTTGACATTTTTAGTATGGCAACATGGTAAGCGTTTCATATGGTCGCACTCTCTTTTGCGTGCAATCTTTTTAAAGGATACCGTACCTTAGAGAGTAGAAGCACGGAGATATTAAAAATCTGACAGCCAGTCAAGATAATATGATTACAAATATGAAGAGATGGTGATGGTGATTAAATTATGAATTAGTGGAGATGAGATGATCAAGTATACAGGATACAGTCTCAGTTTACTGTCTGCTGCTAAAGAGTACAAATTGTGGCCTTCTCCACCAATAGAAAATTATTAAACACAAAATTGATTAAAACTGATATAAGTGTAGCAGAAACAATAATTTATCAATAAAACCAAAAATTCAGCTGCTGTTGCACTCACACTGCCCACCTTGGGCTTTGTGCACATCAGCATTCCCTTCCCCTTGTAGACAAATGAACTGTGCCCAGCATCCACTGCTGTCACCAGGCAAGCATCCATCCAGGCTGGTCCTAATATTAGTTGAAGGAGAACAGATGTTATTTTCTCTGCAATAAGGGTGACTTGCTTCAGTTGCAAGTTGTTTAAATGAAAATGTAGAAGCCTGCAGAGGTAGAAACACTGCTAGGGGTTCAATGCCTCTTTTGCTGGTATGTGGCCATGTTCCAAATCCGGTGATAGGCCAATGCAGAACACAGACTGTGGCAGAATAGTCTGGGAGCTGTGGCCAGAGATTCCCATGGGGTGTGGGAGGGTCTGAAATGAATTCAAATGTTACCCAATGTAGTTTTTATGTAGTATAAGTAATTTGCACTTCATACCAAATGCTAATATGATTGCTTTGTCAGTGTTTAAGAACAGTGTGTTTTTAGTTTTTATATGTTTGGATTATTAGAATAGATTATGATATCATCTGCACACACGTGGACAGAAGATACTTGCACACTGTGGGCAGATGATTTATAAATTGTGAAAATAAAAAGGGGCCTGAGAATGGAACCTACCAGGTGACAAGAAATCATTAACTAGGCATTCAGTGGGATGGGCAGTGATAGACACAGCTGAGCTTTAGTAATATTGCTGGCAGTTGGTCAGGCCAAGATAGCTATATTTTTTGAGGAGGTTGTTAGTTAGCAGGTACTAGTGTGAATTTAAATTCAGTGGTTTTGTTGGATGAGTGGGACAGCGTCAGATCAGGAAGGTGGAGCATCCAAAGAAGTAGATGTTGAGTGTATACCTATTGGTACAGGAGATTGTAGTGCATCATTCACTAGTTTTATAGTTGTGGGATGAGTGCTTATGGTGGGGGTTGTAGATATTTTTAATAATCTTCCAGAATTTGCCTGGTTTTGTGTGTTTTCTTTGTGCATATATTCCACAATTGTCTATGGATAGTGTGATCGTACACAGAACCAGTTTGTTTAAAATGTGTCCATATGACTGAAAACCATGGGAAATGAGGTCCCCCCCCTTACCCTGACCTACCTTAGTGGGCATGTGTCTTACAGACCTGCAAAAACTCTTGAGTGCAAATAATCAGTTGCAGAGTAAGTAATGTGTTATGTTTATTATATACCATTGCCAATTGCTTAGATCTTTTTGTAAGGATTACAAATAGATTCCTTAACCCCTTAATGACCACGTGCCGTGCTATGACTGTCACACGGTTTTTGCGTTAGGGACCAGTGACGGTCATAGCACGTCACATACATTTTACTTACAGCGCTCCTCTGGGAGAGCTGTAAGTAAAAACAGGGAGTGAGGTTGACCGCTCCAAGACTGGAGCAGTCTCTCTCAGTCCCCAGTGCGGAGTGCCGGTACGCGTCACAGGTCACATTTGCCAGCACGTCGGAATCTTCAAAGCGGTCCTTAAGGGAAGGTTACTTCACAGGACTGCGGACTCCAAGGGGTTAAAAGGATAGTAATGTCAGAAAAAGTATTAACTATATGGTAGATACAATTAAAATAGAGTACTTGCACTTATTCATATCTCTCAAACCATAAGGGTCTGAGAGATGACACTGGGGGCAATACATTTCTTTTTAGCATGCCTACAATATGGGGATTAGTAATTTGTAAGTATTACTATCCCTTTAAACCAGATCACAGACTTGGGGACCTGGGCCTGGTGTAGGCTGGTTTTATTTTTTCAACCTTTTCCTTGTGGCTTTTTCTGAACTTACTTAATCTATAGGAACCCAAAGAGACTGGATTCTTTCTATCTGAAGGCATAGGTTCTGTGAATATGTCCCTATTTCTTTGTCTGGCAGTCATATTTCTCTCTGTGGTGTTGGGGCTTGACTAGCACTCTCTAGTATGACCTTGCTTTGACATCACATACATTACATTGAAAGGATTGGCTTCTGTTTTCCTTTCCTTGCTCCTCTATAACAGTTGGAATCCTATTTTATCCCTGCACTGCTTTTTTGTCAAGGCATTCTTTTCTTTGTACCCATTCTGCTAGTATCTTGGTTTTCTGGGACTTTCTTTGCGAGTTCAGTCATTTTGTGGCAGTGGTGTTTTCTTAACATTTACATACTTTTTGGAGGGTTGCTATGCTTTTCAGAATGGGCACTTCCCAGAAACTTGTTTTCCAGTGCTTTTTGGCAGGGGAAGAGGTGATCCTAGGCTGACCATCTTTCTTTCTGGAATTAAGCTGCCCACCTTGCTTGCCATTAACCCTTTACAGTCCGATTAGAACTTTTATTCTACTTTTACTGTTTTGCTTCATCTGAGGCTACTTAGGTTTTGTGGGTCCCCTTAACTCCTTGAACCACACAGTAACTGTATTAATCATGCTAGATTGGTTTCCCTAGGGAATTTTCTGGTACTCTGTGTCCCACTTGTTTTGTGGCCCCTGTAAACTTCCGGGAGCCCTCACCTGTTGAATTGGAACCGGTATAGGTTAAGTCTTTCATTTCCTCAGTAAGTTCTATCCGTTCCCCTATTTAAGGGGCATTAGACTCTTGGTTCCTGAGCCATCCTTCGACTCCTAAAATGAGCTTGAACCATCTTAAGGAGGATGTTCCCATTATTGGGAATTCCGCAACAGAGAAAGAGGAAACTGTATTCTCTGTTTGGTGTTCGCATGAGGAAGACCCTGGTTCTTCCAATAATATGCTTATTCGGGCTGTCCTAACCATACAAAAAGGAGGTTGCCATTTTTTCACCTCCCCATTCCTTAGACTAGGTACTCTGGAGGATGCCTGACAGGAGGTTATTCCTCCTCTGGTGTATCTCTCTTCTGTACATTTTTTCTGCTGATGCTTTATTGCAATGGGCTTACCCCCCCCCAAGCATGCGACTGATCCCCCCCCAGTTGCTCACCTTGCTAAGAATACAGCTTTGACGCCAGCTGTGGCTCTTAGGGATCAAGCAGTTAAGAGCCTGGATCCTATTTTGAAGGTGATTCTTCTTTACACCCTATCTTTGCTATCGCATGGGTAACTTGGGCTATGACTGTTTTTGGAGGGGGGGGGGGGGCAGATTTTGAATGCTGTCCTAGACATGCCAAAAAGTGGTTGCCATTTTCCTCCTTCTCAATCCTTAGCTTTTTTCCTTCATTGGTGTATCTCTCTTCTGTAAGTTTTTTCTGCTGTTTCTTTATTGCAGTGGGCCACCCCTCCCCCCCAGCATGCAATTTGGGCCTTTTTTCAAGATGGTGTTGACAAGGGTCTCTGACTTCTCTTGAGGTCCAGATGTCAGCCCTCTCTGCTCTGTTTCAGAGCCTTGCCTTTCTCTCTGACGTCAAGACCTTTGTTCAGGGGGTGGCTCATGCCTACCCTCTCTTCAGGGATACCATTCCTACGTGGAACCTGCATCTGGTGTTAGGAGCTCTCCAGAGGCTCCTTTTGAGCCTTTTTCATCTGTTTCTTTGCTTCTTCTAATGCTTAAGATGGCCTTCTTTTTGGACATTGTCTCTAATTGCAGAGTGACCAAACTACAAGCACTGTCTTCTAAACCTCCCTTCCTGGTTTTCCACTAGTACCTGGCGGTTATTCTTACTCTGAGATGTTTTTCTTTTCCCCAAGGGCATCTAAGATTGTCACATCAGCCAGTAAATTGCCCTGATCCTTCTCACAAGTAGGAGCCTGAACTCCATCTGTTGGACATGATGCATTGTCTTAAAGGGATAGTAATACATCGTTTTAACTTTATTTAATTTTGTAGGCATTAAAAAAACATGAAGAATGATATAAGTCTTATCTCTCAAACCTTTATGGTTTATGAGATATTCACAAGCAAAGTTTCCCCTCCCGCCCCTTTTACCTAGTGTAAGCCATCTCTTCTCAGATGTGAATCTAGTTGTATGACCAGACAGATAACAGAAGGGGACATTCTTCTTACAATGAAAACAATGAAAGCCCTTCCCCCCTTGACAAGTTTTTCAGCTTTTTCCCTTATCTTAATTGAAGATTGTCCCTCTCTGCAGTCTACCTGGGCACCTCCCTTCTGATCTGACTGAACAGGAGGGGAAAACTTTGCTTGTGAATATCTCATAAACCATAAAGGTTTGAGAGATAAGACTTATATCATTCTTCATGTTTTTTTAATGCCTACAAAATAAAATAAAGTTAAAACGAAGTATTACTATCCGTTTAAGTATTATGTCCATCACACCCAACCTTTCAGGAATTCAGATTCTCTGTTTGTCAGTCCTGAGGGCATTCGAGCAGGCCAGGCTGCATCCGTTGTTGTTAAGTTGTTTGGTGTCTTTTGATACCTGAGGTTTATATGGTTCTAGTTCCTGTGGATCAGTGGTCTCCAGTGGAGGGATTTTTTCTCTCCCAGTAATCATGGTGGATGCATAAGTATGTGCCCATGGTTCAGGTAAGAGAAGAGAGGATTTTAGTGAAGTTACTGTTAAATCCTTTTCTCTTAGCCATGTAGAACATGGTATCCTTTTGAAATAGCGCATTTTTTTTTTTATATCGAGCTGCTTTTTGACGCATTCAGTAGGTCGCCATGTTCAAAAGGGCTACATGACAATCTCGCAGTGCATATCAGCGCAAGATTGTCATGTTGCTTCTTTAAAGAGCGCGGTCGGGCAGAAATACCGTCGACATATCGGAAAACAGTGGTTTGTCCTGTTGCGATTACTATGTAGTGGAGCAAAAGTAGTAATCGCAACGTGACAAACCCAGTAAATAAGAAGGAACATATAGATGCTGTATCAACATCAAATTGGCAGGCATGGAGATGAAACAGTAAGTTAATAATAATATAATGTAACAAGACAAACATGAATATTTAAGACTGATTCCCACAGAAAAGGATATTGGACATAACCCTAAATCTCACGTGTCTGTCAAAAGAAAATGTCTGAATTTGTTTAATAGGGTTTATGATGGACCAGTTTCAGCACCCAGCCTCACTATTTTCTCCACCCCCTCGTCTGCCTCTACCCACCCCCCCAGGCTGTGCATATCTCAGACAGACTCACACGTCAGACAGATGTCTCTCAGAGCCAGTGAACAGTGGAAGAGACAGCACCATACACACAGACAGAGCAGCCTGACAGCACGGCAAAGAAGGAAAAAGAGAGGGCTGTGCTCTGCAAAGACGAAAAGAGACTTCACTGGCACAGAGAGGCATGTGTCTGATGTATGAGTCTGTCTGAGATATGCACAGCCTGGGGTGGTAGAGGTAGACGAGGGGGTGGAGAAAATAAAGGGTTGGGTGCTGAAACTGGTCCATTGTAAACCCTATTAAACAAATTCAAACATTTTCTTTTGATGGACACGGAAGATTTAGGGTTATGTCCAATATCCTTTTCTGTGGGAATCAGTCTTAAATATTCATGTTTGTCTTGTTACATTATATTATTATTGTTTCATCTCCATGCCTGCCAACTTGATGTTGATACAGCATCTATATGTTCCTTCTTATTTACTGGGTTTGTCCCATTGCAATTGCTACTTTTGCTCCACTACATAGTAATCACAATGGGACAAACCACTGTTTTCCGATGTGATGAAGGTATTAGTATTTCTGCCCGATTGCGCTTTTTAAAGAAGCGACATGACAATCTTGCGCTGATATGCAATGCGAGATTGTCATGTAGCCCTTTTGAACATTATGACCTACTGAATGCGGCAAAAAGCAGCGCGATATAAAAAACACGACATTTCAAAAGTAAACTGTGGAACACAGGACTCCTACCCAGAGAAAAAAATTGTAGTTTAATTCCCTATGCAGAGGAGTCATTTTGGGGTCTTTGTTCAGGGGATTTCCTTCTTCCTCATGCTCTAGTTTCTTCCTGGTACTTTGTTATACATTTAAACTGAGAGAAGGAAGGTAAAGCTGGAAGGTAAGAGTGGAATCTGTGTCTCAAAGTCAAACGCGGAACTTTACCCCATGGTTCCTGTGTTCCACTTGGACAAAAAAAAAAAAAAAAAGGATTTAATCGTAACTTCACTAAAATCCTCTTTTCAATACTACTAGTAATAACTTTTGAATGAACTACCCAGTAGTGAAGTACACTTGGCTTCAGAAATAAAATCAAACCTGAGAACATTAGATAACCATAAACAAAAAAGACAAACAAAAGAATGGACTTTGAGTCACTCGACAAATAAAAATAATATACACAATATAATAATCAAAATGTATTGAAAACACACATCCTTATATAATAATTTGCTAGGATGTTTGTCACGATTGCATCTCGTGACTGCATTGTGTGGAGCACTGAGGTAGCAGCCTCTTAACCCTTTGAGTGCCAGAGGGGTATGCAACGCATTGCAAAGCAATGTGATGCGTACCCCCTCTGGCACTCAAGGGGTTAACATTACCCGGACCTTGACTCATGCACATGGGCTTTTACACTAGTATAAATATAAAAAATACTCTGTGATAAGGATCCAGATTCACCCCAATGGCCACATATGTGGCCCTCAAGTCTGCGTAAACGCACATGAGCAGTAGAAACTACTGGAACGATGCAGTCATGCTCAGTAGAGATTGGCTGAAAGCGCTGATCCGGAACGAGAGAGCTCTGGACGGCTCACCTCCTGTCACTGCTCCCAGTTCTGGGCAGCAGCCAGGGCCGCTGGGTGCACTGTAGCTCGTGTATACGGGCTTAACAATAAATCATAAAATGGTGGTTGGACAGACTCCCCACTCTGCTCGGCAGCATTCCGCCCACAAGAAATACAATACCGCATCATACACATACCCACCAAGGTTAAAAAAGCAATCCTAAATGCTAACGAGAAACAAAAGCTGACACCAACATCAATCTGAAACCTATATTAAAAGTGTATACATATTATCTAGATCTTCCTATACACATGGCATTTAGGGTTGCTTTTTTAACCTTGGTGGGTATGTGTATGATGGGGTATTTTATTTCTTGTCAGAGGAATGCTGCCTAGCGGGTTGGGTAGTCTGTCCAACCACCATTTTATGATTTATTGTTAAGATGATATGTGTTTTGAATACTTTTTGATATTATATTGTGTATATTGTTTTTATTGGTAGAGTGCCTCTAAAAGTCCATTCTTTTGTTTGTCTTTTTTGCTTTTGGTTATTATATAGGACCGAGTGCACCTCACACTAAGTTTGTGTGGTTAGACCATAATAATAGAATTTCGTAGTAGTGCTCCTTATAAATATTTTTGTTTGAAAACATTAGATAAACACTCTCCAAACTTCCATTGAGCTCAATGAGACTTTTAACACATTAAATGCTAGAGGTCTCCTACACATTTCAACGCATTCAAGAGGTTGAAAAGCCCCATTTAAATAAATGGAAATGTTCATTTGTTCCCTGTGGTGCAGTTTGCTCCAGAACTGCACCTCTTTTCTTCTGTGGATACGACCTGTAAGATGTCTGAGTTATAAATGTATTGGATACAGATCCTAGTTGTGTGTATCTGATTTTAACCCTTTGAGTGCCAGAGGCATAAGCACCCCTATGGCACTCAAAGGGTTAACTGCTGAATACCTGTAATATATGTTAAAGCTTCATAACAAGACTTAAGAGATAGTAATGTTTCCAAATAAAATCAGCTCCATGGAGAGTGTTATCTCACTTCTGTCAGAGTTGTAGTTCAAGAGTAATTCAATGATCAAGTATCCCCCTCCCGCCCCTCTTACTGATGTGACAGTGCTCACCTCAGAACAGCAAGGTGGTGTCCAGATGGCTTGCAGAGGGGGACAATCTTCAGTTTGCATAAGGGAAAAACCTGTCAAGGGGGCAGGGTTCTCATTGTTCTCACAGTAAGAAGATTGTCCCTTGCTGTAAGCTGTCTGGTCTCGAGACCAGATCCCACATCTGGGGGGAGGTGGCTTACACTAGGTAAAAGGGGCGGGAGGGGGATACTTTATCATTTAATTACTCTTGAACTACAACTCTGACAGTATTGAAATAATACTATCCATGGCCCAAATACTATGAAGATTCGTTGGAGCTGCTTTTATTTTGAAACATTACTATCCCTTTCGTCCCTAATGCTCTATTAGTTCTTGTGGTGTTTTTGTAACAACCGTTTAAGGTTAAAACTACCTCTCTGTATGAGAAAACAAACCTTTTTGACATGAACTCTGTATATTATTGTCTTCTAGATCCTATTCTGCAGCACCATGGAGATAAATCGCACCTCATTGACTCATCCTTAGATGGACCAGACTCCGATGACTCAAAATATGTTGAAGATCTGTAAATTTTACACTGAGGGCTCCATCTTCAAAAGAAGAGTAATTCTGGAGCAAACCAAATACAACATGGGGTCAAATAAAACTTCCCTTTGATATAAATGCTAAAGAGACCTTTAAATACTAAAGGGATCTTAAACATTTTGCAGGAAAGTGGGGTAAGTCTGGGGCAAACCAGCTGCACCACAGGGAGGATATAAAATTTCCACCGATTTAAAAGGGGCTTCAACCGCTGTGGCTCTCAAAGGGTTACATTCCTTGAATGTTAGAGGTCTCTAGTGTGGTGCTTGGCAGTTGCTTTACCTCACTTTTCTCACAGGGTCCTAAGATGCATTCCTACCCACCCAGCATTGTTACTCCATTCCATCCTACCTTGGCTGCAGGCCCTTACAGACTTTTCTAAGATCAGATCAGATGAAAATGTTCACACTAACACAGCTTTATCAGCTTATTTTGCTACAATCTGGAATTCCTGACTTATTTCACCAACACTATGTAAAATGTACTCTCAAGCTGCAAGCTCCAATTTTTTATTATTTTTTGTATTTCTTTTTTACACTTAGAATGGGTGGTTCTAAGTGCAGCTTACTGGGTTTCTGAAACTGGGCATGTAATACATGGTACTCCTCTAGATCTGTATTCAGAATGCCAAAGAGAAGCAGTTCTGGGGCAATCCTGTGCACCATAGCAAACACAACTTCCCATTTAAAATGGAAACCCATGGATACTGTCTTCAGTGCATTGGCTACCTCTTGCTGGCATTCAAAAGGTTAAGCATCCCATTGGAAAACATATGGGCAGTTGATCTGTTGTAGAACAGTATCCCTTTCAGTGCCTGAATATAGTTTGTCTTACCCCACCCCCACTTGGCAGTAAATATTTACACTTTAACTTTTTTTTTTCCTTAATTCCCTGAAAGGTCTCCTGAGACGAATTGGTTCCTGTAATCAACACCAACATAGTAATCCAAAGCTTTAAGGTAGGAGCTCTTTGTGATAGGAGTGATATACAGTGGCCCATATGGTTGAGGTCAAGGGTGTGGTGGCAGCAAACCAACAGCACCATAAACATTCACATTGATTTATATGGGGTGCTTGGAGACATTTCTTATTGATGGAGTGAAATGAGTAATTAACAAATTTAGTATATGTATGTTAGCGAAAGGGTGTTTCTAAAGACCTAGAGGGCAACACAAGACTCCCCAGCTGCTGCCAGACAACAACTCCCATCATCCCCTGCAGGCTGATGGCTGGTAGGGAATGATAGTTATAGTCTGGCAGCAGCTGGTTGGCCTTATATTACCCACCCTTGTTATGAAGCCTCTATGGTCTTGAGCATTCCCTAAAATAAAAAAAAAATGCAATCATCTAAACCAATGTACACAATTTAAAAGGGAGTTGCAGTATTTAGGGAACCTTTTCTTTAGCTGCATGTAATGACCTTTTCACTTCCTGTTTTTGGATACTGCCATATTGACAACACCAGATTCTCCAACCATCCTCCCACATATACCTTCTTTGAAAAGTGAGTTCTTGCTGTCAAACATTCTTGAATGACCGTTTTATGTTATTTTTTCAATTATTCACCTGCTTTTAAAGACCATTTTAAGGGAAGCTGTAATTAAATATCTATAGTTTTTCTGGTAGCACTTGCCTGTTCCCATCAGCAACTGTTATGGCAGGACTAAGCTATTGATTAGATTGGGTTATTGCACTTCCACTTGGTGGGTGTTCACTTTCCATTTTCTTGGAGTAATGTATGTATGTCCGTGGGCACCCCCCCCAAACGGTATCTATTGTAACTAAGAGGTACTATTATTAACCCCTTAATGGCTGTGACTTGTCAGGACAGTCAGTTTTTCTTTCCCTGAAGGACTGGTGATGGTCCTGTCACGTCACATATTTTGTGCTTACAGGGCGCCTGAGGGAGCGCTGTAAGCACTAACTGTTCTGACATTGATTGCTCAAAGACCAGAACAGTCTCTCTGACCCCAGTTCAGCGTGCCGGTACAAGTCAGTCACTTGTGGGAGCGTGGAGACAACGATCAAAAGTGGTCCTTAAGTGAAGGTCACTTCCCCGTACTGCTGATTGTTAGGAGGTTAAACAGGCACATTAACCCCATCACGACAGTCCGGCACTTAAGGACCGGTGACGGTCCTGGCATGTCATGGAGTTTAGGGCTCCTGGCGCTGTGTGCCGGTCCTTAAGGTGTTAACATACATATTTATTTTTAATCCTTCAGCTTGTAAAAAATAGTCTGCACAAGTCACTGGGCATGGTCACATGCAGTATTCCTTATTGCCATTAGACTTAAAACCTGACTTGTTACCAGGTTAACCCCTTGTGGACCGGAAGGGTATGAAACACATTGCTCCCTCTGTAACATAGAATTTGAAGGCAGCTAAGAACCATTTGGCCCATAGTCTGTTCATTTTAACTACTGTGAAAACCAAGACCTCATTTGGCCCTTAGTCTTGGCTGTTCTGTTGACACTTATTTACCACCATCTCAGTGAAATAAAACTTACTATTACATCTAAGCCTCTGTCCCTCTAGTTTGACTATGCCCTCTTGTCCTAACATTTTTACTCCATTAAAATGTACTTCGCTGAATTCCTTTATGTATTTGAATGTTTCTATCATATCCTCACTCTATCTTCTCTCCTTCAAACTATACATGTTCAGATCCTTTAGTCTATCCTGATCATTTTTATCCTGTAAACAATTCACTATTTTTTTAGCCCTTCTCTGAACTGTCTCCTGGTTATCTATATCCTTTGGTCTCTAGTACTGTGCGCAATAGGCGAGGTCTAACCAAAGATCTGTAGAGTGACATGAGCACTTCCCTCTTTTTGCTACTAATACCGCTAGCTCCCTCTTGCATTCTTTGCTACATTGCCTGCCTACCTTTAAGTCATCAGAAATAACTCCTATGTACCTCAGTACTATATTTTGCCTTTGGATTTTTATGTCCTAAGTGATTTATTTAACATTAAACAGCTGCCACACTCTCATCCTTTCTTCTGATTTACCTAGATTATTTGCGGTTTGGCTTATTCCTCTGTGAATGTATACCTTACATTGCTAGATCACTAATACAAATATCAGAAAAAATGTGCCCCAGTACAGATCAGAGGTGTACCCGCTTAGTAGCGCGACCTTGCTCTGAATAATCTTCATTAACTACAACCCCCCCACACACCCCGTCTCCTGTCACTGCTTTATCTATTCAATTACTTTTATATCCAGACTCAAACACTGCAATTTATTAGCGTCTTCTATGAGGGACCTTCCTATTTTTATTATTTTAGCTACCCATTCAAAAAAAATGAAGGTTAGTTTGAAAAGATCACCCTGCTATAAATCCATGCTGTTTAGGATCTTGTAAGCCACTTAAATCCAGATATTTAACAATTTTTTCCTTTAACATGGTTTTCATTAATTTTCCCAGGACAAACGTAAGACTTACTGATCTGTAGTTGCCAAACTCTTCTACTACACTTGCTACTTTCCAGTCTTCTGCAACGACTCCTGTCAGTAGTGACTGATTGAATAATTCTGTTAAAAGTTTTGCCAGAACACTCCTAAGTTCTTTTAATAATTTCGGGTGTATCCCATGTGGTCTATCGCTTTATAGGTCTCTTTACATTAGAGAGTTGAAGTAGAACTGCTTCCCATGTGTCCCTATTTTTTTTGTTAGGAGGTCCCATCCTTTTACCTTCCACTAAAAATTGAACAAATATTCTCTGAAGCAGTCAACTAGATCTTTAGCCTCATTTGCATAATTTATCTGTCTTCAGTCCAACTATTTTGAATTTAGCCTCCTTCAGTTTAGCCTTGTACAGATCTCTACAGTAAAATCTCAGGTATAATACACACCTGTGTATATAATACGCAGGTGTATATTATACCTAAGATTTTAGGGGAAAACAAGAGTGCCTATGTATAATACACACCCTTGTTTTTCCCGTGTCAGACAAAAAAAAAAAAAAATCCCATTGCCACCGCTTCCCTCCCACTTACCCATATCCTCTACCTCCTTTGTAGTCCAGTCCGCTTGCCTTACTTATTAATTCTTCACTTTCCCTCAGCCTGACAGGGTCCCAGCAGGTGGCATGCTTGCATCTGCTGCTCACTTCCAGCATGGCCCTGTCAGGACCTCTTCTTTGCAGCCAATGGGTAATGTTTGCGAGGACCGCAGGGCAATGCCATAGATCCAATGCGCACAGGCTAGGACTCTGTCAGGCTGAGGCAAGTGAAGAATTAACCCTTTGAGTGCCAGAGTGGTACAGAATGCATTGCTTTGCAATACATTCCGTATCCTTCCGGCACTCAAAGGGTTAAGAAGCAAGGCAAGTGGACAGGACTACAAAAGAGGAGGAGGATATGGGTAAGCGGGAGGGAAGTGGTGGCAATGTTTTTTTTTTTTTTTTTTAATATTTATAAACTTTTTATCTTGTGTATAATATGCACCCCCCACTTCACATAAGGTGAAGTGGGGTAAAATTGTGCGTCTTATACTCAGAATACTATAAATAGTTGGATGGACTTAGAGACAACTACAGTCTGACCAATTAACCAATAATACGTTGTGACTATGCAGAGTTTAACTATCCCAAAACCAAGTTAGTCATAATCCGTGTTTGCAGAGAAGGGAATGCATTTTTCATTAAACATACGATTTTCCAGGAAAAAAAATATCCACAGCATTAAATAAGTTATGGTTTTGGGCAAGTGGAGTGCCAGCATTAAGAAATTAGTATGAATGTTCCTTTAAATCACTTTTACTCTTTCAAGTACACGGAGGTTTTAACTCCCAGACTTCTATCCCTTTTGGAGATTTCTGCAGCTTCCAGTGGGGTTCAGTTTTGCACAATTGGGTTAATTAGAATAGTTTATTAATGCAGAAGTATCAAACTGCATTCCTAAACGGCAAGACTGCACATTTTTAGCAATGTCCTGACTTCACAGGTCTTCAGTAAGGTCTAAACACAACCTACCTGTTCAAGGAAGGAGAGGGTCTAAATTAAAGTAACAAACACACCTTAAGAATAAACCTCCACTAGCTAATGGAAAGAAAAGCCTGAAGGTGCTGTGAATCTGTTCTGAGTTGATTAATTCTCCATAATTAATCTAA